>OY759264.1:60782443-61107443 GCA_963662155.1 Lamellibrachia columna | reverse complement strand
AGGGAGGGGTGTAAGGGAGAATGTATGTACACTTTGACCTTAATACCCAATAATGACCTAGTTTATTACAACTTGACCTTTGACCCATTTACATGTCTTGATGGCCTATTTAGTTTTTAATTAAGTCTGTATTGGAATGCTGTCAAGTCAATAGAGGCCGTAATTGTTGACCATAATATTGACCTTAGTTACCTGATTATTTGACCTCCATTGACCTTTGACCGATTTATGTTGATAAACGACCTGTTTCAGTCATAAGTAATTGTGCATGACAGTGTTGTTTTTAAAATTTACTGAGGCATGTTAAGAACAAATGGTGTACATAATTGACTTTACTACAGTATGATATTTTGATGACATAATTTATTGTAATGTGACACTTGCATAATAACAGGTATTAATGGCCTAACTATTTATAAATAAGTGACACAAGAAGCTGGCAAATTCATAGAATTCATTGTATTATTTACTGTATAATTATAAAGAACAATATATTCTTGCATGGTGAAATTTTTTGTGAAAAAATCCACTCTCCTTCCTTAAAATAAACGCAATTTGTAAATTTTTTGCATGCACAATGCAACAATATTTATAGTTAACTGTGTCAAAACTGGTTCACAGTACGCTGCATGTTCGGCACATAAATTTCACTGTTTCGTGAAATGATGTCCTGCACTTCAACATGAAATAATGTTTACATACTGTTTACAGTAGCTGATAAGGACAATACACAAAGCAGTGCAGCAGTACAAGAAATAGTTGGCCTCACCCCGTTACAATGGAAGTAACTATAAGGCCTAACAGAAAAAGTTCTATGTTTCCTATTTCATGCTTGCAAAAAGTAGGGTAGGTAGGTAGGGAAATGTTTTTTTTTATCTTAACTTTTTATGTTGTTTAAAATAGGGTAGGTAGGCAGCTGTATCTTTTTTTTAACGTGGAAGCATTCCCAACATCGGTTAGTCATGTGTAACCGGATTGTATCCTTGTTGTACATATATAGTACATAACACATGCCTGGAAATCTAACAATATATGTTTGGCATTCAATGCATATGTTTTGGCCTTCATTTATCCTTAGCCACCCTCTGTTGGGATCTGTATTTTTTCGCTTAATTATTTTCACTGTAACCTTGCATTTACGAACACTTCAACCCTTAGTTACCCTCTGTAGTGTGCGGTCTTCATTGTGAATGGTGTTGTGTATTTCCGCATGGATTATTAACCAGGCTATCTAGGTACCATAGAACCTGGGGGCTCCACATAGAGTGCAATATTCTCAATCAATGGTAGATTCAATCACGGACATTTAAAACATCATTTAATAAAAACAATTTATTCACCCTGGTTTTTATCTTTGCCAGATACTAGTAGACATACTGTACATGAATGTCATTTTGTAATTTGGAACACAATATAGAACAAAATTGACATGAAATGTACCAAATTGGCATATTGCAAAATGCCTGAATTGGATGTGTTCATCGTTTTTTACCATATGGTCGTAAAACAATTGCTTTCAGTCCAGTGTCATCACATACACCACAGAGAGGGAGCACCGTTTTGAATTTCTTTTTTAGTTCAAGATCCACAACTGCTTCCTCGCTGCCACAGTGTGCACAAATGTCCAACCTGCCAATGTTGCTACTGTAATATGCAACCTCCACTGGTAAGCTGCATGCCAGGCCACTGCGACATTGTACACTTTTGAGAAGTGATGAATTTGGAGGCAAGATCGGAGCGCCACAGCTGTACTCATGCTCACTCAATGCCAATGTGAGGGATAGGTTGTGTCTTTCCGACAGTTTCTGTTTACTATAAATGACTCTTGGCTTTCTGCACTCAACGCACTGGATGGAGGCCCTAGCATGCTGTGCTGTGTATAAACCATAATCGTCGAAGGACTGCTGTTTTGACCTCACCGTTGACTCGACACCCGCTCCCTGCTGCTCAACCATCTGCTGGTCTGTCAATACCACTGCTGACGCACCAGCCACCTGCTCAATGCTCGATACGACCTGACTGGGCTGAGCATCATTCTTCCGTTTCCTTGTGGGCTTCGGTTTCTGCAGTGATGGCCTGTCTTTGTCAGTGGTCTCTGACGTCTTCTGGGATTGGTACTTTAGGTAGTGTTCTCCCGTTGGATCTAACACAGGGTCAGGCAGCCACGCTAGCTGGGTCCGATCAAGGACAGGTAGGGTACAGCACTTGGAGTCGTCACATTTTCTTATCTGAAATGTGTAGTGGCGAACTCTACAGTGTCTTTCCAGCCAGTCATTGTACGCTGTCACCTTAGCTGTGTGAGCTTTCTGGAGTTTGTTAACATCTAACTTTGGGAAGAGTGTTCGGAGGTGACGCTTCAAATGATCAATGTCGTCCTCATCCAATGGAGCAATGGATTGCATGGGTTCTTCCTTGAGCTTTAGCCGCTTGAATCGACTCTCCACTATTGACTGAACAGGTGAAATTGTTTCATGCCACTTTTGTTTCAAGGCCGGATTGATTACAGCTGCTGTTCTGATGTCAGCCATACTGCCAAATCTCTTGAGATTTGTTTCCGAATCTTTGTCCAGTTCCTGTCTTTCGAGTGCACAGTTTTGTATACCAATATTTAAAACGGACATCACTCGTTCAGCAGGGTTTGTGTAGCTGTGTCCTGGTGCACACCTTGCGTGGATCAACATATCCAGATTTAGCTCCTTGAAAATGCAAATCCCTGCACATTTGACAGCTTCTAAATTATTTCGCTGATCGGTGCCCCCATCAGTAAATTTTAGAAGCATCGTTTTCCGCTGTTCTGCACCTTGAGCTACTCTAATCAGCATCATTGCATGACGAAAAGGATTGGAGGCTTGGAACACTGAATCATTGATACATGTGGTCACAGTTCCTTGGACGAAGGATTTGTCTGTTGACTCGGGAATGCTGCAATGCAGAATCACGGACGGCGTGAGAGACGCTTTTGTCATGTCATGATCCAAGGCAGAGATGGTGGTCGACACTGGGGCCACTGACTTTTTACCCCTCACGCCTGTCGATACAGGTGCATTTGGCTCTCCGATGGGAATTTTTGCCTTATCATCACAGAAGAACAGTGCCACGTCTTGCCTTTGTTCAACTGCCTTTTCTTTAAGGTACTTGAATTGTGCCAAGCAATAATGATCGTCAGGATGTTGAACACGAAGCTGTCGGCGCTGGATTTTGTGCTGTACAGCAATACGTGAAGTGAATCTCAGCGACGCATGAACATAAGGATTTCTAGGTACAAACTGAAGTCGCAGGAGACTGATGGAAGGAATTTGTGTGTCAGTTGAGCATTTGGCAGCAGTTTGACTTCTCAGATCTTCCAGTGACAGCCACTCGGAGAGATGGGCCACATTTTGACGTCTATCATCAGCTACTGTTTTTTCTTCAACAACTTCAGCCAATTTGTCAAAGAAGGGCTCAAACATCTTTGGTCGCCCAGAACTCAGACTTCGCAGATCTTCTACTATGTCGGGGTGGCCGAGTGAGATTAGATGCACTCGTTCTTGTAGTTCTTGGTTTTGGGACATGCTCGCATCTCCTGTGAGATATTTGTACATGTACTCTTTTACAGCGGGAGACAAGTGTGCGATATTGCTCATTTTATCGCTGAAGTTCTTCATTTGTTGTCGAGTATGATATTCGCCAAGTTGTGGCTGGATTTTCTGTAAGAATCTGGCACCTTCGGTCAATATTGTTGACTCATTTCGTTTTTCGTCAACCTTTGTGAGGACCACTGTTGTTGCTGCGGATCCCCCAGGACAATATTTAACAATGTCGACTGGCACGGACAATATCATATTCCGGAAGAATCGGAACTTCTGCAGGGGACTTTCGAACGGTTTGTCAAGATGCTTTTCCTCGTCAAAGAATATGGGGGCGTGAATGGCTGCCAAAGACATGACTTTGTCTAAGATGGAGTATTTACTGTCAGCAGAAACTGGAAAATATTGACGAGATCGATACTGAAGGGTAGCATGTGAGCTGATCTGCCGCACTGGGTGATCCAAGGCTTGGTTCGTGGTCTGTGTCTCATTCTGTTGCTTCAGATGATCCTTGTAAGCTAGGAAGCATTGTGCAAGGTGTTCTATTTCTTGTGCAATAGTTTTCCAGGCTTGGCTAGTGTTTATAATTGGTTTACTCAGCAAGCTATAAAGCGATTGGCCATGACTTTCTAGCTGTGAAATTGACATCGGTTGCTCTTTTTGTTTCTTTCTTTTACAGTCGTTGTACCCGACATATTTATCAAAGCTGCTGGGAATTGGCTGGACTTTAGACTTCCTCTGGGCAGCATCATTTATCACCTGGTGTTGGTTCGTTACGTACCACAAGGCATTACATAGCACCTGGAAAAGAAAGAAATTTGTGTAAATTGGTGATTCGTCAAGTTATTCTTAAACATATTGCAGGTTTAATATTAAAATGTAATACATTTCAATCATTACACATTTAAATTTTAATACTGCAAAAGTTGCAAACAATATTCATTCTCATCTGTTTTATGCATATAATTTAGTTTAACAGATATTAAAAGATCATTTGTAAGGTATTCCAGTACCATGATTTATTAAATGCAAATAATTGTATCAATACTTCAAAGTCAATAGGATATCTACAGCATTTCCTTCATAATCTTGCAGGCTACCAGTATTTGAAATTTATTTTTCTCACAACCACATTGAAAGCAATCCAAAGAAATGGTCTGACTTCATCTACATCATTTAATTTTTAGATTCCTCCTGCATTTGCCATGATTCAATTAACTTATAATTGATCTACAATTGTTGACTTATTCATATATATTTATTTATGAATCATATGCAATCTTTATGTATCTTGATAATGAAAACAGCAATCTATGGTCACGTAAGAGATTGCCAGATGGTTCACCGCCGGGACGGTTCGCCGCCAAACATTGATTTTCGTCGAGACGATTCACCGCCCGAAAATAATGATGCAACAACTTATTTTACATGTTTAAATTAAAATTAATTTATGATGTGGGCTTGATAGATGTAACATTTTGGCGATTTTATGATTAGATCTATGGATGTAAACAAAACAGATTGAGTTTACTGTTCAATCTTTATTTATTCATAATGTACAATATATATATATATATATTTATTGGAACACATAGTAACTATAGGCTATTCAGCATTTTGTTCATTGTTGATCCTAATGGTTGGGCATTTCAGTCTCGAACTCGCTCAAAATCATCTCCCTTATATACACAATGCCGACAGCATTTATTGTAACTAGCACATGGGTAGGTTTTTTCAGATTTATTAGGAACAAGAACGTGTCAAAGCAAAATGCAATTAATTTTCACTTTATGATTATTACCATGTTTTATTGCTTCTCAGAATTGCTCCTTTGGAGTATGTTTTCTCAGAATTGCTCAAAACGAGTAGGTGCCTGCCAAGTACATGTATGTACTGTAATATAATGTACCTCCGGGAATATATGTCTGTCGTTTAAAATGTAATATTGGGTCATTTATTGTAGAAAATCTGTATTTGAGATGTTTATAATTGAAACAAATACAGAATATTATTTTTGGCGGTGAAGCGTCCAGGACGGCGGTGAATCGTCTCGACGAAAATCAGCTCTAGGCGGTGAACCGTCCAGATAATATTGGAGGTGAACCGTCCATGGCGGTGAAACGTCCAGCACCCATGTAAGATATAACATTAATTTATTTAATATAGCAACTATTCAGGGTGCTTTGGGAAAACACCCTGTGATATATGTACATGTACAATATATACAATATAAGTAAATGTAAATTACAAACTATGTAAAACCTGTACATATGTCACAAATAAATATCATCATACACCAGATTTGCCATAAAATTAAGCTGACATATACTGTATACATATGTAATACAAGGGGGCGGGATTTAAATAGGGGAGCGTCATCAATGCTAACATAATTAAACAATATTAACTTCTTTCAATATTTTTCTGCATTAAACCAAATTAACGTTTTATTTATTTCATAAAACAAAAAATCTGAATACATACTTGGATAAGATACGAGCCTTCTGAAATCCCCGCTCTTGGCCACTTCAGTCCCCTCTTCTCAAATTCGGTTGCCAAGTCATTGTACAGCTCATCTTTTCGTGTGATCCCAGTTTTGGCACCAGAACTAGGGTAGGGTGCAAATATGTTATATTGTGTATATCCATTTATATTTAAATTGTTAGATCTATTCAATCTGCATTGTTTGTAAAACAAAGAGTAGGCAAATAGTCTTAATAGAAAAGAAAATAATTAAATCCAAGCAATATAATCACGAGTTGCTAACTTGCTATGACACTTGTCGACTGTGTCTTCACATTTCTTGAATTTCTTAAATTTAGATCATTTTTCCTTTTGAGTTATGACTTGTCTTAGACTCTATCATTTATGTGCTTCATATTCATTAGATCTAGCTATTAAAAAAATAAATGAATACCTGTTCGTTTTCTTCGGCACGAATTCCGATGTAACTCCCATTAGAATAGCAAAGGCATTGGGTAGTGGTGGAGCAATATTGTCGACATCGCACTCCGCACCTTCTGTAGATTTGGCAGGTCTTGCTTGACAGTGGAAGCTGAGTTTATTGATCTTAAACGCGTCCAAATCTTGTACAGTAATGTCGAGCGATAGCTCGCCAAACGCTTCGTTTTCGGCCTTCTGGCTGAAATTTTTACAATCCAAGGGCGGGTGATTCTGCTCGAATACATCTTTTAACGTGCCATGGAAAGCAGCCACTGTTTTCTTTGCCGAAATGTGGGGACAAAGATTATACCGCACTGCCAAGATGCGAGACGCCATTGTTGGTCGAACTTGGAGATAGCCCGCGAAATGCAAAGTCGCGCGTGATTGGATAACAAGCCAGACACACCTCCGCATATAGCCAATCACGATCAGTTTCACAAAATGACCTTCACCATTACCCAGTTTGAGAGAGCATTCAGAAAGCAGCTACCGTAGCAGAATAGTGACATAAACTTTTAAATATAAAATAATAAAAAAGTCGTACATTCGCAGAGGGTCGGTCGGAACAGATTTTATTTTATTTCGAAATGCATAAAAAGTTACAGGGTCGGCCCTATTACGTAGGGTCGGTCGGGAAACCAGAAACATAGAACTTTTTCTGCTAGGCCTAAGGAAGAAGGCTCAGTACAGCAATATTCACAGTTCACTATTTGATAAATCCACGCCAGTGTATGTGTCAGTGTCCACATGGTAGTGCAGGCTTAGTGCAGAAATATTCATATTTCAATGTCTCAAATTAATGTCATGCATTTCAACATGAAGTAGTGTTTATAATGTTCACATTATACTGTCGGCTAAGTGTACACATACCCCTCCTCAGAGTTCACTATTTCGTAAACCCATGCATGTGTAATGTGTCAATGTCCATTGTAGACTCGGTGTACATATATTCACCATTTCTACACAGTCTTCACAAGCTTTGTCTGTCTTCTGCTGTGTGTAGTAGGGTCTGTAAGCTTTGCTTGGTCCATTCCTCTATATTATCCAGTGAAATCTGTGAAAGTGTAGTGTGTCTTCAAACATGCAGTGGAATCCTTAAACATGAAATGCAAATAAGAAATATATAAAGATTATTAAGATATGTACAATGTTTGATACAAAAAGATAATGTTGTTTTACCACTGTTAATTATAATAACAGTTTCCTTCACAGTATTCCAAATCACATAAGAATCTGTTATATTGTGTATGTTAAATAAGTAACACAGTTGTATGTGACAGTAAAACTAAATTGTGTTATTTATTGCAGACTACGAATTTGGGCCATTCCATAAATTTTCTTTACCTTAAAACAGTCTGATTTTACTTAATTTATTTCCCAATGAAACAGTATAAGAGAAGGACATCCAAAATAACATAGGCTACATGAATATGTGTGTGCGCGTGTAAAATTATCAGCACATAATTATAAAAGTGCAGATGGCGTGGATTTAAATTGTTAAATATCACAACGTCTGGTGCAGCCGAAGTCGCGTGAATACCGGAAGTCACAAATATAATTTTAAAACTATGAAACTATTTCATTTTAACGAGCGGTACAGTAAAAATAATGAACTACATGCAACAACTGCACATTTATAATTACTATGTTTGCATTAAATTCATCAGATGGCAGTTTTAAATAGTTCGATTCCGTGGATTTTTAAATAGCTGTGTCAACCACATGGCAGTGGCAAAGTGCGATGCGCGCAAGGCGCTCCCAACCCTGACGAAGTCTGAGACCCATCCAATATAGCTTTGTAAAACAATAAAACTATCACTTAATTTTACTAACAAACTATAACAATTGTGCACTTTTATTACTAGTCCACAAATAAAGTTATCAACAGTATTTTGCATAGCGCGCACACCAGACACAATGAATGAGGGCGCTGGACGACGCGTGGAGCTGGGCTATGAACGGCAACACCGGCGGCGCTACCTAAATTTGAGCGTGGCAGGCCTGTTTTTCAAACTTGAGCTACTTTTTTGCACATCGGGCAATAGTCATAATATACATATCATTATAAAGCTAATATACTAAAGTATCCGTACACCCGGACAATTTTTCTGTAGACTTATTATTTACCATTATTTTAGCTATATTACGAAACATCAAAGTTCACAAACGCTTACCTCGGTGAAAATCTCTTCAGACAGGCCCGCCAAATTCTGTATAGCGTCTACAACTATTCATTGGTTGATATCTGTGTCGGTTAAGGTCAGTCGTTTGCTTACGTAGTTGTACGAAACGATCTACCACGACCCCCAAAACCAGGTCAAGCAGAAGTTCAAGTAACAAAAAGTGATGCGTAAAAGTCCACCCGGCGTCGACGGTGGCGCACCAAGCGGAATGTAATATACCTACCTAGGGCTAGGCAAAGTCAATCGCCCTACAATTTTTTCTATCTGGCTGTTGCTGTAGTAGGGGCGAAGATCTCGTTCATCAAAAGCTTAAGTATTTTCATGAAACGTGAAACCTTACAAAAACGTTATAAACAGAGCAATAAACACGTCTTTCGTGTCTGCATGCATTCTTATATGTATATCACTAAAGTTACCTGATAATAACCATGTAAAAGTGTGAAATTATTACCTTTTTGTCAGAACGCATGTGCTTGTCAAAGTTTGTATATAACCGGATGTTGTGAGCGAGAATAGCAAACAGGATTTCCATAGATCTATATAAGGTCACGCTAAGAATTGCCGTCTGCTGGCCATAGAGTTACATCATTAATAATGCTCCTATAAACTACTAACTTACTAACGGGTGTTTTATTTATGTCTGTGCTGCTGGCCTCATTCTACACGAAATCGTGTTTGACCCTGTGACCCAAAGCACCATCACGTGCACAGTATGGCGGCTATTTATGAAATCTTTTCTGTGTGACCGATAACTGTACTCATAAATAATTATTTGGAGCACATTTCTTCAGTTTCTTGACGCCTAAGTGTCGGTTGTATGTCACGGAATACATGTGTGAAACGGTTAGTGCGTATCGGTTTTAAAACTTAAGTTATTAGTTCCGTAGCCATTTGGCTACGGAAAGCCCAAATTGGTGAGTTAGTAAAACCCGGTGTGGACTTTCGCCCCAGAGACGAAGAGTGGGGCGGACAATTTTGCCTACGCATGGCCCAGATGTGCTAGACATGGTTCTCAGTCACGTGATCAAAATAGCCGTCATTAGCGACCGCCATTATTTCAATGAAAATTTACTCCCGCACTTGTCAATAAATCATGAATTCGTCTGTGTCTACATCGAAGAAGGTAAAATATGCAGAATTGTTAGATAATGTTACAAGGAACCGGTGTGCGTATTCTTTTTGACGTCCGCGGAGCCACCGGAAGCGGACAATGCGGAGAGGAACAAAAAGAATAGACTTGGGAGAGGGTAGCAACCGACTTGTTATCGCCCATAAACAATATGGATGCAGAATGAGTAGCCGTGTCAATTGTTAGCGATTTTTTCATCATCGACGATATACATCATTGCGTTGTCGCGTGTACAAAGCAAACAGAAAACTACACATTTAATTTCATATTTTGTACAAATGTCACTTACCAATCTTTGTGCTAAGCCATGTTTAAAGTCACATGACCGGAAATTCTCCGCAGGCGGCGAGGTCGAAGCGATCACGACAGCTTCTCAGGTCTGTTCTATTTAACACGGAGAGATCACGTGACCTCTCCGTGTCAAAAAAGAATAGCACATTTCGCTCCGCGGACAGGTCAGAGAGACAAAAAGAATACGCCTGGTATCAAATTAGAGTTGATTAACGGTGAAGATCCGTACGAAATGCCGTAGAAATATTGGAATGTTGACCCTGACAACCTTCCTGGTATTTCGTATCCTGACATCATGAACTATTGTGTTTACACCAAGAGGGCATACACATTGAGCGACTTAAAAGGCTACAAATCGCTGGAAGCCTACAACCAATTTATTTGTGGTTGGGTGTCGGATGTGTGCTCAAGAGAAATTAATGGTCATGTAGTTGTGACAGCGAAAGTAAGTGTCTGACTCTTATCTGAACATATCGCTCTAGACTAAGGGCAGGAAGGCTAAGGCCTAAGCACTTATGACAGTTATGTCAGTGATACTCCAAGCGTATGCACGTTAGATAGCTAGCTGATTATCGATATAATCCATTTATTACGTAACTTGATTTTTATTTAACCATTCATTTAAATTACTTGATTTGTTTAAAAGACTCAGTGTTTTTTTATTGCTTGCTTGCCAGGATGGCATGATTGTAATGAGAGGCCCTGCCCCTGGCTCCTCACTGGGTTGTAATGACAGGCCCTGCCCCTGGCTCCTCACTGGGTTGTAATGACAGGCCCTGCCCCTGGCTCCTCACTGGGTTGTAATGACAGGCCCTGCCCCTGGCTCCTCGCTGGGTTGTAATGACAGGCCCTGCCCCTGGCTCCTCGCTGGGTTGTCAGCAGCTAAATCCATGTCTTAAGCCCAAAAGTGTATGGTTGTGTGCACAGCCCAAATTGTTAAAAATTATTTATTAAAAAAATTACATTAAGGAATCCTTTATTTCACAATGATTCAGATTGTTGTGCAATTACTTGTTATGCTGTGTGATGTGTCAATGCCAATAAATGCATTTTATATTTCATATTGCTGCTGCTTCTTTTTTTAGGTTCAGCATTCTCAAAGCTTAAGCAAGACTCCACTACAACCCTGGATTGTAGACGAGAAGGATGGCAACATCTTAGCAGATCATTGTACATGCGTGGCTGGTTTAGAGAAGGATGGCAACATCTTAGCAGATCATTGTACATGCATGGCTGGTTTAGAGAAGGATGGCAGCATCTTAGCAGATCATTGTACATGCATGGCTGGTTTAGAGAAGGATGGCAGCATCTTAGCAGATCATTGTACATGCGTGGCTGGTTTAGAGAAGGATGGCAGCATCTTAGCAGATCATTGTACATGCGTGGCTGGTTTAGAGAAGGATGGCAACATCTTAGCAGATCATTGTACATGCGTGGCTGGTTTAGAGAAGGATGGCAACATCTTAGCAGATCATTGTACATGTGTGGCTGGTTTAGAGAAGGATGGCAACATCTTAGCAGATCATTGTACATGCATGGCTGGTTTAGAGAAGGATGGCAACATCTTGGCAGATCATTGTACATGCGTGGCTGGTTTAGAGAAGGATGGCAACATCTTAGCAGATCATTGTACATGCGTGGCTGGTTTAGAGAAGGATGGCAACATCTTAGCAGATCATTGTACATGCGTGGCTGGTTTAGAGAAGGATGGCAACATCTTAGCAGATCATTGTACATGCGTGGCTGGTTTAGAGAAGGATGGCAGCATCTTAGCAGATCATTGTACATGCGTGGCTGGTTTAGAGAAGGATGGCAACATCTTAGCAGATCATTGTACATGCATGGCTGGTTTAGAGAAGGATGGCAGCATCTTGGCAGATCATTGTACATGCATGGCTGGTTTAGGGAAGGATGGCAGCATCTTAGCAGATCATTGTACACGCATGGCTGGTTTAGAGAAGGATGGCAGCATCTTAGCAGATCATTGTACACGCGTGGCTGGTTTAGAGAAGGATGGCAGCATCTTAGCAGATCATTGTACATGCGTGGCTGGTTTAGGGAAGGATGGCAGCATCTTAGCAGATCATTGTACATGCGTGGCTGGTTTAGAGAAGGATGGCAGCATCTTGGCAGATCATTGTACATGCGTGGCTGGTTTAGAGAAGGATGGCAACATCTTAGCAGATCATTGTACATGCGTGGCTGGTTTAGAGAAGGATGGCAACATCTTAGCAGATCATTGTACATGCGTGGCTGGTTTAGGGAAGGATGGCAACATCTTAGCAGATCATTGTACATGCGTGGCTGGTTTAGAGAAGGATGGCAACATCTTAGCAGATCATTGTACACGCGTGGCTGGTTTAGGGAAGGATGGCAGCATCTTAGCAGATCATTGTACACGCATGGCTGGTTTAGAGAAGGATGGCAGCATCTTGGCAGATCATTGTACACGCGTGGCTGGTTTAGGGAAGGATGGCAGCATCTTAGCAGATCATTGTACATGCGTGGCTGGTTTAGGGAAGGATGGCAGCATCTTAGCAGATCATTGTACATGCGTGGCTGGTTTAGAGAAGGATGGCAGCATCTTAGCAGATCATTGTACATGCGTGGCTGGTTTAGAGAAGGATGGCAGCATCTTGGCAGATCATTGTACACGCGTGGCTGGTTTAGGGAAGGATGGCAGCATCTTGGCAGATCATTGTACACGCGTGGCTGGTTTAGGGAAGGATGGCAGCATCTTAGCAGATCATTGTACATGCATGGCTGGTTTAGAGAAGGATGGCAACATCTTAGCAGATCATTGTACATGCATGGCTGGTTTAGAGAAGGATGGCAGCATCTTGGCAGATCATTGTACATGCATGGCTGGTTTAGGGAAGGATGGCAGCATCTTAGCAGATCATTGTACACGCATGGCTGGTTTAGAGAAGGATGGCAGCATCTTAGCAGATCATTGTACATGCGTGGCTGGTTTAGGGAAGGATGGCAACATCTTAGCAGATCATTGTACATGCGTGGCTGGTTTAGAGAAGGATGGCAACATCTTAGCAGATCATTGTACACGCGTGGCTGGTTTAGGGAAGGATGGCAGCATCTTAGCAGATCATTGTACATGCATGGCTGGTTTAGAGAAGGATGGCAGCATCTTGGCAGATCATTGTACATGCGTGGCTGGTTTAGGGAAGGATGGCAGCATCTTAGCAGATCATTGTACATGAGTGGCTGGTTTAGAGAAGGATGGCAGCATCTTAGCAGATCATTGTACATGCGTGGCTGGTTTAGAGAAGGATGGCAGCATCTTGGCAGATCATTGTACATGCATGGCTGGTTTAGAGAAGGATGGCAGCATCTTGGCAGATCATTGTACATGCATGGCTGGTTTAGAGAAGGATGGCAGCATCTTGGCAGATCATTGTACATGCATGGCTGGTTTAGAGAAGGATGGCAGCATCTTGGCAGATCATTGTACATGCATGGCTGGTTTAGAGAAGGATGGCAACATCTTAGCAGATCATTGTACATGCGTGGCTGGTTTAGAGAAGGATGGCAGCATCTTAGCAGATCATTGTACATGCGTGGCTGGTTTAGAGAAGGATGGCAACATCTTAGCAGATCATTGTACATGCGTGGCTGGTTTAGAGAAGGATGGCAACATCTTAGCAGATCATTGTACGCGCATGGACTGGTTTAGGGAAGGATGGCAACATCTTAGCAGATCATTGTACATGCATGGCTGGTTTAGGGGAAGTGTGCACTCATGTTGGAGCTGTTTTGTTCTTCGTCAACTCTGCAGTCGAAATCCGCAACAGTCGTGCTGTGACGCAAGAGAAGGCATATTGGCTACTTCCATCGGGCTTGAAAGGCATAAGCTATGAACCTGTAGAAAACATCTTCCAATCGGCTGAATCTTTGAAGAAGGACATTGACTGCACCATTTCACTGATACCAAATAAACCAACAAAAGCGATGACACTGCCTGACTCTCATTTATGATGTAGGCCTTCGTTTTAACAAATAGCATATATACTAGCGTAATTGTGAGTAAGACAAGACAGGTCAGCCGGGGCTGACAGGGTGGCTTAACCCTTAACTTAACTGTCTTAAGCCAGCTAAGATCGTAATCTTTGATTCTTATTTTTGTTATGAGCGACTAGGCTTACAGTACGTTCTCAAAGATATAAATTCATAGTAATCAATAAATACTAACGGACACACCTGTCAAGAAATGATCGGAGCAGACTTTCAAAGATATAAATTCATAGTAATCAATAAATACTAACGGACACACCTGTCAAGAAATGATCGGAGCAGACTTTCGCGTATTTCAACGGAGTTTTTTCATGTTGATGTTCCCTATCCAGGCCGCCCTGCGCTGTGTTGACAAATCTTTCGTCTGTTCACCCTGGTGACTTACGATGGCAGGAATGGCAAAAAATTATTTTTTCACCCCTGCATCAGCGGACCTGTTCGTGCACCCATTCACAAAACAAGTGCGAGGCATAGTTGCAGTCTATAATTATCCGGTCGCGATGTCTTTTGTTTGACTGACAATATGGCTGTCACGCAAGGTATGGTGGGATGCGTGACATCATCTGAGTGCTATGTATGAAACGTACCTTGCCGACCGCTGGTCTGTCCTGCTGATGATGGTTGGCATTCTAAACAGCCAGCTAATTTGTTGCTAATTTTTACACAGTTGTAGTATTATAATATTTGTCATTTCTAATATTTATTTTTACGTTCGTTGTTGGAAGAAGAACCGTTGCAGGCACGGACAACTCAATCAACTGAATCAGCTTGAGCCCCTGTAACTAATATATATATTAGGCACTTCAACAAAATCCGCTGAGCGGCTCGCACGGTGTGCCGAAAAATCGTGTCAGTTTATCTGCGCTGATTCTCGGCACCCGGGTTCTCCTTTTGTTTTACATCCTGTATTGTCGGCTGTTTCCGTTCCTTTCTGTGACTTACAGCCGCAGGTTGAACAATAGCAAGTTCCTTTTCATGATCGTAAACTGTACTTGCAGGAAATTACAAAATGTCAGAATATATAATAAATTGTATTGTCGGCTGTTTCCATTCCTTTCTGTGACTTACAGCGGCAGATTGAACAATATAGTAAGTTCCTTTTCATGATCGTCTGTTTTTTTATTAAAATTAAGGTGAAATACATCGATTAGACGACATAGGTGTATTTCTGGTGTAAGTTTAGCAGACAAAGCTATTTATGATTCCATCCAAATGTTCGTGACTTCTAGAGGTCTTAGTTAAGTATATAAAAAAAAATTCAAATCGATCAGCTGATCATTTAATTGGTTCCACAGGATACAGTGTCCTTGTTTTGGAATTTTGTTGATATCTTCATTATTTCCGGAGATATTGCACTTTTTGATCTAAAAAAATTAACATTGATGTCTGTTCAATTTGGTTCCATTTCTTGTGACCCGAATGCTGAGGACTGCATTTTATTGATATGAAAATAGCACTAGTTTTTGATGTGTTGACCATATTGACGTGAAATAAAAAGTTATGTGACCCACAAACGAATGTTCTTAATATTTGACATGACCTAATTAGTTGACCTACATTTGACCTATTTACTGGTAATAAGGGCATTATTTGGTTGTAATTAAATAGTAAATGGGCTTACTAAACTGTTAGGGGTTGGAAATTGTATCGAATTCAGTGTTATGTAACCTGGTAAATACATATTTATTTACCTAATTAATTGACCTACATTTCACATCTGACCTATTTACGTGTATTTGACAGTCATTTTTATATTTGACCTATATTAGTGGATTAATAGGATAATTTAGCCATTGTTAAACAGATAATGGGTCTATTTAACTTTTGATGTATATAAATTGTCAATATATCAACTTGAATACTATGTGACCTTGTAATTACTAATTTTGCATACCTAATTAGTTGACCTACATTTCATACTTGAACTACTTATAGGGAGTAAAAGCGTGATATGGCAGTAATTCATTTGTGAATGGGTCTATTAAACTTGTGGTGATGAAAATGTTTCAGTAGCATGTAACCTGGTGAATCCCTATTTTTATGACCTAATTAAATGATCTACATGTCACATTTGACCTATTTACAGTATTAATGTTGCCATTGTTAAATAGGTTGGGGTTAAAATGAATCACTATATCAGCTTAAATATTATGTGACATTCCTTCCTAATGTTGTAATTAATAGGGAAATGGGAATGATAATTGTCAAATAATTACTTTAATGCTGTGACCTTTTAATTATCTATTTTTGACATGAGTTTGGAATGCGTTTTCAGTATGTGAAGAAATAACATTTTAAAACTGCTGTGAGAGATTCCATGTTTAATTTTATAATATATTCCAAGAGTGCAGCAACACTCATAGTTTCATAAAACGGCAATGTCCAAAAGTCTCTCCATGAAAGTGCACTGTAGAAATGTTCATAATTTCATGAGCCGTAATGTGTACAAATCCATGCAAGCACCTGTCATACGACACACGAAACTGTGCCCAAATATAGCCAACTTCAGGTTGGGAGCTTCCATACTGAAAATAAAATAAATATAGTAGTAGATTTCTGCATATTCATCCAATCTATTCTCAGTAGAACTTTACCACACTGTTCTTAATGCACACAACATCGACATTACTTCACTGTTGCGATTCACGACAGAAACCATGTGTTGATACAAACTCATCCCTAGTTGTGAATGTAATCCCTTGCAAATCACATGCCGGTGTAGAACTTACAGAAACAGTTGGGCTTAGGCTAGATTTAGAACTAACAGTTGTACTAAGGCTAGGTGTAGAACTAACAGTTGTACTAAGGCTAGATTTAGAACTAACAGTTGTACTAAGGCTAGATTTAGAACTAACAGTTGTACTAAGGTTAGGTTTAGAACTAACAGTTGTACTAAGGTTAGGTTTAGAACTAACAGTTGTACTAAGGCTAGGTTTAGAACTAACAGTTGTACTAAGGCTAGGTTTAGAACTAACAGTTGTACTAAGGCTAGGTTTAGAACTAACAGTTGTACTAAGGCTAGATTTAGAACTAACAGTTGTACTAAGGCTAGGTTTAGAACTAACAGTTGTACTAAGGCTAGATTTAGAACTAACAGTTGTACTAAGGCTAGATTTAGAACTAACAGTTGTACTAAGGCTAGATTTAGAACTAACAGTTGTACTAAGGCTAGGTTTAGAACTAACAGTTGTACTAAGGCTAGGTTTAGAACTAACAGTTGTACTAAGGCTAGGTTTAGAACTAACAGTTGTACTAAGGCTAGGTTTAGAACTAACAGTTGTACTAAGGCTAGGTTTAGAACTAACAGTTGTACTAAGGCTAGGTTTAGAACTAACAGTTGTACTAAGGCTAGGTTTAGAACTAACAGTTGTACTAAGGTTAGCCATGGTGTACAAAATAAAACTACCACTGCTTAAATTAAATGTGGAATTGTGTCAGAATAAGTATTTCTATGTGAATATGCAAGAAGTTTGTATGATACTGCGATACGGTTACAATTATTAAATTATTTTCAAATAAAGTTCAATTATTTTCCAACACATTTTGCAACGATGTCGTTGTAATTATGCCAACAATCATAAACACTTAATCACAGCTATATTGAAATTATATTGATGGTAAATCTTGCTAAAAAAAATTCTCCCACAAAATGACATTTACTTCCACAAGTATTTCAACAGTATAAAATTCAATTAAGTAATTATATAGAACACTATCAGAAGATAACTTATCTTTATTATTTTCTATCCTTATTCTTCAGCCCCAACATCTTTGAATATTCACCATATGAAATACAAATAAACAACCATTATTTTTTATCCATAATAAAGCATTCATTATCAATACATACCTTAGAAACACAACACTACTCACATCAGGTATTACAATTGACAAATTATATAACCAAGTTAGTAAAAAAGGTATGCCATAAAAACTAAAATGCCACCAAAAAACCCTAGTAAATCGTCATTTCTAACATAACAATTAATTAATACTGATGCACAAAGAACAAAATATATATATATATATATATAACAAATGTAATATATAAAACATGCCAGCAATTAATTGTTGAAATATGGATTGCTTGGATTACGATTCTTCGAAAAGATTTCATATTCGAGTATTGCAGATGACGCCATGACGCTGTCAAATCATCTTGCATTAATTTACCTTTCGTAATTTTTAACATAAAAAATATTGATGCATAGACAAAAATAATACATTCATAATAACTTTTATCAACAAAACATGCAATACGGATGTCAACGGATTACGATGCGTCGAAGGGTCTTTA
Source organism: Lamellibrachia columna (assembly GCA_963662155.1). NCBI lineage: Eukaryota > Metazoa > Annelida > Polychaeta > Sabellida > Siboglinidae > Lamellibrachia > Lamellibrachia columna. Next base: position 61,089,005 of record OY759264.1, on the reverse strand, counting down.
AAATGTACGTTCACGCGAAGCCACCGACCATAGCTTCCGAACGAGAAAAACATAACAAATTAGTGCGCACCGGGTCATGTTACCCACGTTTTTCTGAAAAACGGCATCTGTGTACTGCAATAATATACACATCATTTTAAAGCTAAGTAATTATTGTACTGTTCTTTTTATTCATATAAAATTCTTCTTTATATTTTATGTACTTTTTAACAAGTATTTGCAAAATAAAACTTACTCACCTTTGTACAGTCACAAAAGCGTTGGAATGAAAAAATTTTGTGCGACCATAATGTAAAGAAGACATTCATTGGTCGATATGAAGGTAAACAAACTCGGCCACATCATTTGCATACCGAGTATTTTGGCTTTTCGCGTGACCATGTGATGCGAGGGTCACGCCTTCATACAAATATGGGACACAAAACGACGCTATTTTTGTCGACAAAAGTGACGCCATCTAGCGGAACTTGATACACCTATCTTAGTTTGTGTACGGAATATTTTCCTGCTATGCGAATGCACATGGGTGTTTTTTATCTTCCCTAGTTTGTGAAATTTCACCCGATTTTGATTCTTGGAGTTGGAGAGCGAGATCTATTTAACCAAAATCATGACTTATTTACATTTCTATGATTTTAATTTATTACAAATAATACAAAGCCAATAATATATTTGTTTGATATTTGTTTTTTTTTACTTTTTAATGTATATCTATATTACTATAATATCAAGTAGTATATTTATATAATGCATATTGCATGTATTCTTTTGTCTAAAATAAGATTGATTGCTATTGATTAATCTATGCTAAGTTAGTAGAATATTGAAATTATTATGTAATTTTTTAATGATTGAAAAAAACTGCGCAAGAGATATTCTAAATCACTAGTTAATAATTAATTACTTGCTGTACCGAACCTGCAGTAAACTGTACATGCAGGAAATTACAAAATGTCAGAATATATAATAAATTGTGTTATATTTATGCAATGACATTGTTTTTTTTCACAAAAAATATTTAGCCCTCTATATGGAACACCAACTAGTATATATTTCTCCAATAATTATTTTACCATAGTCACCATGCAAGACTATTTTCATGTTCTTTGGCAGGGAAAGAAAGCCCAGGTCTGTTGAGATAGCATGCTGATTAGTCATTGTTGATTTATTAATTGAATTACTATTAATGATAAATGACTAATGTATATTTATGACCCTACTTAATGTGTTTTGAAATTATACAAATACCTTCATAATGATGGAAGTTTGGCATAAAAAAGTGTTGCGTTTGCACATTAATTAGCCAATATTTACTTAGTAATTACATCAATAGGGTTATGAAATGACTGTGATGTATATTTTATGACCCTGTTTAATATGTAAACCCTGAATAAAATTATACAGATGTCTTCGTAATCATGGAAGTTATGGCCTTTTATCAAAACGTGTCGGCCTGTTGAGTTTACGCATTAATTAGCGAATATTGACTTATTAATTGCATCAATTGAGTTATGAAATGAGTGCATGATGTATATTTATAACCCTGGTTAATGAGTTTGTAAACCCTGAACAAGTTATATAAATATCGTTATAATCATGGAAGTTATGGCCTTTTATAAAAGGTGTTGGCCTGTTGAGTTTGCGCATTAATTAGCCAATATTGACTTATTAATTGCATTAACTGAGTTACTCTTAATGATACATGACTGAATTATGCATATTTATGACCATACTTAATGTGCTTGTAACTCCTGAAAAAATTTAAATGTATGCAAAAATAAAAAGGTTATGCCATTTTAATAATACATTGATTGAAAGAAAACACAAAAATTAGTCTTTCCTGTATACGAGATACATGAAATTTTCGTAATATCTTTGGATCTAATAAAGATATATTAATAAAATAAGCAGTTTTTGGTTCCTTTACATTTCACCTTTCATTTAAATCAATTGCCAATGTTTTATCATGATATCTAATTTTTCTTTGAAGTGCCTAGTATATGAATGGGCGATAAATGCAGGAAGTTTCGTTGTTGGTGACTGTCACTGACGCTGTGACAGTGCCATTATAATTTGCTTTCTGGTGTCATGTTTTGTACGGGTTTGCATGGTTTAATTAATTCCAAAGATTGGATATACATAAACAATTTATGACCAAATTTATTTTACAGGATTTGTTTGGCAAGAGCTGATTGTTAAACACATATTTGTCTTGAATGTGGTGCAAATGGCACGTTTTATTATAGTTGTTTTACCAGTGTCACTGACATGTGTTGTCTATTACCACAGTCCAAAGAGTAAAATAAATCTTAGTAATTATTTAACTTTGTTTTTTGCAGACTTGAAGCTTATGATAGGAATGTCAACTTTGGGCACAGTGATGTGCAGCAGGATGACTTCAACATGATCTTGTCTAACATGACAACGTACAGAGACATCAATACTAATTCCCAGGTAAACAGAGACATCAATACTAATTCCCAGGTAAACAGAGACATCAATACTAATTCCCAGGTAAACAGAGACATCAATACTAATTCCCAGGTAAACAGAGACATCAATACTAATTCCCAGGTAAACAGAGACATCAATACTAATTCCCAGGTAAACAGAGACATCAATACTAATTCCCAGGTAAACAGAGACATCAATACTAATTCCCAGGTAAACAGAGACATCAATACTAATTCCCAGGTAAACAGAGACATCAATACTAATTCCCAGGTAAACAGAGACATCAATACTAATTCCCAGGTAAACAGAGACATCAATACTAATTCCCAGGTAAACAGAGACATCAATACTAATTCCCAGGTAAACAGAGACATCAATACTAATTCCCAGGTAAACAGAGACATCAATACTAATTCCCAGGTAAACAGAGACATCAATACTAATTCCCAGGTAAACAGAGACATCAATACTAATTCCCAGGTAAACAGAGACAGCAATACTAATTCCCAGGTAAACAGAGACATCAATACTAATTACCAGGTAAACAGAGACATCAATACTAATTCCCAGGTAAACAGAGACATCAATACTAATTCCCAGGTAAACAGAGACATCAATACTAATTCCCAGGTAAACAGAGACATCAATACTAATTCCCAGGTAAACAGAGACATCAATACTAATTCCCAGGTAAACAGAGACATCAATACTAATTACCAGGTAAACAGAGACATCAATACTAATTCCCAGGTAAACAGAGACATCAATACTAATTCCCAGGTAAACAGAGACATCAATACTAATTACCAGGTAAACAGAGACATCAATACTAATTCCCAGGTAAACAGAGACATCAATACTAATTCCCAGGTAAACAGAGACATCAATACTAATTCCCAGGTAAACAGAGACATCAATACTAATTCCCAGGTAAACAGAGACATCAATACTAATTCCCAGGTAAACAGAGACATCAATACTAATTCCCAGGTAAACAGAGACATCAATACTAATTCCCAGGTAAACAGAGACATCAATACTAATTCCCAGGTAAACACAGTTTGTAATCAGTGTTGTTTATTGTGCACTTATTGTACTCGAGTAATTATGGTCATATACTCGTACTTATGTTCAATGTACTCAGATTTTACGAGTACATCCGAGTACTTTTTCAATATGATATTGTGAAAAAAATGTAATTACTTATCAAATCATTAACAACTACAACAATAATTAAAAAAGTATGGTAGTAAATTGTATTACCTGCATATGAGTCAAATTAACACAAATTTGTATGTTCTTGCATGCATCTCAGCTGAGTTATATGTTTTCTAATATAGGATCATTAAAAACACTTATTATGTCAATTCTTTTGCAATAACCATGATATTAATTGCAAATTTGTAATAATTATTAGTGTTGCATTTAGTAGATGTGGTTTAATTTTACTTGGTATTGATGAGTTTTCACAAATTCACACAGTGGGTCACTTATCTGCACATTGAATGCACTGAAGCCACAAAGGCTTCACTTCAAGAGGCAGCATCTTTTGAATATTTTCCCAGTCAGAAACCCCTAGTTCGTATACATAGTTGTACTAGTTACCAGTCCAGGCCATAATCCTTGTATTTATTTAATTAAGCCAGGAAGTCCTTTGAGATCAACAAAGTTTTGTATGTTTTTTTTTAATACAAAATCAGAGAGTGCGCACACTTGTGTAGTTGTATTGTCACCAGATAGCCTGATAGTCAAATATTTTATGACATTGTGTATGTTTGAGCTATTCCCTTTCTGAATGCAGTGAAGCCACACAAACTTGTCTTCAAGAGGAAGTATCTTTTCAAGTCAGAAGCCCTGAGTTAAAGTCCACTTAAAGCTTGTGCTAGTTGTTACCAATTTAGTATGTTGACTCAAGTGAGATAGTCTTGGTGACAATTGTTTAATACTGTACCAGTTTGCAGTCTGGTTGGAGACCCATAGAGTACACAGAGCTCTGGACAGGTGCTAATCCACCCTCTCAGCAAACAATAATTACCACTGCTACAGCCACAGACACACAGCATGCTTTCCTTTCCAAGACAGATTATGCAACTACAGGGGGTGAGGCCTTGTGGACATTGCCTAATGTCTTTATATAAGCAAAAATCAAGTACCCTCTGTTAAGACAAGTACCCAAATCGATTTGAATAGAACGTATAACAGAGTTTATAAATATAAACATCTATATATGTCTATATACCAGATTTCAACAAAATCAGATTTTTTAAATAAAAAAAATCATGATTTTTTAAAACCCTGTTCGCGTGATCGTTCGCAGTCCATCTGGCACTTCAGGAGCAACGTCGATGTCTGGTGGTCTGCAGATATCTCGTGTTTTGCCAAGTCGTCCTTCCCAATGACAAACACGTTCTTTGCTTTCGCATGCACGCACACTTTGCAGCGAAAGATGTGGCTTTTGCTATCGTGAATAAGCCGCGCAAACGTACGCACCAGTCCAGTCTGTCTTACTCAAACGTGGCTGCGTCGTTTTCCGTCGTTTCTTTCCGCGATCAACGCCCGCCGAAGTACATTTACGAATCATATTAACTGATAACAAACTGAAAAACTGCAAGGAAGTGAGCTACCATATTTGACATTTGACACTGTTTTTTTCAGACTGAACACATATGAAAAATACTTGCTGCTGCTAGGATCATCCCAGCATCCTGCAGAGCCGTTCAACAAGGAATGCCAACGATTGTAACACCTGCTGGCTTGGACGAGAAACGTCAGGTTTATACAAAGAAATCCGTGAGTTCTGCACTGATGAGACACTGATGAGTCTTTGGAAGATGTGGAGTCGAGCAGCTCAGATGAAGACAATGAACCTCTCCTGAAAGGTTAAAAAAACAACAGCTAGTGTAGCTAGTAGTAACAGTGCAGTTGCTAATGAGTGGGTGGGTGGGTGGGTGGGGGCCTGGGCGGGGTCGGGCCAAGGGTCGCACTTGTAATTAGGTCATTGCGATAAAATAACATTTAAAAAATATATTTTATAGATAACTCATTGTGTGCATTTTAACATGATGAACTTATCTAATTATGACCCAGAAACATTTTAACATGATGAACTTATCTAATTATGACCCAGAAACATTTTAACATGATGAACTTATCTAATTATGACCCAGAAACATTTTAACATGATGAACTTATCTAATTATGACCCAGAAACATTTTAACATGATGAACTTATCTAATTATGACCCAGAAACATTTTAACATGATGAACTTATCTAATTATGACCCAGAAACATTTTAACATGATGAACTTATCTAATTATGACCCAGAAACATTTTAACATGATGAACTTATCTAATTATGACCCAGAAACATTTTAACATGATGAACTTATCTAATTATGACCAAGAAACATTTTAACATGATGAACTTATCTAATTATGACCCAGAAACATTTTAACATGATGAACTTATCTAATTATGACCCAGAAACATTTTCTGTTGATTATTATGTGATGTGTACTGGGTTTTTCTCAGAAAAAAATTCAAGATTTGGATTATTATGTATTTAAAATTTTGTTTTGTCTACTTTCAATTAAAGCTTACTGATAACGATGACATTTCTGTGATTCTCTTTACTCAGGTCATAAGTGTGCCAAATTAGGAAACTTAAGGTGGCTGGGGCGGCTTTTTAATTTTTTTCTTCATAACGTGCTGGGATATACTGAGCTAAACTTCAACACCACAAAAAACACCCGGCACTAACATCATATTTCACCAGTCCATCCATTAAAAACACAGTCCTTTTAGAAATCCCCTCAAGTTCCCGGAAATGCGACAATGTTTCCATAGTAATGTCTGCGTGCGCTACAATGTTCGAATCAACTATATTCATTCGTCCTGAAAGCGGACCACATCGTCTGGTTACTGTAATGCTAGTACACATTAGTATTATATCTACCTAACTAAATCATGTACTTAAACCAGCAAATATTAGCGTTCAGTGAGCGTTAACGTAGTTTATCGTGCTTTTGACAAGAACTGAAATGCCGACACGTATGTGACCCGGTGACCCCACGGGATAATGGGCCAATCAAAATGACCACTGCCACGTGCTTGTTAGATGGCAGGCTTAACCTGATACCATAGACCACAACACGGTACAAGTACAGATTCAAGGGCTAGTGTGACGACAAATTAAGGGAACATGTCAGTATTACAAATGGCCATTATGTTTTGTCAACAATACAAAAAACGCCAGTAAAAAACCATAAATTTCAACACAAGCATTTGTTGAGATTGTGTTTTCATTAATAACCAGGAAATGATGTTTAAAATATTGTTTGAGAAAAACTACAACGCTCACGACGTTGCAATTTTGTGTATGAACGCATATTATGTGCATGCAACGTACGTAATACGGCAGTAAATTACAATTGGTGAAAGGTTTGTGTCAAAAATACACTGCCATTTTAGGCTGTCATTCAACTTTTCCTTGACTCATTCACGGTGGTGTAACAGACATAATCAGTTTATGTTAACCAAAATCTGCCATAAAGTTATCTGTTATACTGTCATACTTATATGCATGTCATTTATTTTTGGGGATTTTCTCAAAACGATTAAACTTTATTTTCAGTGGCTATTTTTTCACATTTACAAAAAACCTTGAAACATAACCAAATAAAGGAAAACCTCCAAATTTTTTAATCTGATATATTTTATAGTATTTCAACTACAATCTGTGAAGAAATGGTTAATTTATCTTTAAAACTTCTACTGAAAGTAATGAATTCAAAACAAGCATATAATAGCCACCCCAGCTACATTAATACATGGTTGCTATGGTATTTTCAGCTGTATGTCTGCATAACATGCCGCCAAAGTTTAAAGTTGTTTTTCTCCAAAATGTCGATTTTAATGCATCATCATTCAAATTGGCATAACTTTGCAAATATACAAGATACAACAATGTGAGATGTCTCTGGAAAGGTCTTTCCAATGATGTATAAATTTAATATCAGCATGCCAAATTTATTTGTAATTTCAATCTGGTTTTGGGAGAGCAGGTCACATGTCTACAATAAGTTTATGTATAATATATATATATATAATCAAATCACTGCTGACCCAAGATTCCGCAAAAAATTGGTGAAATCAACATCATTGAGATAGTGACATGTCTAGCAGTGGAACAACGGTGATGTATTGCTAAACATTGCTCAACAATCAGGAAACTATATCAGACGACTGATTGCATGAGAAAAGAATTTCCTGAGAGCTTCCCAAAAATGCTGTCCGATTACTGTAGAGGTCTGAATGCATTTATCCCAGTGTGTCAGTACAAGTTTGATATAATATTTATGTTTCTGTTGTTGATTGTATATGCAAAACATAAATGGAAACAAACAAACAAACACAAGCTTCTCTGTGATCATTACTGTGCTAAAAGAGTCTAAAAGCACGTTTCCATTAAGTACTTCGCTTTCGCTAATCAAACATTTCAAAATGAGAATTGGATTGATTTGTAATTATGGTATACACATTCATTTTACATGTTTCAGATCAAACCCCGGATCCTAGCGATGCAGATTCACAAAGTCTGGAGTTCAGAGCAAAAGGTGTGACAGTTTGTTTGTACAGCTAAGAAATAACACAAACACTTGTTGAATGTCAATGCAACATATCTAGCTCATGGTTGAAATATGATAATTAAGTTACTGGGAGACTCTACTGGATGATGAAAGAGACCGAGAGGAGACTGGATATTGTTTTACTTTGTCATGAATAATAGCAATGTATCTACTCAGTGTTATTATTAATTGGCATGTTAACAGTGTAGGCGGCGTGATGACAGTGGTGGGGGCGAGATAACAGTGGTGGGGACATGATAACAGTGGTGGGGGCGTGATAACAGTGGTGGGGGCGTGAGAACAGTGGTGGGGGCATGAGGACAGTGGAGGTGGCATGAGAACAGTGGTGGGGGCGTGATAACAGTGAAGGTGGCATGAGAACAGTGTAGGTGGCGTGATAATAATGGTGGGGGCATGAGAACGGTGGCGGCAACATGAGAACAGTGGAGGGGGCATGAGAACAGTGAAGGTGGCATGAGAACAGTGGAGGGGGCATGAGAACAGTGAAGGGGGCATGAGAACAGTGAAGGTGACATGAGAACAGTGGAGGTGGCATGAGAACAGTGGTGGGGGCATGAGAACAGTGGAGGGGGCATGAGAACAGTGGTGGGGGCATGAGAACAGTGGAGGGGGCATGAGAACAGTGAAGGTGGCATGAGAACAGTGGAGGGGGCATGAGAACAGTGAAGGGGGCATGAGAACAGTGAAGGTGACATGAGAACAGTGGTGGGGGCATGAGAACAGTGGAGGGGGCATGAGAACAGTGGTGGGGGCATGAGAACAGTGGAGGGGGCATGAGAACAGTGAAGGTGGCATGAGAACAGTGAAGGGGGCATGAGAACAGTGTAGGTAGCATGAGAACAGTGGAGGGGGCATGAGAACAGTGAAGGTGGCAGGAGGACAGTGGAGGGGGCATGAGAACAGTGGAGGTGGCACGAGAACAGTGGAGGGGGCACGAGAACAGTGGTGGGGGCAAGAGAACAGTGGAGGGGGCATGAGAACAGTGGAGGTGGCATGAGAACAGTGGAGGGGGCATGAGAACAGTGGAGGTGGCATGAGAACAGTGGAGGGGGCATGAGAACAGTGAAGGGGGCATGATAACAGTGGTGGGGGCATGAGAACAGTGGGGGTGGCATGATAACAGTGGTGGGGGCATGAGAACAGTGGAGGGGGCACGAGAACAGTGGTGGGGGCATGAGAACAGTGGAGGGGGCATGAGAACAGTGGAGGTGGCATGAGAACAGTGGAGCGGGCATGAGAACAGTGGAGGGGGCATGAGAACAGTGAAGGGGGCATGATAACAGTGGTGGGGGCATGAGAACAGTGGGGGTGGCATGATAACAGTGGTGGGGGCATGAGAACAGTGGGGGTGGCATGAGAACAGTGGTGGGGGCATGAGAACAGTGGAGGTGGCATGAGAACAGTGGAGGTGGCATGAGAACAGTGGAGGGGGCATGAGAACAGTGGTGGGGGCATGAGAACAGTGGAGGGGGCATGAGAACAGTGGTGGGGGCATGAGAACAGTGGAGGGGGCATGAGAACAGTGAAGGTGGCATGAGAACAGTGGAGGGGGCATGAGAACAGTGAAGGGGGCATGAGAACAGTGAAGGTGACATGAGAACAGTGGAGGGGGCATGAGAACAGTGGTGGGGGCATGAGAACAATGGAGGTGGCATGATAACAGTGGAGGGGGCATGAGAACAGTGGCGGCGGCATGAGAACAGTGGAGGGGGCATGAGAACAGTGGAGGCGGCATGATAACAGTGGAGGGGGCATGAGAACAGTGGCGGCGGCATGAGAACAGTGGAGGGGGCATGAGAACAGTGGAGGGGGCATGAGAACAGTGGAGGGGGCATGAGAACAGTGGAGGGGGCATGATAACAGTGGAGGTGGCATGAGAACAGTGGAGGTGGCATGACAACAGTGGAGGGGGCATGAGAACAGTGGAGGGGGCATGAGAACGGTGGAGGGGGCATGAGAACGGTGGAGGGGGCATGAGAACGGTGGAGGGGGCATGAGAACAGTGGAGGGGGCATGATAACAGTGGAGGTGGCATGAGAACAGTGGAGGGGGCATGAGAACAGTGGAGGGGGCATGAGAACAGTGGAGGGGGCATGAGAACACAGAAGGCGGCAGGTTTTTAGTCCAGGTTCGGAATGATTGTAGTTTATACAGTTTACACATCTTATTGTTGCTTTTATAAAAAATATTTTAAATAAAAAAAAACAACTAACCAAAATAATGCTTTCTTGTAGAACTATTGCACAACAAGGTTCTTCTTCATCTGGCTGAGGAGATGGACAAAGGTCAACCAGAGTCATCATTACACACGGCAGTTTCAACTTGGAGAATTGTTGTACAAAGAATATTCCACATTAGAAAAAAAATGGATGAACCTGCGATCAAGTGGAGTAAGACATTCGTCATCCTCAAGGTGTGGAGAGATGGAAGACGGAATTTAGACAGTTCCAGTGAAATGATCGATGGCCTATGTGAAGCTCTTTCCAAACTTGACAGGTCAGACCTTGTGGAGTTCGTTCAGTATGGTGAGTTTATAGAATGTGCAGTTAACTGAATGTTGTTCACTTATTACAATGGTCCATGACCTATTTGAAGCTCTTCTTACACTTCATAGAGTAAACCTGAAGGCGTTCGTCCAACATGGTGAGTTTGTAGTAGAAGTTACCAGAATTAACACACAATTATGTTGATGTGCTGTTTATTTATTTCAAAGATTTCACCTGTCGTGTGGGGGGGTCTTTCTACCATTGCTACTTCAGCCATTAAGAACCCATGACACTCATATTTATGCAGAACAAGAAAGTTTGACACATACTGGTACATATGTGTGAATTCAGATGTTCTCTTGTCCTCGTGTGTTTGTCTTTATGTAATCCTACAGTGTCGCACATGTGAAATATGGCAGATAGATTCAATCTCTTCACAACAATTTACTCAAATCATAAACTGGGACAACCAGTGTTTAAGTTCATTGAATCAAAAGGAAATGTGTTGACTTTAAAATAAGGAGAAGTTTTACATATAAGAGGAACTAATTATACCTATGTATAAAGCAATAGTTAGGCCTCATTTAGAGCAATGTATGCAAGTGTGGAGACCGTATCATAAGACAGATATAGGTAAGCCAGAAAGAATACAGAGGAGAGCAGATAAACTGATTCCATAACCAGACCTTATTTATGAAAACTACTTAAGATAATGTGGTTTAATAAAACTAGATACAATGAGATTAACAGGATATCAATATACGTTTTAAGATATTGAATGATTGATACAAGAATTTGTCCTACGTAAGGAAAATAGGTGACATGAAGCAACGTTAGTGAAGGAATAGAGTAAATTACATACCATAAAGTGTTGTATTTATTGTTGCAGAAGACGATAAATGAATGAAACAAATTTGAATGTGTATCAAAATAAAGCTGACAGATATCTCAAAATCGTATGACCACTTTCTTCTTGGATTAATGCACATCCTTTTGTTGACTAGACATCTCCATGTTTTCACTTTCTTCTTGGATTAATGCACATCCTTTTGTTGACTAGACATCTCCATGTTTTCACTTTCTTCTTGGATTAATGCACATCCTTTTGTTGACTAGACATCTCCATGTTTTGACTGTTCTTTGTATTATGTTTATCAACTGATTTTGTGTGGTTATCTAGAAAAGGCTAGATGGACTTGATAACATAAGTAATGACAATCTATTTCAGAACAAGCCCAATGTCACACTGAAGCCAGGAAGCTGAAGCCAAAGGTATCACTGGTCATGTGATATTCTGATTTGTGAAGGTAACAAGTAAATATTTGCGAAGGTAAGGAGTAATATTTAATGCTGACATGAAAGTTTCAAAGCAATGTGGGATTGCTGCTTCAAAAGATAATCAAATTCTAGGGCTAATTAGGAGAACTATCACATATAAGAATAAACAGTTAATTGTAGCCCTGTACAAAGCAATAGTTAGGCCGCATTTGGAAAGACACAAGATAAACAAGAAAGAATACAGTGACGAGCAACTAAAATTATTCCAGAGACCTCAGTTATAAAAGCTGCTTATTAGAATGTGGTTTGACAACACTAGAGACCAGGAGACTAAGAGGAGACAAAATAGAAATGTTTAAAATAGTGGATGGTTATGAGGATATTGAAAGAAATATGTTCTTCAAACTCAAAGAAGGCAGTAGAACCAGAGGACACAAAACAACATTAGTTAAGGAACAGTGTAGGTTGAACATAAGAAAGTACTCTTTCTCAGAGAGGATGGTAAATGAATGGAACAAACTATCAAAATAGAATTGGTAAGGGCAGGCTATACATAGATAATAAAATTGTTGGACTCTCGATAAGCCAATGGCTTCCTTGTCCATTTGCCATCTGGAACTTGTTGTTTTGGATGGCAATCTTGTAATATCTTGTTAAATTGTCAGTTGTTACACAGCAAACTGATGTAATGCCACCTAATTTAATTTTTATTTATCAAAAATCAAATTCAGAACATTTATCATGTAGACAGACATATCAATTATGTTTGTGTATGTGTAAACAAAAGGGCCTCACACCATCCTGGGTCCCTGGCTACGGGCCACATAAATCCCATATCCCTGTATAAGGGTGTCACAACATCCCAGATCCCTGGCTAAGGGTCTCACAATATTCCAGGTCCCTGTCTAAGCGTCTGACAACATCCCAGGTCCCTGGCTAAGGGCCTCAACATCCCAGGTCCCTTCTTCCAACTTCCTCTTCCCTGCATAGCTGCTAGACTAACATCTTAATTGCCATCCTCCAGCAATTTCGATATCCCTGACCTCTCCTTCCCATTACTGGTAAAATCCCTGACAGAATTATCTGCTTAACCCACATCTGCTTTAGTGTTCTGACTAACTGCCTGTATTTCCTAACTATGGCAGTTGTACCCTGTCTCTCTATGTTATTTGTCCCTACTTGTGTACTAAAACATATCCCACAATGTTTTTCTATCCTATCAGTTATCGCCTCTATTTTGGCCCCAGGCAAGCAAACCACCACGTCATCTCCCTTGTTTAAGACTCTGTCGGTCTTCCTAAGTATCGAGTCCCCCACAAACACCCTTGCTCTCCTCCTCACCCCCTCTATCACTACCTCAGCATAACTCTTCCGTTTGATCCCTTCCGTCACATTCTGTCCTGCAGCCTTGTCACTTGGCAAACTGTTATCAATCTCCCTCTCACCCGTCAACCTGTCGGCTTTCCCTCCTGGCTTTCTTGCGCTCCTGTTGCCTTCACTCCTGACACCTTCGTTCCTTTCGCCTTCCCTCCCACCTCCCTCGCTCCCATCGCTTTCACTCGTCTCCTTCCCTTCGCTCCAGTCTCCCCCACACCCATCTCCTTCGCTCCCGTTGTCTTCCCTCCCATTTCCTTCCTTCCCGTCTCCTTACATCCTGTCTCCTTTGGACCTGTCTCCTTACCTCCTCTCAGCCTCCTCCCAGACTGAGGTGAGCTCTCCCTAGCATCTATACATGTTAAGATACCAGGTCAAAGGTCAAGGTCAGTTAAGATGTAACGCAAAATTGCAGGAAAATGGCAAAAAATTGCTACATCTCAAGATCTTATAATGATCTTAATTTTTTTATATGAAACTTGTTGATACAGTGGCCTTACTAATGATAAATGTGTATCAAAATTGGGGTTTGCACATTTTGGGTATACCAGGTCAAAGGTCAAGGTCAGTTACCTTCACAACATTTGTTCTCAACTGCCAAGTCCCAATATCAGGACTTTACCATCATTAGGGCCATAGTTATGTCTATATTCGTGTTAACAAGTAAGAAGGGGTTATTTTTTCTCATTAATGTGCAATAACTCTAAAACTATTTCACTCATAAGTCTGGATGGAAATTGACAAAGGTAAATTTCATTAAAATTGGAAGGGGTAGAGAACATTTTGGCCTTTTTTGGGGTTGATTTCATATGGAATGACACCAATTTTATACTATGTTATTCCCAAAATATAAAATTGCATACTGGTATTGTATTCTAACTAATATTAACTTAATGAACAAGTTATTAACACGTTTTTCATCGATGTGAGATTGTTTTATGGAAATGGTCTCTTCACAACCCTTTTGTGGTGTCCATAACATTGACTGATATTCCAATGATCAAAAACTAAACACGAATACCTAACAAAACATGTGTTGGAAAATCCCATGATATCAAAGTGGATTATAAAAAAATTAGACCAATACATTGACTTTTATTTTTTTACCAAAACAAAGTGTTTGACATGCTGATCTTGACTGAGCTGTTAGCCGGAGAAGAAACGCAATATATTGTTTCACCTCAGGTTTATTGAATTTAAGAATTGTTGTTAATATATAAATAAGGTGCAGTAACTGATCAGAATTCAAAATATGGTTAGATATATCAAGCAGTGGGCAGTAGTAAATCACCACGTTTCACTTGAAACCTGGAAAACCAGTAATGTATCATCTTAGTTAATGTAAACACTTGTTACCAGGCTGCGGCAGTGCTCTTGAGCGTACCCCCTTTAGTCAAGCACACGACTATTGTTATGCCTTTATTATTATGCAAATACTAAATAAAAAATAATACACACAACAAAAACCAACGTAACTAGTTATTCTGCTATTAAACTGCACTTTATGCACCATTTATTGTAACATATCTTGGTGAGATATGATATGCTCCAGTATGATATCTTAAAGTATCGACTGACACATTTTTCAAACATAGAACTTAACCATGTACTCTACATAATTCTTCATATGCCTAGAGATGACACACATGCTATGTCGTGTTTATCTGGGTTATAAATAAACAAAATATGTTTCACTTGGTTTAAAAGCCCAATTAATGGTCTAGAAATATAAGTCAGGTATACCCAAAAATGGGCAAACTATGAGGTAGAAAATGTCATCATTAATGCAGTTATCACTGAATCTGTGCAATATATCTCTCTTTTAGAAGACAACATATGATCGGATACAACGAACCAAGGAGTGGAACTCCAACCTGGACAAACTGACCGACAGGCTGAACAACTCACAAAATACATTGGTCAGTCGACTGGGCAAGATCAAAGTCTGCACTGAGAACGGTTTCCATATTGGTGAAGGGTATGTTTTCATTTGGAAACATATATAATCATACAGTGCTTCATTGTGAATACTAGTTTTGGTTTCCAAACAAAGAAACAATGTACATATCTTACTTTTCATTTAAGAAAGTGACGTCTGTTTTGGTGTGGTTTTCACATGGCCAGGTTGTCCTCAATATGGCTTGCGTCTGAATCTAAACCCAACCTCTCAAGGCATTTAGCATATTTTGAGCATTTTCATTCAGCTTGACAATGTACACTTATGTTGTGCAAGTCATAAACTATTGTGAAGCCCCTGATACTTCTCATATTGTGAAGCCCCTGATACTTCTTCCTCATATTGTGAAGCCCCTGATACTTCTCATATTGTGAAGCCCCGATACTTCTTCCTCATATTGTGAAGACCCTGATACTTCTCATATTGTGAAGCCCCTGATACTTCTTCCTCATATTGTGCATCATCCTGCTAAAGGTTATTTTGCACAGTTGTGTAGTTAGTTTGGCAGTGATGCCTCTGAACAAACTGCTATGTGTAAAAATCCTATCATGTCTGGAAGACCACAACAACATTGTGGAGTATAAGGTAAGGTTGTATACTTTAAATTAAATACATTATTAATCATGTTGAGTATTGTTGGACTAACTTCTTTATGTTGGCAGAGATAGCTGGTTGCAAAAGTAACAATATTGGTTCCACTTGTCTGTTGTGTGAGTGCATTGTTGGGTGTCTCTACAAAATTGTACAGAAAATAATATTGTCTTCTTTCTGGCAAAATAACATGTTTGCGTTGGTTCTGTATATGTCGGCCTCCCTTAATACATCACAATAGTCCAGATTACCCGATTTATATAGAACTGCGCATGAGCTTATTGGTCCCACTGGTTAACATGTCAGACCTCAGTCAACTGGAGAAACTACCGGAATCTCCCAGGTACAAAGCCACAAAGCCATGACTTTTGTTTCACTTTAAATTTAAATGGTTGTTTGAAGTCCATTAGACCCAAAAGGCCCCTAAAGACAAACAAAGTTGGGGGTCCTGTGCACATTTTGAAACATCTGACATAGTAAGAGCTACATGGAAAAATACAGTACTCTGATCATAATCAGTCATAACACAAGATTTATTTACTATTCAAATATAAAACTTGCGGCATTATATAAAGTATAATATGTCAAACTCGCATATAAAAAATTTTTTAATTAATTATTTTGTGTATTTTATTAATATTGTAAAACCACATTCAGCAAAATTTTTACAACATTCAATATTTTATCCACAAGGAGTAACACAACTTCTGTAAAACTTGGGCAAAATGTTCGTTTATTATTTCTCTATAAAAAGGCAACAGAAGTTGTGGTTCCCATGCACATTTTTTTATATCTGACATAGTAACAGCTACAGCAGCAGCAAAATTAGCCAAACTTTTATCAAAAGCCAAATTTTAGCCACAAGTCATTTCAGTAAAAGTTGGCCGAAATGTTAATTTATTATTCATCTCTGCATAGACAGAAAATACTAATGATGTGCCGGGCAAAAAATCATCTTAAAATCACACTACTGGTAGTTCTGAACTACATTTTCTGTAACGAATTTATAACACAGTTTGTCTGCTGGTGGACTCCACTGGTGGTACGTTAAATTGACACTTTTTTCTGTTCTTATTTATAATTCTATAGAGCACAGACATACACACAGACGTTCAACACGGAAGGATGATGCCATTATAATATTTTGTTAAATGCAATTTTTTGTTTATTGAATCTGGTCATAAACAAATTTATAGACTCAAACAATTAAAAGAAGTGTTGGGAAATCCTCTTCCAAAAACAATATAAAAGTATTGAAAGATCAGCGGCAGTGTTTCATTAAATAATTTAATTGTTTGATGATTTCACAAAAACTACTTACAAAAGTTGCACAAACGAACTAGCATGTTGTAGTAGATACTAGAGCTAGCATGTTGTAGTACATACTAGAGCTAGCATGTTGTAGTAGATACTAGAGCTAGCATGTCGTAGTAGATACTAGAGCTAGCATGTCGTAGTAGATACTAGAGCTAGCATGTTGTAGTAGATACTAGAGGTAGCATGTCGTAGTAGATACTAGACCTAGCATGTCGTAGTAGATACTAGAGCTAGCATGTCGTAGTAGATACTAGAGCTAGCATGTCATAGTAGATACTAGAGCTAGCATGTCGTAGTAGATACTAGAGGTAGCATGTCGTAGTAGATACTAGAGGTAGCATGTCGTAGTAGATACTAGAGCTAGCATGTCATAGTAGATACTAGAGCTAGCATGTCGTAGTAGATACTAGACCTAGCATGTCGTAGTAGATACTAGAGCTAGCATGTCGTAGTAGATACTAGAGCTAGCATGTCGTAGTAGATACTAGAGGTAGCATGTCGTAGTAGATACTAGAGCTGGCATGTCGTAGTAGACACTAGAGCTAGCATGTCGTAGTAGATACTAGAGGTAGCATGTCGTAGTAGATACTAGAGCTAGCATGTCGTAGTAGATACTAAGTAATTTTTTATTTTTGCAAAATGAATTTGAAATGAGACGAGCAAAAACATTGAACTGAGGAGGAACCTTTAAGTTTGCAGCCCAACGCTGCAAAGAAGCATAACACGATTGACAGGAGCCGTTATTATTTGACTATGCTAAGCTAACCGAACACTAGATATATATGCGATAGGGCAAATTATTATTGAGGTTTTAGATATAATTCATTTACTATAATATTAACAAAACTCTAAGGTTGCTATTGTATTTTTATATATTAAAAGTTTGGGGCATATTAATTTTTTGTAGGCTTCATAGCTATAAACTCTACTTTCCCACAGCAAGCCGTCACTTTGCTGTAGTAACAAGCACATCACTGTTAGCAAAATTGAGTGGGTCAGTGATGGCTCTAAGACATGATTGGGCCAATGATGGCTGTCACTGGTTCAACTGACATTGGTTTGCCATAAAAAAAATATGATTGGGGCAATGATGACTGTCAATCAATTAGGTTTTCTTAACTGGGACCAGTAAAGTGATGTGTGTTTTCATTGGCTTTTGGCATCGCTTAGAGGCAACACGGCGACAGTCCTAACATGTCAGGGGCAGGAGTGTGTTCGGTCACACCCCAGACATACGTGTTAATATTACCGCTTTCTGGTGGGAAATACTGGTTTTTCCTGGTCCCGCTTTTTCAAAAACACAAAATTCGCAGTAAAATCGATTTATTTGTTGCACATTCTAGGCACACTTCATTGGTCTTAAGTGATTAAAATTTTCACACTTGTGTTCACCACCAACGCATCATATCAGCATGACATCATATATTAGCAATCAGAATGTTTGGGAAAGAAAGCCGCGGAAAGTTGGCAGCCTCAATCGTTTCCCGCAGATTATTATTGGATATATAAAAAATATGTAGAAAATTATATCACTGGAAAATTGTGTTATTTAGTCGTAGAGTGTCACTCAAATACACAACTAAGAAAAGGTGGCTCCAATGTCGCAGACTGTCATCAAGTGATATTCGATAAAAACTGACAGAAAGGTGTTTCCCGTCTATGTTTTCATTAAAAATCTGAAGAAATTGTGCGTAAGGATTCGGTATTATATACCAGTAAGAGTTATTTCATTGATTGAGTGCAAACAAATTGTTAGAAAAGTTGTTTTAGTTTAACAAAATTGCCATCCAAGGCTAATGCCCAGATAGCAAGTAGACAAGGAAGTCGGTGGCTTATCGCGAGTCCAACTTTTTTATCTATGTGTAACCCGCCCTCCTGAAATATGTGTCAACCTTGTTTATGAAAATGTTCACGCTGCTAGCAGTTACACAATCCGTAGATAATTTGTCGCATTCATTGATTGTCCTCTATTTATGTCAATGTTTTCATACCCATTCAATATCTTTAACCTGATTTCCTCTTAACCTCCTTGTCTCTAGAGTTGTTAAACCACATTCTTTTAGGCGTTCTTCATAAGTAAGGTCTCTCAGTTCTGGAATCATTTGAGAATCATTCTTTTTATGCAGTATTCTAAATAAATATTTTATGTTATATTTTTCTTAATCAACCCAATCAATTTGATTACTATTTGAAGCTGCAATATGACACTGTTCTGAAACTTTCATATCAGCACTTTTTGTTACGCCTAAGTCCTTTTCTTTCACAGTAGTCCCTAGGACAGTATCTCCCTAGTCCCTAGGACAGTATCTCCCTAGTCCCTAGGACAGTATCTCCCTAGTCCCTAGGACAGTATCTCCCTAGTCCCTAGGACAGTATCTCCCTAGTCCCTAGGATAGTATCTCCCTAGTCCCTAGGACAGTATCTCCCTAGTCCCTAAGACAGTATCTCCCTAGTCACTAGGACAGTATCTCCCTAGTCCCTAGGACAGTATCTCCCTAGTCCCTAGGACAGTATCTCCCTAGTCCCTAGGATATTATCTCCCTAGTCCCTAAGACAGTATCTCCCTAGTCCCTAGGACAGTATCTCCCTAGTCCCTAGGACAGTATCTCCATAGTCCCTAAGACAGTATCTCCCTAGTCACTAGGACAGTATCTCCCTAGGACAGTATCTCCCTAGTCCCTAAGACAGTATCTCCCTAGTCACTAGGACAGTATCTCCCCAGGACAGTATCTCCCTAGGACAGTATCTCCCTAGTCCCTAAGACAGTATCTCCCTAGTCCCTAGGATAGTATCTCCCTAGTCCCTAAGACAGTATCTCCCTAGTCCCTAGGACAGTATCTCCCTAGTCCCTAAGACAGTATCTCCCTAGTCACTAGGACAGTATCTCCCTAGTCCCTAGGACAGTATCTCCCTAGTCCCTAGGACAGTATCTCCCTAGTCCCTAGGACAGTATCTCCCTAGTCCCTAGGATATTATCTCCCTAGTCCCTAAGACAGTATCTCCCTAGTCCCTAGGACAGTATCTCCCTAGTCCCTAGGACAGTATCTCCATAGTCCCTAAGACAGTATCTCCCTAGTCACTAGGACAGTATCTCCCTAGGACAGTATCTCCCTAGTCCCTAACACAGTATCTCCCTAGTCACTAGGACAGTATCTCCCCAGGACAGTATCTCCCTAGTCCCTAGGACAGTATCTCCCTAGTCCCTAAGACAGTATCTCCCTAGTCCCTAGGACAGTATCTCCCTAGTCCCTAGAACAGTATCTCCCTAGTCCCTAGGACAGTATCTCCCTAGACCCTAGGACAGTATCTCCCACATTATATTATACATCCAAGTTCCTGTGTCCTGTATGTAGGCATTTACATTTCTCAAAATTCTAATTCTAATAGTGGTATGTCGTGAGGAGCCAATTTTGGCTACAGTCTACATCGGGGTGAGTGCTCATGGAGTTTATTGGCTGGCCGCAGGATAGGAGCCTCGATCACCCCTGCTGCTTGTATCCAGATACATAAATCATACAAACCTGTTGCAAACTCAACAACAAAAGGCTACTTGTTTATTGGCTGGCCGCAGGATAGGAGCCTCGATCACCCCTGCTGCGTGTATCCAGATACATAAATCATACAAACCTGTAGCAAACTCAACAACAAAAGGCTACTTGTTTATTGGCTGGCTGCAGGATAGGAACCTCGATCACCCCTGCTGCTTGTATCCAGATACATAAATCATACAAACCTGTTGCAAACTCAACAACAAAAGGCTACTTGTTTATTGGCTGGCCGCAGGATAGGAGCCTCGATCACCCCTGCTGCGTGTATCCAGATACATAAATCATACAAACCTGTAGCAAACTCAACAACAAAAGGCTACTTGTTTATTGGCTGGCTGCAGGATAGGAACCTCGATCACCCCTGCTGCTTGTATCCAGATACATAAATCATACAAACCTGTTGCAAACTCAACAACAAAAGGCTACTTGTTTATTGGCTGGCCGCAGGATAGGAGCCTCGATCACCCCTGCTGCTTGCATCCAGATACATAAATCATACAAACCTGTTGCAAACCCAACAACAAAAGGCTGCTTGTTTATTGGCTGGCTGCAGGATAGGAGCCTCGATCACCCCTGCTGCTTGTATCCAAATACATAAATCATACAAACCTGTAGCAAACTCAACAACAAAAGGCTACTTGTTTATTGGCTGGCTGCAGGATAGGAGCCTCGATCACCCCTGCTGCTTGTATCCAAATACATAAATCATACAAACCTGTTGCAAACTCAACAACAAAAGGCTGCTTGTTTATTGGCTGGCTGCAGGATAGGAGCCTTGATCACCCCTGCTGCTTGTATCCAGATACATAAATCATACAAACCTGTAGCAAACTCAACAACAAAAGGCTGCTTGTTTATTGGCTGGCCGCAGGATAGGAGCCTCGATCACCCCTGCTGCTTGCATCCAGATACATAAATCATACAAACCTGTAGCAAACTCAACAACAAAAGGCTACTTGTTTATTGGCTGGCTGCAGGATAGGAGCCTCGATCACCCCTGCTGCTTGTATCCAGATACATAAATCATACAAACCTGTAGCAAACTCAACAACAAAAGGCTACTTGTTTATTGGCTGGCTGCAGGATAGGAGCCTCGATCACCCCTGCTGCTTGTATCCAGATACATAAATCATACAAACCTGTAGCAAACTCAACAACAAAAGGCTGCTTGTTTATTGGCTGGCTGCAGGATAGGAGTCTCGATCACCCCTGCTGCTTGTATCCAGATACATAAATCATACAAACCTGTAGCAAACTCAACAACAAAAGGCTGCTTGTTTATTGGCTGGCTGCAGGATAGGAGCCTCGATCACCCCTGCTGCTTGTATCCAGATACATAAATCATACAAACCTGTTGCAAACTCAACAACAAAAGGCTACTTGTTTATTGTAAAGCTTGTAAAATGCTTAACAATTATGTAATTTTGTGAAATTTAATCTTATATTGCTTGCTGACATGTTAATTAGCTATACCAACCAGTTAATGACAATGATTATGATACCTTAGTGAAATGATCCTCTTAATTTGGTGAATTATTTGCAATTTTTGTGTGAATAGCCAGATCCGTCTTCACTATTCATGATCTGTTTCAACTTTCAGGCTGGACGGGATGTTGACGACCGTACATATAGTCTTCCTGCTGTGTGATTTCACCCTCGAAGCCTGGGTCAGAGACAACAAAACCACAACAGATTGGGAAAGCAGGACTCCCAATATGGTCAGGCAACTACTTGAGACACTGAAGTATCTTCATGAAAATAGAATTGTGCACTGCGACCTGACTGTAAGCTTCTGATTGTTCATGAAATAGTCGTCAAAATTAATTATGTACAAAACTATTGTAGGAGCCAATAATACTAAAACTGTTATATAAATGGCTGGGACAGATGACGTGAAGATGGATGGGGCAACAGGCCAGAAGACAATGGGTGGCATTCATGGGTAGATTTAAGTCTAGTATTCCATAAAAAATATTCCTTGTCAAATGCAAAAATAGTTCAAAGAATTAATATATATATATATTATATTCTTTGAACTATTTTTGCATTTGGCAAGGAATATTTTTATGGAATATGTATATATATATATTGACATGAAATGTTCAAATTCATTCAGTAACAGCCAAAGAGTATCACCAGTTTTTTAAGACATCAACTTGGGGAATTATTACAGCTCTGTGTTGGACATGTACACTGAACTACTGCGATGTACACTGAACTACTGCGATGTACACTGAACTACTGCGATGTACACTGAACTACTGCGATGTACACTGAACTACTGTGATGTACACTGAACTACTGCAGTGTACACTGAACTACTGCAATGTACACTGAACTACTGTGATGTACACTGAACTACTGCGATGTACAGTGAACTACTGTGATGTACAGTGAACTACTGCGATGTACACTGAACTACTGCGATGTACATTGAACTACTGCGATGTACACTGAACTACTGCGATGTACACTGAACTACTTCAGTGTACACTGAACTACTGCAATGTACACTGAACTACTGCAATGTACACTGAACTACTGCAGTGTACATTGAACTACTGCAGTGTACACTGAACTACTGCGATGTACACTGAACTACTGTGATGTACACTGAACTACTGCAATGTGCACTGAACTACTGTGATGTACACTGAACTATTTCAATGTACACTGAACTACTGTGATGTACACTGAACTACTACGATGTACACTGAACTACTGCGATGTACACTGAACTACTGTGATGTACACTGAACTACTGTGATGTACACTGAACTACTGCGATGTTAACACAAATGATGTTTAGGGTGGGTGTATACAGAAAACATATATTAGCATAGGTAGGACCGCCATTATTAGCAACTTGACAAAATTGTGGCTGCGGCTGTCCAGATGACTACTAGTGCAAGTGAAACTATTAGCAACGGATGAGGTTCAGTTGAACAAAACAAAATAATAATTTGTTCTGTGTTTTAGCCTGAAAACATATTAGTGAAGGAGGATCGAAGGCTGAAGTTGGATGATTTTGGGCTCAGTCAAAAACTCAAGGTTGGCCGTACCAGTAGCAAAGCAGCTCCTGCAGGTTTGTGTGTTGCCATTTGAGAAAAATATATATTTCAAAAGGCTGTATTAAAGATTATATGCATACATATATATATATATATATAATCCTAGATGCCGCTTTGTGGGGACCGCTTAGACTTAAAATACTGCTTTAGGGAGACATCTGTTTTAAGGAGACTGAAGCTGGTCTCCCAAAAGTTTTGATGCGTGATTGCGCAAATAATGGCTTTTAATTTACTATTGTCATCGTTACTGGAGACAGTTTAGCCGTAAGTGAAATAACTTGTGCAATTTTTCTTAATTAGTTTAACATTTTGGGTGATTTTAAGCGTGTTTTTTTCCGAGCCTTGTATATTTTGAAAGCCATATATTCACGCTTACTGGAGACCGGTCAAACTGGCTTATAACATAATATTCCTGCTATATATTGAACGAAGGGTCAGTGTTTTGTGTTTAGTGTATTATGTGCTTCATAATTATGCATAATTCTTAAAAAGTATGTGTGAATTAATGAAATGAGTATTAATATATATTTGACAGACCTCTGAGGCTGAAACTGTTTGTCCATTAAATTTGTCAAATTTGCGACATCCGCTACGGTGTAAGTGTTTAGTTATATATGTATATCCGGTAAGATAAGCTAAGAAATATATTTGTTATAATTGCATAGATGTTTACCTACTTAATAATGTGTAGTTTGACATGTTAGTCGTAATGTTGTTGTAAAGCGGCAGCGATTTCCGGCAGTCATTCGAACGTTCAAGACAAGTAAGAGTTTTGCATGCTATATAAGACATACAAAATTACTTACGTAGAATTGTTACTACTATAGAACACGTTGCGTAAATGTGGCGTAATCAGTAAGGTTTGTTAAATGCATGTATTTCAAGCTGTAATATACTTGTTGAATGAAATAAATAAAGTACTTGGTTTTGGAAATTTGCATCCGAGTAATAGTATCTTTCAGTCTAACTGAGAAACGACAAGCCAGGTGTTCTTGGAGTTTAGTGGGGGTGTCTGTGCAGATCTGCCACTGTCACCGATGAACGGGTATGTTACATGTGCCTGTACTTTTCCCACTGATTGATTTTTGAAATATAAAAGGTATCGTTGCGTGTCCCAGGCCAAGCCCAAATTAGTGCGTCACGCAATTCCGTGGCAATTCGGTATTGTGTCATTTGTCAACTAGCGGTTGATTACTTGAGGATAGTGTTTACAATGAACTGACAGTGTAGTGTTCCACATCGTACCAGACCAACATATTAGGAATGTATTTATTAAAGAATAGTTGGACAGTTATGTTTATCTACCCTTGCATTGTTCTGACTGATCTGTCTATAGGCTATGTCTATGATCTATCCTTGCATTCTTCTCACTGATCTGTCTATAGGCTATGTCTATGATCTATCCTTGCATTCTTCTCACTGATCTGTCTATAGGCTATGTATATGATCTATCCTTGCATTCTTCTCACTGATCTGTCTATAGGCTATGTCTATGATCTATCCTTGCATTCTTCTCACTGATCTGTCTATAGGCTATGTCTATGATCTATCCTTGCATTCTTCTCACTGATCTGTCTATAGGCTATGTCTATGATCTATCCTTGCATTGTTCTCACTGATCTGCCTATAGGCTATGTCTATGATCTATCCTTGCATTCTTCTCACTGATCTGTCTATAGGCTATGTCTATGATCTATCCTTGCATTCTTCTCACTGATCTGTCTATAGGCTATGTCTATGATCTATCCTTGCATTCTTCTCACTGATCTGTCTATAGGCTATGTCTATGATCTATCCTTGCATTCTTCTCACTGATCTGCCTATAGGCTATGTCTATGATCGCTA
The DNA here is from genome assembly GCA_963662155.1 of Lamellibrachia columna. Classification (NCBI taxonomy): domain Eukaryota; kingdom Metazoa; phylum Annelida; class Polychaeta; order Sabellida; family Siboglinidae; genus Lamellibrachia; species Lamellibrachia columna. Next base: position 61,063,432 of record OY759264.1, on the reverse strand, counting down.
ATCAAACGATGATGTCGTACTCTAAGACTAAGATATAACTAGGAAATCGGTCACATTTTGCCGGCGAAGTTCTCCTTGTATGTCCGTAACACCCAAACACAATTTATTGACAGAAAAATCAGCAATAACTTACCCAGAATACGCATGATTTACACAGCACACACCCACGAATTTGGCCATTTTGAGGAATGGCGGTGGTGCGCATTCACGTTTGCTTATAATGTCATTTATACATATATATATATATATTGACAAACTTTTAAATAATTTGGTTGACATATTTTCAGTAACGGTGAGTAAAGGTTACACATGTTCACAGTGGAAACGTTTTAGAATAACATATTTAGCAATGTGCAATATATCATAGTGAAGCATCTAGGTTCACAAACTTGGGGAACTCTAGTATATATGGCTGAGTCAATTTCGTGCTTCCTGGACCTAACACATAGACCTAATATGCTGTTTTCACAAAAACCTGAACACATTCTTCCATAAGATATCTATATGGGCAATTCCATATAACGTTGGAAAATAAAATTTCCTATATTGTCAATTTAATGTTTGTATTGTATTGTACACATGTTGGGTGTAACAAATATGAAAGTTATACACACATGCTACTTGGTAATTATAAAAAGGAACATTTAGAAATATCAAGACAATAATAAATCTTTTTATTGTACATGTGTCCAACTTGCAATGCAGTCTACAGCCTACGGTTTACGTAGTTTCAGATTAGAGATATGATTAGTCACAGAGAACACCATTTTCTCAAAAGTATCAACAAAATTCTAAAAGACATTAAATATTATATATTATTTTAGTTCCAAAATATTGATGTAAAATGTGATTACAACCCTTAATTTGAAACTAATATATATATATATATATTATGTGAAATTAAATTGGTAATGACAGGTCATGAATTTGTCAAATGTTTATAGAGTGGGATGCACCATTATAAGGCGTGGCTGATTTGGCCATGAATCATTGTTTAACTTCCGAGACTGGATGACCAGTTGCCAGGGAGTTGCCACCGCCAAATCCGAGGCCTGTATGCCCTGTAATGACCTTGAATAAAAAGATGACAAACAATGGTTTGACAAGGTCATATGTTTAAGAGAGGAGGCTGGTCCACAAGTGGGTAATAATAACTTTATGTCAGTTTGAAATGTCATGAACAATATCCAAGTGACCACACCCATTTGCTTGGGAGAAAAACACTTCATTCTTTTTTTATAGCTGAAACATGTCAAGTTCAAAGACTGCCGCTGACCAGAGGTCAACAAATGGTACGGTTATTTTCACTGGTGATGTGTGCACGTGTACATGAACATTGCACTATACATATATTACATACATATAATTATTATCTGTTTTATAATTATTATTTTTCTTAATCGGTAAGTGATCATTAAATATTATTTCTTTATTTAATTGTACAACTCATTTTGATACAGATGTGGAAAATAATTTACAATTACATATTTAAATATCAAAATTACTTAAAACTAATTTTTTATAACTTATATAATAAATTTTTTAGTTGAAAGCAAGCCTTCAGAAAAAACAGGCAAAAGGTAAAGGTGTCTAGTCTTGTGTGTTTTGTTAGTGTAACAAAGGGTAAAGGTGTCTAGTCCTGTGTGTCTTGTTAGTGTAACAAAAGATAAAGATGTCTAGTCCTGTGTGTCTTGTTAGTGTAACAAAAGGTAAAGGTGTCTAGTCCTGTGTGTCTTGTTAGTGTAACAAAAGGTAAAAGTGTCTAGTCTTGTGTCTTGTTAGTGTAACAAAAGGTACAGGTGTCAAGTCTTGTGTGTCTTGTTAGTGTAACAAAAGGTAAAGGTGTCTAGTCCTGTGTGTCTTGTTAGTGTAACAAAAGGTAAAGGTGTCTAGTCTTGTGTGTCTTGTTAGTGTAACAAAAGGTAAAGGTGTCAAGTCTTGTGTGTCTTGTTAGTGTAACAAAAGGTAAAGGTGTCTAGTCTTGTGTGTCTTGTTAGTGTAACAAAAGGTAAAGGTGTCAAGTCTTGTGTGTCTTGTTAGTGTAACAAAAGGTAAAGGTGTCTAGTCTTGTGTGTCTTGTTAGTGTAACAAAAGGTAAAGGTGTCTAGTCCTGTGTGTCTTGTTAGTGTAACAAAAGGTAAAGGTGTCTTGTCTTGTGTGTCATGTTAGTGTAACAAATTTGACACAAAAAATAAAGAGGCTACTATTATCCTTTAATTGACAAAGAAATGATGCACACATCGATACAACTCTTGAGGCACACGCTCACGTGCACTGAATATAACTCATAGTGATATCTAACTTCCAAATTTAATATTTATCAATATAAAAGTCAAAGCTAGGAATAAGTATGTAATAAAATATTCAGTCAGATTTCTGAGACTTCGTTTGGCCTTTTTATGACTGCAATGTCACCCATCATCGCAATGTCACCCATCATCACAATGTCACCCATCATCACAAGTGTTTCAGTCACTTTGAGAATACAAAAGGTACCATTGTTAAAATTGTGTGTATACAATTTTTTCTTATTTTGTGTTAGGACGACAATGTGAAGGGAGCAGTGGGTTGGCTGAACAAATTAGAAACGCCAGTGCCAGTTAGAGCTGGCACCAAACCAACGGTATTTCAGGGTTTCCAACTTTTGTAGAAAGCAGAAATAAAAAGTAGTATGCCCATTGACTTGAGTACCAAAGTCATTGTACAAACAACTTAAGTATGGCAATAAATTATTGAAATAAACACAAATTGGTGCATATTGCACAATATCTTACATTGTTCACAATTGGAAAATGGTATCAAAATAATGGCTAGGCATGCAGGAATAGAATAGGAATAGGAATTCCTGTGTCATTTAACAATGCTCCATCGCCTTTCAACTTGTAATGAGAAGCTGATGTTAAATACAGTATATGTATATAGGTATGTGTATCTCTCATTTAGTATTGTAATTAAACAACTGTGGATATACAAGATATATTTATTGCAGATCTATCTTCAGAGTTGACAAACTCTGATGGTGAAGATTTCAAACCGTTTGCCAGTGAAAGTGAACAAAATTTTGTAAGTGTTGAATGCCACATCTAATGAATACTCTCATTTAACAGAATCAGTTTGTAAGTGTTGAATGCCACATCTAATGAATACTCTTGGTACATGTACAGACTCCATTTAACAGAATCAGTTTGTAAGTGTTGAATGTCACATCTAATGAATACTCTTGGTACATGTACAGACTTCATTTAACAGAATCAGTTTGTAAGTGTTGAATGCCACATCTAATGAATACTCTTGGTACATGTACAGACTTCATTTAACAGAATCAGTTTGTAAGTGTTGAATGTCACATCTAATGAATACTCTTGGTACATGTACAGACTTCATTTAACAGAATCAGTTTGTAAGTGTTGAATGTCACATCTAATGAATACTCTCAGTACATGTACAGACTCCATTTAACAGAATCAGTTTGTAAGTGTTGAATGTCACATCTAATGAATACTTTTGGTACATGTACAGACTTCATTTAACAGAATCAGTTTGTAAGTGTTGAATGCCACATCTAATGAATACTCTCATTTAACAGAATCAGTTTGTAAGTGTTGAATGTCACATCTAATGAATACTTTTGGTACATGTACAGACTCCATTTAACAGAATCAGTTTGTAAGTGTTGAATGTCACATCTAATGAATACTTTTGGTACATGTACAGACTTCATTTAACAGAATCAGTTTGTAAGTGTTGAATGTCACATCTAATGAATACTTTTGGTACATGTACAGACTTCATTTAACAGAATCAGTTTGTAAATGTTGAATGCCACATCTAATGAATACTCTCATTTAACAGAATCAGTTTGTAAGTGTTGAATGTCACATCTAATGAATACTTTTGGTACATGTACAGACTCCATTTAACAGAATCAGTTTGTAAGTGTTGAATGTCACATCTAATGAATACTTTTGGTACATGTACAGACTTCATTTAACAGAATCAGTTTGTAAGTGTTGAATGTCACATCTAATGAATACTTTTGGTACATGTACAGACTTCATTTAACAGAATCAGTTTGTAAGTGTTGAATGTCACATCTAATGAATACTCTCAGTACATGTACAGACTCCCATTTAACAGAATCAGTTTGTAAGTGTTGAATGTCACATCTAATGAATACTCTTGGTACATGTACAGACTTCATTTAACAGAATCAGTTTGTAAGTGTTGAATGCCACATCTAATGAATACTCTCGGTACATGTACAGACTTCATTTAACAGAATCAGTTTGTAAGTGTTGAATGTCACATCTAATGAATACTCTCATTTAACAGAATCAGTTTGTAAGTGTTGAATGTCACATCTAATGAATACTCTCGGTACATGTACAGACTTCATTTAACAGAATCAGTTTGTAAGTGTTGAATGTCACATCTAATGAATACTCTTGGTACATGTACAGACTTCATTTAACAGAATCAGTTTGTAAGTGTTGAATGTCACATCAGTTTGGGTTAGAGCAAATTGATTCTAATAAGTAGAACATTTAAATACAGCAGGAATAGGGACTGATTTAGTCTTTGCCAATCTATATATTAATACGCTAACTTTGGATCATTGTAAGTGTATCTCCTCTGAGACGCCAAGGTCAACTCACTTCTTTCTATGTTCACTCGCTTTCTTGGACCATTGGCCTCTGTATCTCAGAAAACACAACGATAGTTATATAGATTTATTTACTTATGTGTATTTGATAATCTATGCTTTTCTGGAGGGTCATTCTCTGCTACAGTGGGAACAAGTTTTAAAAGATCAAAATACTGTAATGTTGATAACTGCTTCCATTAGTTTGTTGCTCCGTGGGTGGATGTCAGCTAGTATATTTTATTCTACTGAGCAGATGATTCTGCTATCCACAATTCTCTTAGGCGTAGTTCAGTGCAATGGTATAACAAATCACTGCATGAATCACTACTAATTTTGAGTCATAATCGTATACTAGTTCTATCATTGTTCATTACCTTTACAGAAGGCTTCTACACCAAACAGATGTGAAGACGTTGTTGAAGCATCACTATCAATTGATGGTCAGTTAGATGAATTTAGCTTCAGTTAATTTTAGTAATAAGTATATTTATACAGCACATGAAATCTGGACAGTCCTTCAAATACTTAATTGAAACTAAGTTGCATAGCACTGTTTAAACACACTATTAACATTGTCTAGGTTTTTGTAGCTTTTGAGAGACAAAATTCAAATTACAGACATGTAAAATATTAACTCAGTTCCATTAAACTACATTACACATATCACAAATAATAACTATTCGAAATGTGTTTTAGATTCTGTTCAGGATGTAATTCCTGATTTAAGTATTCACTGCCTACAAATGCAGAGGACAGAAGGTTAAGTTTGTTGTCATATTTAAACAAAATGTTGCACATGACATGGGCCGTTATTATGTCTTAAGCTACAATTTGTATAAATCACCTAACATTCAGACAAAAACTACATCATGTTACTTATTCTGTCATGTCGTAATCTAAGTTTGTAATATCACTACAAATTATCCAACACAATCAGAAAAATCACGAAATAAGATTAATCACGAAATTTATGTGTTTCAAAATATAGTTTGGCGTGATTATGGTTACAGTCGGTTTGCGTTCATGTTTATAATCATTCTTCAGCCTTATCGATATATGTATATTGAAAACAGTGTGAAATATTGTTGCATCCCTCCATGGAATTGATTACTGTCAGTTTGCAATCATGTTTATAATCATTCTTCAGCCATATCCATACAGCGCTGGATACGGAAACCTCAACTGCAGCACCTGACACTACAGATGAAAAGTAGGTCATCTCTTAATTTTAAGTTTGTTGGTTCTAATACTCCTAAGCCTTTTTTTGTGTTTTCGCAGGACTGGTTCCTGTTGGTTTCTATTGGTTCCTGTTGGTGCACATGTTTCGTGTTTGTGTGTTTTAAATGTTATTGCAGGTTTGAATCCTGTTGGTTTTCTGGAACATACGTTTGTGTGTTTTAATATTCCTAAGCCTTTGTTGAAGTGCTGATGCAGATTCTAATCATGTTGGTGGTTTGTTTGTTGGTTCTAATATTCCTTAGTCTTTATTGGAGTGTTGTACTGTTTCACCCCCACCCTGTAAAGAAACCCAACGCTACAGAAACATTCACAACAAATAAAACTACGACGTCTGTCCTGGAAGAGGTAGGGCCTGGTTTACCAGGGCGCATGAAGTGTTGCGGTCAAAGCCGAAAGGAAGCCACAATGCCGACTACTCTTCTTTCGACCAGGAAAAATTTAAACATCGGCACATGGAATGTGCGAACAATGTACGAGGCGGGGAAAACTGCCCAAGTGGCAGCAGAAATGCGGAGATTCAACCTCGCTCTACTCGGGCTCTGCAAAACCCGATGGACCCAGTCAGGACGACTGCGACTAACAACAGGAGAGATTATGCTATACTCCGGACACGAGGAAGATGATGCCCCTCACTCAGAGGGGGTTGCCCTCTTATTGGGGAAGGAGGCACAGAGAGCACTTATTGGCTGGGAAGCCAGAGGACCGAGGTGCATAACAGCATCCTTTAGAACAAAGAACAAAAGGATTAAAATGAACATAGTGCAGTGCTACGCCCCAACCAACGACAAGACTGAAGAAACCAAAGATGAATTCTACAACCAACTCCTTGATATCATGAGCAATTTAGGGGATAAAAACATCAACCTGATTATGGGAGATTTCAATGCTAAGATTGGATCGGACAACCAAGGATATGAAAATGTGATGGGAGTTCATGGGCTGGGTGTGATGAATGACAATGGGGAGCGGTTTGTGAATGCCTGTGCAATAAACAACATTGTGATTGGGGGAAGCGTGTTCACACACAAAAGAATACATAAGGCGACATGGGTATCTCCTGACCAAGTCACTGAAAATCAGATAGACCACATCGGCATAAACAAAATGTTTAGAAGATCACTACAAGACGTGCGTGTGAAGAGAGGTGCTGACGTTGCGTCTGATCACCACCTAGTAACAGCCAGGCTAAAACTCAAGCTAAGAAGAAATGGAGTAGAACAAGAAAGACAAAAGGCAAGGTATAATGTGGATTTCCTGAAGGACCCAAGCACAGCAGAAGAATATAAAGTTGCATTAGCTAATAGATTCAAAGTCCTGCAAGAACTGTATGATGAAGATGAGGGAGTAGACATCAACAGCCAATGGAGTCACATCAAGGATGCAGTAAACACCACATGCGAAGAGATAATTGGAAGAAGGAAACCCCAACAGAAAGACTGGATTTCAGTAGAAACAATGAGGAAAATACAGACCAGAAGAGACAAGAAGGAAGCAGTCAACAGCAGCCGCACAAGGGCGGCAAAGGTAACAGCTCAGAAAGAGCACACTGCAGCAAATAGAGAGGTGAAGAAAAGTGTCAAAACAGACAAAAGGAACTTCGTGGAGGGACTTGCACAAGAGGCAGAAAAGGCAGCAGCTAGCAGGAACATGAAGCAACTTTACGATACAACAAGGAAGTTAGCTGGAAAGTTTAAGAAATCAGAGCGGCCAATCAGAGACAAAAATGGGATCGTCCTGATGGGGGCAGACAAACAGCTTAACAGATGGGCAGAGCATTTTGAAGAGCTGCTCAACAGACCAGTACCGCAGAATCAACCAGACATCCAACCAGCTGAGACAGATCTCCCAATAGACTGTAATAAACCCACTAGAGAAGAGATAAAAAAGGCAATCGCACATATGAAAAATGGGAAAGTAGCAGGCCCTGATGGTATCCCTGCAGAAGCACTAAAGGCAGATGTAAATACTTCAGTAGAAATGCTGTACAGTCTTTTTGAGGAGATCTGGGAAAAAGAAGAAATTCCAGCAGAATGGAAGGAAGGTTACCTTATCAAGATCCCCAAGAAAGGAGACCTGAGCCGCTGTGATAACTACAGAGGAATCACGTTGTTGTCAGTACCTGGGAAGATTCTAAACAGAATAATCCTAGAGAGAATGAAAGGCAAAGTGGACCAAACTCTGCGTGAACAGCAAGCAGGCTTCAGGCAGGACAGATCGTGTACTGACCAGATTGCAACACTGCGAATCATAGTGGAACAATCCATCGAATGGAACTCATCCCTATACATCAACTTTGTTGATTACGAGAAAGCCTTTGACAGTGTGGACAGGGAGACACTCTGGAAAGTGCTAAGACACTATGGGGTGCCCAAGAAACTAGTCAACATGATCAAAAACTCCTATGAGGGAATGTCATGCAGAGTTATTCATGAAGGTCAACTTACAAAGAACTTTGAGGTTATGACGGGGGTGAGACAGGGATGCTTACTGTCACCATTCCTCTTCATTCTAGTCATAGACTGGGTCATGAAAACAGCAACCAAGGAGAAACGAAATGGAATCCAGTGGACGATGCTGACCCAACTTGATGACCTGGACTTTGCGGATGACCTTGCACTCCTGTCTCACAGCCATAGGCAGATGCAGGACAAAACAACAGAACTGGCATTGATTTCAGAGCGGGTTGGGTTGAAAATCAACAAAAGGAAAACAAAGATCCTGAGAACAAATGCTACTTGCGAAACACCAATCATGCTTGAGGGAGAGACACTGGACGAGGTCAAAGACTTCAGATATCTAGGCAGCATAGTGGATACGCATGGAGGGACAGAGGCTGATGTAAAGAAAAGGATCAGCAAAGCAAGGGTAGCTTTCCACCTGTTGAGAAATGTGTGGAAGTCAAAGGTAATTGGAGAAACCACAAAAATACGCTTGTTTAACACAAATGTAAAGTCCGTGTTGCTGTACGGAGCAGAAACATGGCGAATAAACAAGACCACACTGATAAGGATCCAGACATTTGTCAACCATTGCCTGAGAAGAATTCTCCCAATACACTGGATGGACAGGGTGAGCAACAAAGACCTCTGGGATAGAACACACCAAGCCCAAATAGAGATAGAGATCCTTAAGAGGAGATGGGGATGGCTTGGCCACACCTTGAGAAAGCCAAGCACAAACATAACCAGACAGGTCCTGACATGGAACCCCCAAGGCAAGAGAAAGAGGGGGAGACCAAAAAACACCTGGCGGCGTGACCTCGAGGCAGACATCAAGCAAACAGGGAAGGGCTGGCAACAACTGGAGAGGATTGCCCAAGACAGGAGGCGCTGGAGAAATGTTGTGGATGGCCTATGCTCCAGGAGGAGTTAAGGGCCTAAGTAAGTAAGTAAGTAAGTACTGTTTCAGTTAATGTTTGTGTTCTGGGACACATGTTTGTGTCTTCTAGTGTTTGTAAGCCTTTACTGAAGTGTTGTGGCAGGTTCAATTCCTGTTGGTGTTCTCAGTAACACACCTGGCTGGGCACACCTGGTAATTGGGCACATTTGGTAATTAGTTCATTCACCCAAGACATGTTTATTTTTGAAAATAATACATTGAAGTATTACCACAGTGCAACACTTCAAAATAGGATTTACTCCGACCTGTAATTAGTTCATTCAGTCGATAGGCCTACGTGTTTATTTCTTACAATAATAAATGTTAGATTTACCACAGTGCAATCTTTACCCTTAAAATTACGTAGATGTTTACTATAGTATTCCTCTGAAAATAGTGTGAAATGTTGTTGTATGGAATATTTGATTAGTGATAACAGTCGTGTGTCTTGTATCTTATTCTATACAGTATATTTTTGTGGTTGGGATGTATACCTAACATGTTAAGGCACGAGTGACACTCCAGGTTATTGGTCTAACAATATGTGTTTACAGTGTTTTCTTGTATCTTATTCTATACAGTATATTTTTGTGGTTGGGATGTATACCTAACATGTTAAGGCACGAGTGACACTCCAGGTTATTGGTCTAACAATATGTGTTTACAGTGTTTTCTTGTATCTTATTCTATACAGTATATTTTTGTGGTTGGGATGTATACCTAACATGTTAAGACACGAGTGACACTCCAGGTTATTGGTCTAACAATATGTGTTTACAGTGTTTTCTTGTATCTTATTCTATACTGTATATCTTTGTGGTTGGGATGTATACCTAACATGTTAAGGCACGAGTGACACTCCAGGTTATTGGTCTAGCAATATGTGTTTACAGTGTTTTCTTGTATCTTATTCTACATAGTATATTTTTGTGGTTGGGATGTATACCTAACATGTTAAGGCACGAGTGACACTCCAGGTTATTGGTCTAACAATATGTGTTTACAGTGTTTTCTTGGATCAGTGTATATTGTATGTGTTACCTCACTGGATCAATGTATGTTGTATGTGTTACCTCACTGGATCAATTACCTCACTGGATCAATGTATGTTGTATGTGTTACCTCACTGGATCAATGTATGTTGTATGTGTTACCTCACTGGATCAATATATGTTGTATGTGTTACCTCACTGGATCAATGTATGATGTATGTGTTAACTCACTGGATCAATGTATGTTGTATGTGTTACCTCACTGGATCAATGTATGATGTATGTGTTACCTCACTGGATCAATGTATGTTGTATGTGTTACCTCACTGGATCAATGTATGTTGTATGTGTTACCTCACTGGATCAATGTATGATGTATGTGTTAACTCACTGGATCAATGTATGTTGTATGTGTTACCTCACTGGATCAATGTATGATGTATGTGTTACCTCACTGGATCAATGTATGTTGTATGTGTTACCTCACTGGATCAATGTATGTTGTATGTGTTACCTCACTGGATCAATGTATGATGTATGTGTTAACTCAATGGATCAATGTATGTTGTATGTGTTACCTCACTGGATCAATGTATGATGTATGTGTTAACTCAATGGATCAATGTATGTTGTATGTGTTACCTCACTGGATCAATGTATGATGTATGTGTTACCTCACTGGATCAATGTATGTTGTATGTGTTACCTCACTGGATCAATGTATGTTGTATGTGTTACCTCACTGGATCAATGTATGTTGTATGTGTTATTTGTGAATTTAGACCCATGGGGCATGGATACTTGTGTTGGTTGTACAATAGTAGAATATCTGCTTTCTACTGTCTTTTTATTGTGTATTGGCCCTCGGTCTGCGATCTCGGGTCAATACGTCAGTGCGTGCTTTCTACTATAATTAATATAAGCCGCCCATAGGGCGCTACGTACTCTCAAACGGTTTACGTACGAAGTATTCGCCGCGGCGCGCGTGGTTTCTGCGATTGTTGGAAGTTAACGTTTTACGCAGCAAACATTTCATTTACCATAAAAACCACTAAGAACCCTTGATATATGGGGTATTTCGAAAAAATAAAGGCATTACGTTTCATTCGTGGGGGTTGTAGATTAATCTCTGAAAGTTTGGCACCTGAGGTGCAAGCCGTCTAGGAAGAAAACGTGAACATAAGCACATATAAACATACATAAACATACATAAAAACATAAGCTATCTCGATTATAGTTAGATACAATTATCTCCATGGTGCGTGGAGCGCTTCTGGTGAATTAATCGGGAACCTGGTTAAAGTAAATTCAGGTCGTGTAAAAAATCAGCAAAACTGTTCAGTTCACAGGACCTGATGTCCTGTGACACTTGAAGACTTCGCGTAGACTGTTGGTGTACCATGTTATGAAAGAAAAACAACCTGTGTATAATTGTATACTGTATTTTACTCAGTATTATGTATCACATTCTATTGATCCTGCCTTGAAAATAAATGTTTCAAAACTGTTTGTTTTTGATGTTTTTTATTTGTCGTTCATACATTCTATCTTCAAAGTATTTACTTTCTATCATCAAAGTATTGATTTGCAAGTGGGCTACCTAAGAAGCTGTCGGGCTACTTCACTTTGCAAGGTTGGTAGCCCGACTGGCTACCTTCCATGACTTGCTAAATCTCACCCCTGGACATGAGAAAGTACTCTTTCTCACAGAGGGTGATAAATGAATGGAACAAACTGTCAAATGATTGTGTTAATGCTAGTGCTAATGTTAATGCTAGGCTTGATCCCACTGTCAACAAGACAACACCAACCCTGTTTTGGTAAGTTTCTAAATACTATTTTATACCTTAGAAAATGAATTCTTCCAATTTATAATGATACCAAAATGTCTACTAGAGAATTGTCCATCTTTCTATGTAAACATATTTATATGTCCAGTTGTAATTACTTAATAGCGATTTGGATTACTGATGTGCTAAGAAGATGGGGAGCAACTGGACTGTCTGGACCTTAGGGAGGAATGTCCCACCAGCTGTCTGTTAGCAGCTAGGGCTTAATGACATTTTCATGTACTCCATGCATAACACAGCATCAGTTATGCTTGACATCGATTATAACATATAAAGGCACACAATCCTTGGAGACTATGAGTACACAAATCAGTACTAATACACATATACACACACACACACACACACACACACACACACACACACACACACACACACACACACACACACACACACACACACACACACACACACACACACACACACACACACACACACACACACACACACACACACACACACACACACACACACACACACACACACACACACACACACACACACACACACACACACACACACACACACACACACACACACACACACACACACACACACACACACACACACACACACACACACACACACACACACACACACACACACACACACACACACACACACACACACACACACACACACACACACACACACACACACACACACACACACACACACACACACACACATGATATATGCAGTGTCTATAATTAGTTCCTTAATATAGTTATGGATGACCGTCAAAATAAATGTTCCCTAATCTAATAGTAATACTTCATGACAACCCATGAAACCAAAACAATGCTCACCCCAACTGGGCACTTCAGGCCTAACCAAATGTGTTATAATGTGTCTGAGCATCGACTCAGTGCAACCACACCCTGCATTTTACAGGGGGTCATCTGCACCTGTAAATGATATACAACCAATTATCAGTTATAAATGAATAAACAAGAGTGACTAACTACATTATTATATGTATGCTAACACAATGGTGTCACCAGAAATGAACTAAGATATCAATACTACATTAACTAATCAAACCAAACACTTGATCCCTGTTTACAAGTTACTATCTAGTGTGGCCCCAGCTTGCTCTCAAGCACTTGTCCCTTGGGAATATTTCACACACCCTACCCAGCCAGTGCCACTATGTAAAGAGCAAGGCTTGTGTAGTACTAGTTATATTGATTGTCTAAACTTTACAAAGTTCCCCAGGAACTTGCTGGTAACCCAGGTCACGTTCAGTGTCCTCGTACGGTAATGGATTTCATGTCCGCTTAATCTTATACATGTCCAAGACATTACGCTTAAGCTCTGGTCGAACTTTAATCTGATACGTGTGCATTAGGGGAATCCAGCAGCTTATGAACACTAATCCAATACGTGTCCAATTAAGGGAATCTGACCATCCTAAGATTCTTTACCTACTTCATGAATGCTAATAGCATCTGATCGTTTTTAATTAACTTATTGATTATAGTTCTACATATATAAGAATGCTGCGTGAAGGCAAGGGAGCTTCTTCTTGGATGTACTAGTTCGTTGTTGTGAATAAAGATTCTCACAAGTTGAGACTTATCTGGATCTTCGAGATAATGTTGTTATTCGTGGTTACGTCTGGGTTATCCTGAATGAAGTAGGGATATATCTAGACGTTACACGGTAACCTGTACAACATGGTGATTAATCAAGACAACATCAAAGAGAGGGAGAGTGCTCCAGTCTGATTCTGGCTTAACTGTACAGAATGTTATATAATTATACGGCACATGCACAGTCCCTGCATAATATATTTTGTCCATCATAATACATTAACTAGGTAACAGTACTAAACATAAACAGTACTAAACATGAATAAACTTAACTTTCTAACCTGTTCTACCAGCTACTGGCTACAAGCTTTCAAAATATCATTAAGCCCTAGCTGCTAACAGACAGCTGGTGGGACATTCCTCCCTAAGGTCCAGACAGTTCATTTGCTCCCCATCTTCTTAGCACATCAGTAATCCAAATCACTATTAAGTAATTACAACTGGACATATAAATATGTTTACATAGAAAGATGGACAATTCTCTAGTAGACATTTTGGTATCATTATAAATTGGAAGAATTCATTTTCTAAGGTATAAAGTAGTATTTAGAAACTTACCAAAACAGGGTTGTTGTTGTCTTGTTGACAGTGGGATCAAGCCTGGCCCACTGGGACACAGCCCCTCCCCCTGTCTCTTGTTGACAGTGGGATCAGGCCTGGCCCACTGGGACACAGCCCCTCCCCCTGTCTCTTGTTGACAGTGAGATCAGGCCTGGCCCACTGGGACACAGCCCCTCCCCCTGACCACATGTGACCACTGTCTCTTGTTGACAGTGAGATCAGGCCTGGCCCACTGGGACACAGCCCCTCCCCCTGACCACACGTGACCCCTGTCTCTTGTTGACAGTGAGATCAGGCCTGGCCCACTGGGACACAGCCCCTCCCCCTGTCTCTTGTTGACAGTGGGATCAGGCCTGGCCCACTGGGACACAGCCCCTCCCCCTGACCACACGTGACCCCTGTCTCTTGGGTAAATTTTGTATTTAAACAACTTAATTATTAGTAGTATAGCCAGCAACCCCTACAGTTAATGCAACTAACCATAAAAGAAATAGTTATAATAATAACAACCAATTAACTAGACTCTCTATAGATTACCCAGGGTGCTGCCATATGGTGGCAAGTAATGGCACCATCAAACCTGTGCTCCTCGGGTATCCTCGCGTGACCTTTGCTGGGTGACCGGTGGGGTGATTGGTGGGGAAATTATAAATTACTAATTGTTCAGTAACCATGCCGGTTACATATAATTGAAAAAAAACCTTTGCTAATCGATAGAAAAGACATTAAAGTGTCAGTTGGTGACAAAAAGTAAAAATCATAAAAAATCTGCGTTCAAGACATATACGGCGATTTCTCGAAATCAAGTTTCTACACATTTTCTACACTCATTTCGTAAGGACTCGTCACACACACGCACGCACGCACGCACGCACGCACGCACGCACGCACGCACGCACGCACGCACGCACGCACGCACGCACGCACACACGCACACACACACACACACACACACACACACACACACATGACTATAACGGTATCCGCAGTACTCGCGGTACTCGGTTACTCCTACGTTCCTTGTTATCGGTCGAAAAAGTTCTGATGGAAACCGTTCATGCCCCACAATGCACTGCACGCCGGAAGTGCAGTCTGCGTGCCTCGTCATCCTGTCTTCTTTAAACTCGTGTTTGTCAATATCATCCTCCTGCTTAGATTGTGAATGCCCTGCGTAGAATGTGTGTCTTGGCCGGTGTGTCATGGCCCGTGTGTCATGGCCAGTGTGTCATAGCCAGTGTGTCGCGGCCGGTGTGTCATAAGCCAGTGTGTCGTGGCCAGTGTGTCATATCCAGTGTGTCGTGGCCGGTGTGTCGTGGCCAGTGTGTCATAGCCAGTGTGTCGTGGCCGGTGTGTCGTGGCCAGTGTGTCGTGGCCTGTGTGTCTGCTGTCGTGGCATGTTGAGTAGAGTGTTCGGTGACGTCGTTAGATTCACACGGGCAGCACTTCGCTGCGACCAGCAGCCACACAACACGACAACGACACACAGGTGACACAAACGATAACCTGGTGACATGACGCTCCCGGTGACATGACGCTCCAGGTGACATGACGCTCCGGTGACATGACGCTCCCGGTGACATGACGCAGTAAGTCAAGAACACATCGGACGGGTGAGTGGAGTGAGAAACACACGGCAACGCGGCGTTGTGGACAACAAACGAAAATGTGAACATTAATTGGGCAGGAGACGGGCGGACCCACCCTCACTCAACAATAGGGTCCGTGGGGACGGGCTCACCCACACTCACTCACCAATAGGGTCCATCACTCGGCGAGGTCTGCTGCCACCAGCTAAACTCGGCCCAGTGGTCCTGCATGTCCAGAGCGAACACCGTGGCGACGTCGCCGGCCCGTCGTGGCCGGAGTGTGGCCCGCACACTCGGCGGCTCGAGTTCGGCGTCGGTCGGCTTGCACGCCGTCCAGTCGGCCGACATCACCTCGTAGTTGAGGCCGTTGTTGTTGTCCCAGTAGCACCGTCCGTTCACGTCGTACGCCACGCAGAACTGCACGTGCTTGCGCACGTCCATCGTCGGCGGCACGTGCAGCTCGAACGAGAACGTGTCGTAGGGCGCCCCCTCGCGCTCGTTCTTGTCGACGTACGTCGTCTCCACATCGCCCGACGTGTTCCAACTATCGAACGTGTGACGGACGGTGACGAGTTTCTCGAAGGCGATGTTCTTCACCTTCACGGTGCCGACGATTGTGTAGTCTCGCAGGATGACGTTCTCGAGGGAGACGAGGCAGGTCTCGAGACGTTCCCGGAAGGCCAGGTAGTTGCTGGCGGGCTGCGAGAAATTGAGGACGAGCGGCGGTCGCTCAGCGGCCGCGGCAGCCGCTCCCTGGCGTAGGGAGGACAGCACCTCGGGCCGGATCCTCGGGGGCGTGTCTGACGGCTCGGACACTGACCAGGGCGAACGATACCTTCTTTTTGCCCATACTGTTCCTTCGCCCGTCCTGCGGGGGCGCGGGGGAAGTCATGGGCGGCGAGATGCACAACTGGTAGAAGGCGGCGGGCGAGGAACAACATCGCGTCTGTAGAGTCATGTGGCCGGTTGCATGACAGCCTTACGCCGTAAAGTAACACCCAATTCCCTAGACTCGACCTAGTTGGGCCGATGCTTAGACGCGGTTGCATGACTGATGCCCAGCCGTCACCCAACTAGGTGGTCCCGGCGCGATTAACCGATAAGCGGATTACCGCCCTTTCAGGGCACGTCTTCCCAGAATGCAATTCAATTCACTAGTTCGTCATGGCAGAAAAAAAACACCTACCCGTAATCGAAAAGACAACTTCATCCACGACGAGATCATTGCATTGATACAATCCTATGCACGAAGCAAAGAGACGTTGCAAGGTCGATTGAAGTCGACGTTAAGTAATCGTGATAAAAAACAAGCATGGTATTTGGTGACAGCGGACGTAAACGCTGTTTCCAAGTCCCATCGCAGCGCAGCCGAACTGGAGAAAAAATGGAAGAAGTTAGCCAGTGACGCGAGGGCTGATCTCGCACGTCGAAAACAGCCCGGGACTGGAGGAGGGCCGCCTCGAAAAGAAGGCATCTACACTGATCTAATTGCTGACGTGTTTGGCGATGAATCGGCGCTGATCGATGGCGTGGAAGGCGGCATCGATGTGGGCGATGAATCGGCGCTGATCGATGGCGTGGAAGGCGGCATAGATGTGGGCGATGAATCGGCGCTGATCGATGCCGTGGAAGGCGGCATAGATGTGGGCGATGAATCGGCGCTGATCGATGGCGTGGAAGGCGGCATCGATGTGGGCGATGAATCGGCGCTGATCGATGGCGTGGAAGGCGGCATAGATGTGGGCGATGACGGCCTCTTCGCAACTAGCGAAGTCGAAGGTTAGCGAATGTCAGTTGTTTTACATGTGCATACATTTATAGTTTACTCCGAATATAATCCTATATATGTTTGGGTACTTTTATGTGTGTACAAAACTCATTTCACGACCTTTTCCGACCCTCGTATGTGCAGATTTGACTCGCGTCTAGATTCAAGCGCCACATTGCTCTGTTCACGTTGGCATAAATAATGCAATCAATTAATAGATCAAATTACTAACATTCACCTTCTAAGTCATTGTTGAAGCCAGATAAAATATATAAAATAGGTTTCTTGGGGGCGTTGTGAAGCATTCATCTATTTGTTCGCTCACATAATGTTTAGCGTAGCTCACGCATAGATTAAATAAAACATCTGACAGTTCCGTGCTGTAAATGATAAGCGCACTTAAACAAAATTGTCATTAGTGTGTATGTACATGTGTTGGTCTATTCCTATGCGATGGAGTTACACAGGGACATAAATAGGATGAACATTTTTCAGAGTCCATTGTGCAACAGAACAGCTCCCACCTTGCCAAGTGAGAACTTTCACGGTAAGATGACATGTGCTGTACATGCAACATTTTATTCATTTGAGGTGAAAAATATGTAATTAATTATGAATTAAGTTGATGAATATTAACATTGCACACATCTGTGCACGCACGCACGCACGCACGCACGCACGCACGCACGCACGCACGCACGCACGCACGCACGCACGCACGCACGCACGCACGCACGCACACATCTCTAATAATGCTCAGATCAAATGCTAACAACTGTGAAATATGTCAAAGAAGTGTCAATCAACATGCCTGTCTATTATTTCTTCACAGCCAGAATGTCACCGTTCTATTTTTAAAATAAATAATATTTAATTAACACTACACCTGGTATTACATAACTTAATTGTGACACAGCAGATCATCCCAGCAGCAGCAACAGCAGTAACAAGATAACAAGGAGCAGCAACAGCAGTAACCAGATAACAAGGAGCAGCAACAGCAGTAACCAGATAACAAGGAGCAGCAACAGCAGTAACCAGATAACAAGGAGCAGCAACAGCAGTAACCAGATAACAAGCAGCAGCAACAGCAGTAACCAGATAACAAGGAGCAGCAACAGCAGTAACCAGATAACAAGCAGCAGCAACAGCAGTAACCAGATAACAAGGAGCAGCAACAGCAGTAACCAGATAACAAGCAGCAGCAACAGCAGTAACCAGATAACAAGCAGATCATCCCAGCAGCAGCAACAGCAGTAACAAGATAACAAGCAGCAGTAACCAGATAACAAGGAGCAGCAACAGCAGTAACCAGATAACAAGCAGCAGCAACAGCAGTAACCAGATAACAAGCAGCAGCAACAGCAGTAACCAGATAACAAGCAGCAGCAACAGCAGTAACCAGATAACAAGCAGCAGCAACAGCAGTAACCAGATAACAAGCAGCAGCAACAGCAGTAACCAGATAACAAGCAGCAGCAACAGCAGTAACCAGATAACAAGAAGCAGCAACAGCAGTAACCAGATAACAAGGAGCAGCAACAGCAGTAACCAGATAACAAGAAGCAGCAACAGCAGTAACCAGATAACAAGCAGCAGCAACAGCAGTAACCAGATAACAAGCAGCAGCAACAGCAGTAACCAGATAACAAGAAGCAGCAACAGCAGTAACCAGATAACAAGAAGCAGCAACAGCAGTAACCAGATAACAAGGAGCAGCAACAGCAGTAACCAGATAACAAGAAGCAGCAACAGCAGTAACCAGATAACAAGAAGCAGCAACAGCAGTAACCAGATAACAAGCAGCAGCAACAGCAGTAACCAGATAACAAGAAGCAGCAACAGCAGTAACCAGATAACAAGCAGCAGCAACAGCAGTAACCAGATAACAAGAAGCAGCAACAGCAGTAACCAGATAACAAGCAGCAGCAACAGCAGTAACCAGATAACAAGAAGCAGCAACAGCAGTAACCAGATAACAAGCAGCAGCAACAGCAGTAACCAGATAACAAGAAGCAGCAACAGCAGTAACCAGATAACAAGCAGCAGCAACAGCAGTAACCAGATAACAAGAAGCAGCAACAGCAGTAACCAGATAACAAGCAGCAGCAACAGCAGTAACCAGATAACAAGAAGCAGCAACAGCAGTAACCAGATAACAAGAAGCAGCAACAGCAGTAACCAGATAACAAGCAGCAGCACCCCTGTACATATTGGGGATGGTGTTGAAGTGGTCACAGATGACACTGGACTGTTGCGGGTGAGAGCGTCATCAATCGTGTCTCCAGCCGTCACCACCACCAAGAAAAGAAAGAGGCAGCATTCCTCTTCAACTTGTAAGATATATGCCTCCCTCTTCTTGTCTTTTTCGGGGCCACACGCAATGGTCCAGGAGGCATTTCTCACAACGAAGGATATTTTGATTATCCGTCGTTTTTGCGCTCGCCAGGTCGAGATTTATAACTGAATTTGTACTCACTCGACCAATGAGTACATGGAGTACTACAGAAGTGTAGTCAACGCATTGTTCTCCAGGTTCGAAACGATTTTAATCTTGGCATCAGACGGCTACGTACATAGTAGCAATATAATCACTCACGATGACAAATAAAAATAACAGTGAAGACATATATCACTGTAAACCGTAAAGAAAAGTAGTGAATGTAAACATCACTCAAAATGTATACAGATTCTTAAAATCTAGAAGATTTGACAAGAAAATTCTGGCCGGAAATTTTGAATTCTAATGCTAAAGCAGGTATGGCCCGCCAGGACCACCCTTACTGAAAATTTGGATGCCTAAAATTCAGCATGACTACACACCTAAGTGTGAATTTAAAATAGTCTTGCCGCCCCCTTGTAAACGCTCCTCCGGGGTATTTATACTCCCAGTTTTCCAAAATCAGACGCCGTCACTAGAGGCGCTGTGGTTGCTTAAATACCCAATACGCTTTACTATTGGTCAACTTGTTAAATCCACCCACCCTCTCAACCGCTGGACAATGACGTCTGCCAATCTTCCTTTCCCAATTTTGCAAGTTAAACTTTTGAACTCTTGGAGCTGCGCCAATTCCAGGGTTCCCAGGGCTCCTTCTCGGTTCCCCAATTACGTTGACCCTCGGGTCAGAGCAACAAATGTCAGGATTAAAGGGAAGGCTGAAGTGTCTAAACAGTACCATCAATCTTTGACACCATATGGATTGTGTCCATATCCACTTGGGTGGTTTAATTATAAACCTTTAGAGACCTGTTTTTCTGTTGTTAATCTAGGCTTAACACATCGAATAAACTTCCAAATGACTTACTAAACATTAACGCATAAAAACTAATTAAAATCAAACTGGCCTATACTTTACAAACTGTTGATGAACTTTACACAACGTATCTACAAAACGAGATAGAACTTCAAAACATACAAAAAATAAAATTCCAGCTTGAAATCCAACTGCTACAAAAGAAGTTAGCACAGTAATGACCACAAGAAACAACATGGCGTGATGGGGGGAGGGGGGATTCAGTCTAATAACATATGTGGTTGTACAATTAGTGACATGACATTATTTGAATTTGATCTTGAGTTACTGACTTTGTGTTCTGCTTCAGTTGTGCTTAGTCAGTAAGATTGTGTTAATATTACATATGCTGTTTAATTAGTAGATTTTAGGTGGTAGTCTATTTTTTTAATACATTTGTCTGATATTTTATTTGAGCACATTCGGTGAGTTTACTGATGAAATAGGTGACACCTACTGATACTGAATAAAGCGCTATAAAAAAATACTTGTAAATTGTTGTTGAACAATACGTTGACGCATAGCTCGTCCTGAGAGCGTCAATACGTTGACGCATAGCTCGTCCTGAGAGCGTCAATACGTTGACGCATAGCTCGTCCTGAGAGCGTCAATACGTTGACGCATAGCTCGTCCTGAGAGCGTCAATACGTTGACGCATAGCTCGTCCTGAGAGCGTTGGGTTGTCGTTGCAGACAGTGTCATCATCATCATTGTCGTTGTTATCATCTTGTGGGTCGGGTGCAGGTGTGCCAAATTCGATAGCCATGTTGTGTAACACCAAGCATGCTGTGATGATTTTGCAAGCTCTTTCCGGGCTGTACCGCAGCTCTGAGTGCAGGCAGTGAAACCGTCGTTTCAGAACGCCGTTGCACCTTTCTATTGTCACTCTTGTGCTGACAAATGCACTGGTGTACGCAACTTCTGGTGGTGTCTGGGGGTTCAAGAAAGGTGTTAGCAACCATTCTCGTAACGGGTACGCGCTGTCTCCCAGAATGCAGCCGTCAAGTGGGCGACGATTCCCCTCAAAAGCTCTCCAAACAGAGCCCTCCCTCAAAATTCGTGCGTCATGCGCTGATCCCGGGTATTTCACAATAAAGTTTAGAATACGAAGTTCGGCGTCACAAATGAGATGTACGTTGATGCTGTGTTTGCCGCTCCGATTGACGTATTCGTGTTCGTTAACGACGGGAGCCTGCAATTTTACATGAGTCCCGTCGACGCAACCGATAACGTTGGGGAAACTCGCCATGGCATAAAACAATCGTTTCTGTCGATTCGCTTCCCGCTGTCGGGGGGAATGAACCCATCTTTGCTCGCGCGCACACAAAGCTTGTGACACGCGATGGATTGTTCTACTTGTGGTAGATTTATGGGTAAGAATGGTATCACCAACAACAATTTGAAATGACCCAGACGCAAAAAATCGCAAGGCAACCAACACTTGCAGCTCGGGCGACAAGAATCCCTTTCGGCGATACCCAAATTCTAAGTCGCCGCGAACTTCGTCAACAATTCTAAAGAGATCCGCTCTTCTAAACCTGAATCTTTCAAACAACTGAACGTCGTCGTAAGTATCCAGTAGATTTAAGTGGTCTCTAAACACGCGATTTCTTCTAAGTTGTCTGCGCCAATACAAGTCGTGGACGAAAGCAGCCATCTGTGTATTACGCTAGATGACGCCTAAGAATGCTGGGGCTGCTCGGGTTGCCCCAGGATTAATGGCCTACGTTGCGCGCGAACTCGGCTGGGCGCCTGTCATGCAACCGTCCCTAGTGACTAAGTGCCACCTAGCCCTAGGTGATCAATAGCCTAACTTGGGCTGGGGATAGACTTAGGCGTGTGTCATGCAACTGGCCTCAGGGATCGACGCTAGGGACGTCTCTGACTTGGAGATGATGGACTTGATGTTGGCGTACGACCGAGGCTTGCAGCCGTTCAGTCCGAAGTGGTCCCGCAGCGTGAAGGCTGAAGCGTAGGTCGACTCCAGGAGGACTCGCCGACAGAAGGTAGGAGGCGAAATCCACCGGCATCTTGAAGGCGGCTTCCTGGCGGACGGGGGCGGAGCACGGACGGCAGCTGTCGAGGTAGACGGGCTCTGCGGCGGCAGGCAGTCGTTGGACGTCGAGCATAACGACACCGTCGGCTCGATGTACCTACGACGGCGACTGGACGACAGACGAGCATCGATTGAACGAGCTGGCGCCGTACGCTGTGTGCCGGATCGAAGCGCGACGACTGATCATGAGTGAGTCGGCCGCCTGATGCGTTTATCGTCGCACCTTCGGCTCGGCGCACGTGAGCCGGCCGCCTCGACCAATCAACGTCGACGGCGTCCCCGAGCTGAGAGGGAATCCCCGCGTGATCGTTACGTCACACCGCCGTGGTCCGGCCCTCCAGCCCGGCCGGTGGCGGCATCTCACGTGTACTGGACCGTCGGTGGTCAAGCGAGATGTGCAGAAGCCGAATCACGACCGGAGGAGATTACTCACGTACGCTCGCTCGGCTACTACAGTTCGCCTGTTGCAGATACACACGACTAGTGCGAGCAATGCACACGACTCGAGAGGACGGGGGTTCGATTCCACCTCCGCCGTTTCGAAGCTTGGGCAATTTCGTTCACCCCACTTTGCCCGTGTCTTTCGGAAGAGACACTAAAAGCCGTTGGTCCAAACTCCTGCGTTAGCTCAAGATTGGGCTGTTTGGAGTATAACTACTTGAGACTTGAGACTAGTGCGAGCAATGCACACGACTAGTGCGAGCAACGCACACGACTAGTGCGAGCAATACACACGACTAGTGCGAGCAATGCACACGACTAGTGCGAGCAATACACACGACTAGTGCGAGCAACGCACACGACTAGTGCGAGCAACGCACACGACTAGTGCGAGCAACGCACACGACTAGTGCGAGCAACGCACACGACTAGTGCGAGCAACGCACACGACTAGTGCGAGCAATGCACACGACTAGTGCGAGCAATGCACACGACTAGTGCGAGCAACGCACACGACTAGTGCGAGCAACGCACACGACTAGTGCGAGCAACGCACACGACTAGTGCGAGCAACGCACACGACTAGTGCGAGCAACGCACACGACTAGTGCGAGCAACGCACACGACTAGTGCGAGCAATGCACACGACTAGTGCGAGCAATGCACACGACTAGTGCGAGCAACGCACACGACTAGTGCGAGCAACGCACACGACAAGTGCGAGCAACGCACACGACTAGTGCGAGCAATACACACGACTAGTGCGAGCAATACACACGACTAGTGCGAGCAATACACACGACTAGTGCGATACAAGCTGTAGTCGCAATGACTTGTTTAGGTTCACTTTACCTTGGGTCGTATAACTAATTGTACGTTCGAGTAAGTGTACGTTTAAGAACTGGTCGAGTGGACGTGTCTAGATCGAATGTTGAGCGCGATGACAGTTTGCCGCTAAGTGTCCGTCCGTTGTCGAGCGCCGTCTCTGCGGCCTACTCGGCGGCCTACTCGGCGGCCTACCTGGCGGCCTACTCGGCGGCCTACTCAGCGGCCTACCTGGCGGCCTACTCGGCGGCCTACTCGGCGGCCTACCTGGCGGCCTACTCGGCGGCCTACTCGGCGGCCTACCTGGCGGCCTACCCGGCGGTCTACCCGGCGGCCTACCCGGCGGCCTACCTGGCGGCCTACCCACGGTCAGCCAGGCAGCTAGTGGTCAGCAAGTAGGGTCCAAGAACAGTCGGCGTACAGACAGGGGTGACTCTGAGTTTGTCGCGAGATTTTAGCTGAATGTTGTCACTTGCCGTCACGTAGATCACCAGCGGGGCCAACCAGGGCGCCGCCACGCCGCCGCCGTCACGTATATCACCAGCGGGGCCAACCAGGGCGCCGCGACACGCCGCCACTGCCGTCACGTAGATCACCAGCGGGGCCAACCAGAGTGCCGCGACACGCCGCTGCCGTCACGTAGATCACCAGCGGGGCCAACCAGGGCGCCGTCAACACACACGGCGTGTCGCCCTGTGGTGTCCTAGTAGACGCTCCTTGGGCCGTCAGCCGTCCTACACGTCTGTCCGTCAGGCCGCCGCCTCATCTGGTCAAACGCACACCGCCAGTTAGTTGACCCGACTAATTAAAGACGTCATCGATGCCACCCCCCGACCAAGTGGCCGCTTCAGTAATTGGGTTACGCGGGAAGGGTACTTTATTCACGGACCACCGGCGTTTGGTTGTTGAATTCTGCGCTAGTTCAAAGGTCACGCACAATTAAGATTCACTTTGTTCCACACAGGTGCAAACGCGAATGAAAAATGTAGCAACAGCTAAATAATTATGTGTAACTAATTTCGCAATCACACGTACATGTATTGTTTGTATAGTAAACACAATCACACGTACATGTATTGTTTGTATAGTAAACACAATCACACGTACATGTATTGTTTGTATAGTAAACACAATCACACGTACATGTATTGTTTGTATAGTAAACACAATCACACGTACATGTATTGTTTGTATAGTAAAAAAAAATACGACGTGACTTGAGACTTCATAGTTTTGTGATTACTCCACAAGAAATAATCCAAAGTGAACGACTGCGGTTACGCTTACACTAGAACGTGTACATCGCTTACACTAGAACGTGTATATCGCTTACACTAGAACGTGTACATCGCTTACACTAGAACGTGTACATCGCTTACACTAGAACGTGTACATCGCTTACACTAGAACGTGTATATCGCTTACACCAGAACGTGTATATCGCTTACACTAGAAGGTGTACATCGCTTACACTAGAACGTGTACGTCGCTTACACTAGAACGTGTACATCGCTTACACTAGCCCGAACATTAAAAATATATAAGAATGTGAATAATGCATGCCCATATAAGTGTATGTTGACAATGTGCCTGCGGAAACGTATCGAGCAAAGTACCAATTATTTCCGCTAAATTAAATCTCAGTAGTGTGTTCTTCGTATCTTAAAGTTGACTTTGGAAGGTCCTTCTTCAATGCCACCGTTTTATACACGAGGGCAATAGACGGGCCAGCAATCAGGTGTGACCAGATGACGTCATCGGCATGCACAGCCTGAAAGACTTCAAAGTAACACTTACAATGAAAGTTTGCGTTCAGACAGCCAGACAATCGGCACGGGTGCTACTCCAAAAACAGCTGTTGTTTTAATTGATAAATCGACGCGACTCATTTGCGTATCAGTCAAAATATAAATCCTATAAATCACCGACGATATTAGCAATGTAAGCATTGTTATCAGTGTAACCAATATGCTCCCAATAGACCATTTTAAAATTAAATCCATACCTCAAGTCACAATAAAGGTTAATCGTTTCCCTCTTGCGGCGCCGTCGCCATTTTTACCTTTTGTTCTAACCGCAAGCGACTCGTTCGCGGTCGTTTGTTTCTGAGACGCGCTCGTGTCTCGTGCCTCGTGCCTCGTGTCTCGTGAACGATCAATTCGCAACGACGAGTTTTTCTTCTTTTTAACCATACAAACACATTCATGTTTACTTTGTATTGCATATTAATAATTTTAAAAGTATTTTAAACATTAACATATTTTGTAGCATAAACAAATGACAGAAATGGCTGAACTTTAGGCTAGTTATTAGGGGAGACCGAGGCTAGTTGTTAGGGGAGACCGGGGCTAGTTGTTAGGGAGACCGGGGCTAGTTGTTACATAGTCGTTTTACGAAAACATATGTGGACAAAAACTACATTGTAACCATCTAAAACTGTTTTGCTATGTCCACATAATATCATCTCACGCAGCCACTTTTTATGTTTCGTGAATGAAACTTGAAACGTATATAGTATAAGGGCTTGTGCCAAATAGAAGTTAAACTGAAATTCAGGAGTTCTTATCGTGCACGTGCGTTCAACTGCAACAATTGTGTTTGGGGCAAGTTGTTACAACTGTAACAACGCCAGGGCGGCGTACATGCCTGCACATGCCTGCACAATGTACATGCCTGCACGATGTACATGCCTGCACAATGTACATGCCTGCACAATGTACATGCCTGCACAAGAAACGTCGACACCGGGGTTCGTTTAACACAAGCATTTATTCGAGAACAACATTTCTAAACATGTTCTTCGTTCAATCCATGGGACACGACATATGCGAATGGTTTGCAGTACATTTGTTTAAACAAAATTATTATCCCTAGCGGAGTACTGGTTAAACAGCAGACTAAACACTATATCCGCTAACGCATTTTAGCAAATATTTGCTTTTCCCTATTGCATTCTGGGCCATCGGTCATCTTAGGCGCCAAACATCGATTACGTCCAACCATCGATTACGCACAATCGATGCCATTTAGCCTCAGATCCCCCCCTCCCGCTTAAACGGAACTCGCATCGATCTATGAACAGGCTAGTCTAGACAACTTCACATTCGCCAGGTGGCACTTCAGCCGTCATAACGCAACACCGCCGCACGCGCTCACAGTCAACATCCACGTGGACACGGACCACAGTCAGAATGCATCAGCTATTACAGTCCCTAGGAAAAAATGAATTGTGCAGTTTGGGTGTATTTGTGAGAGCAGAAATTGTGTGAATGAGTGAGTGAGTGAGTGAGTGAGTGAGTGAGTGAGTGAGTGAGTGAGTGAGTGAGTGAGTGAGTGAGTGAGTGAGTGAGTGCGTGAGTGAGCCAGTGCGCGAGTGAGCGAGTGAGTGAGTGCCGGATAGGTAGGAGGTCGGGTGGGTAAAAGATCGGGTGGGTAGAAGGTCGGGTGGGCAGGAAGTCGGGTAAGTAGGAAGCAGAGCTGGGGTGAATAAAAAATGATTTGGAATTATTCAATTCAATTCCAGAATTTGAATCGAAAGATTTTCACCAAGCGGAATTTGAATTTGAATTGAAAGATTTTTAGTAAGTTGAATTGGAATTGAAAGAAAATTAATTGAACCTCATTTTCTTGTGCTGGTGCGATCTGATTTTATTTCCAATGTGGTCCTCAATCCAACCATAGAACTGTATATTAACTCAAAATCTTTGTAGCAGCTAAACATACATTTGTACACCATTTGAAGATCTGAGGTGAGAAAATTTGTGCAAATTTTAACAAAGGGTCTGCGTGACAATGTTACCATGTGGCAATGTTACCATGTGGCAATGTTACCATGTGGCAATGTTACCATGTGGCAATGTTACCATGTGGCAATGTTACCATGTGACAATGTTACCATGTGGCAATGTTACCATGTGGCAATGTTACCATGTGGCAATGTTACCATGTGGCAATGTTACCATGTGGCAATGTTACCATGTGGCAATGTTACCATGTGACAATGTTACCATGTGGCAATGTTACCATGTGGCAATGTTACCATGTGGCAATGTTACCATGTGACAATGTTACCATGTGGCAATTGGAAAAAACCTCAGAAGTTCTGCTCAAATCCAACTATGGTGGGGTGTGATGAGCTTACTTTGAATTCAATACAGGTGGCAGCTCCTGCTCTAAGATAACATTTGTTGTCTGCCTGCTCACATCTGAAACCATGTCCTTTGTGTGTGCTAAGAATGCGTGACGCCATAACTACGCCAATGGGGCATCCCAACAATTAAGTAATTGGCTTGCTACTCCTGCATTGTTTCATTGAGCAGGTATTTCTGAAATTATTAGCCTACTGATCTTTTCATGTTGTTTTAATAACTGCTCAGCCATTGTCTGTACATTGTTTACAATTACTAGCAGTTGGAATAACATGCAAACAAACCTGATCTTTTGTAAGTTTGCAGCAATATATGTAATAGAAAAGTAATAGACTATTATCTATTACTTTAGGATCTATTACTATTACTTTTGAAAAAAGTTCATATATTACTAATACAGAAAAAAGTCTATTACAATCACATATTACTATTATCCCATGCATTTGCGTTGGAAAAACTCCCATAGAATTAATTCGGAATTTGAATTGAATTGGACAATTTGAGCTGGAATTTGAATTGAAAAAAAATTAATTGTGAAAAAAGTAATTGAACAAAAATGAATTGAGAACAAAATGATTTGAATTTGAATTAATTAAGTGGAAATGACCCCAGCCCTGGTAGGAAGTCGGGTATGTAGGTCGGGTTGGTAGCAGGTCGGGTGGGCCGGCCGTCGGGTAGGCATGAGGTCGGGTATGTAGGAGATCAGGTCAGACGGGTAAAAGACCGGGTGGGTACTACTGGGTAGGAGGTCGGGTGGGTAGGAAGTTGGGTGAGTAGGAGGTCGGGTGAATAGGAGGTCGGGTGAGTAGGAGGTCAGGTGGGTAGGAGGTCGGGTGAATAGGAGGTCGGGTGGGTAGGAGGTCAGGTGGGTAGAAGGTAGCGTGGGTAGGGGGTCAGGTGGGTAAGAGGTCGGGTGAGTAGGAAGTCGGGTGAATAGGAAGTCGGGTGAGTAGGAGGTCAGGTGGGTAGGAAGTAGGGTGGGTAGGAGGTCAGGTGGGTAAGAGGTCGGGTGAGTAGGAGGTCGGGTGGGTAAAAAGTAGAGTGAGTAGGAGGCTGGGTGGGAGGCCGGGCGGGCGAGTGGAAGGTCGGGTGAGTAGGAGGCTGGGTGGGAGGCCGGGCGGGCGAGTGGAAGGTCGGGTGAGTAGGAGGCTGGGTGGGAGGCCGGGCGGGCGAGTGGAAGGTCGGGTGAGTAGGAGGCTGGGTGGGAGGCCGGGCGGGCGAGTGGAAGGTCGGGCTGGTGATATCCTAGTCTCGCCATTGTTTCACCAATTTATAAAAAAGCCTTACGATTTTAGTTCCCATGAAAGATGGCACAACCCGCTAAATGCTGCCAATGCTGCGTAGTCATTTTGACGAAGCGGAGATTATTGTAGACATTTTGTAATGTAATCAACCGCTAACGCATAATCAAACAGTTTAAAAACATAATGTTTTGTTTTTGAATGTGTGTGTGTATTCTGGCTTCGAGTTACAATCGACATGTTATCTAGCTAGACTGGCCATGTTATCTAGCTAGACTGGCCATGTTATCTAGCTAGACTGGCCATGGTATCTAGCTAGACTGGCCATGTTATCTAGCCAGACTGGCATGTTATCTACCTAGACTGGCCATGTTATCTAGCTAGACTGGCCATGTTATCTAGCCAGACTGGCCATGTTATCTAGATAGACTGGCCATGTTATCTAGCCAGACTGGCCATGTTATCTAGCCAGACTGGCCATGTTATCTAGCCAGACTGGCCATGTTATCTAGCCAGACTGGCCATGTTATCTAGCTAGACTGGCCATGTTATCTAGCTAGACTGGCTATGTTATCTAGCTAGACTGGCCATGTTATCTAGCTAGACTGGCCATGTTATCTAGCAAGACTGGCCATGTTATCTAGCTAGACTGGCCATGTTATCTAGCTAGACTGGCCATGTTATCTAGATAGACTGGCCATGTTATCTAGCTAGACTGGCCATGTTATCTAGCTAGTCTGGCCATGTTATCTAGCTAGACTGGCCATGTTATCTAGCCAGACTGGACATGTTATCTAGCTAGACTGGCCATGTTATCTACCTAGACTGGCCATGTTATCTAGATAGACTGGCCATGTTATCTAGCTAGACTGGCCATGTTATCTAGATAGACTGGCCATGTTATCTAGCTAGACTGGCCATGTTATCTAGCTAGACTGGCCATGTTATCTAGATAGACTGGCCATGTTATCTAGCTAGACTGGCCATGTTATCTAGCTAGACTGGCCATGTTATCTAGCTAGACTGGCCATGTTATTTATATATCTAGCTAGACTGGCCATGTTATTTATATATCTAGCTAGACTGGCCATGTTATCTAGCTAGACTGGCCATGTTATCTAGCTAGACTGGCCATGTTATTTATATATCTAGCTAGACTGGCCATGTTATTTATATATCTAGCTAGACTGGCCATGTTACTTATATATCTAGCTAGACTGGCCATGTTATCTAGCTAGACTGGCCATGTTATCTAGCTAGACTGGCCATGTTATTTATATATCTAGCTAGACTGGCCATGTTATTTATATATCTAGCTAGACTGGCCATGTTATCTAGCTAGACTGGCCATGTTATCTAGCTAGATTGGCCATGTTATCTAGATAGACTGGCCATGTTATCTAGATAGACTGGCCATGTTATCTAGATAGACTGGCCATGTTATATAGCTAGACTGGCCATGTTATCTAGCTAGACTAGCCATGTTATCTAGCTAGATTGGCCATGTTATCTAGCTAGACTGGCCATGTTATCTAGCTAGACTGGCCATGTTATCTAGCTAGACTGGCCCTGTTATCTAGCTAGACTGGCCATACAGATGAAGTAACACCCGAAATTCACAAATACCTGGGTAGATGTCTTTTAAAGACACATGCGTATATTTGTAGTCATTATTATCTTAATATAAACTTAAGTAAACTAACCAGGTAGTGCACTTGTTTGCTGTAAATATGCGTCAGCATGAAATCCCCACTTTCATGTGGTAATTTATTATTAACTGTTTATTATAACGTGTTATGCATTATCTCCAACCTGCCTAAGTTGGGGAAATATAAGCCACTAATGTCAAACAAATTTCAAATAACTGACCGAGCCTAATCCCAGGAACACGATTGTTGCCTATTGTGATCCGCGGGACGTGGCACACGCTGACGACAGCGAATAAGGTCGTGTGCCGTCGTGCGTGAGTGATTAGTAACTTAGTAACTAGTACGTGCCTGGTAAAAAATACATATCAACCACCGTCAGTCAACTCAGAGACAAGACACAGAACAGACGTTCTCTATGGAGCCATGTCGCGCTTGAAAACTCGACATTGAGCATCACCCAGAAACATGCTGACATGTTGCCTAGGACCCGTGTGTGACCGCAGGTGAGTGGTTCCAGGCCTGGGTAAACCGGCAGTTATTGACCAATTACAAATGTACGAGTCTTTACTCAGATCGAAACGCATCGCAATGAGTCGCACTGTAGCCAGTGTAGGCGCTTATGCTGAATAATTTGTTTTGCCAGTATTTAAGGCATCCAGCAGTTATTCCTTTTATGAGCAGAACTAGCCGTGATACGTTACGAAGACTCGTCTTAAACGATTGTTGGAGCGAATTATGTAGTCCTTGAAAACTATTTACGCGTTACGTGTATAGCCAGCAGTGGGTGTTGACGGGCGTCGCCATGACAACAGGCGTTGTGGCCGGGCAGAACGAGTGTAGGAATTCACGACAATTACCGACTCAAACTGATCTGTAAATGATCGTAACTGATCTATAACTGATCGGCCCTAAAAACGTGTTTGATGATGCTTGATGAAATAGTCCCTTTACAGCTGATCACAGCTAAACTGTGAGATAGTTTAGTGAGTTTAGAGATCAAAATCACCAGCTCTACTTTAACTGAGACTGACTCTACAACAGGTTTTTTTTTCCATTTCCCTGTGTGGGATCTTTTACTTCCCCTGGCATAGACACCAGGTAGAAGGGATCAACAGACCAACAGTGTCTCTTCCGAAAGACACGGGCAAAGTGGGGTGAACGAAATTGCCCATGTTTCGAAACGGCAGCAGGTGGTTTTGAACCCCGGTCCATTCGACCGAAAGCCCGACGCTCTACTAGCTAGTACTATACGACCACCGCGCCCCGCTTGCGTGATACTTCGGACGTCGACGTCCCCAATTACTTGATTTTTATTTTGTTTTGATCACAGTGTACATGTTTGTGAGACAGCTTAGTCGCCTGTGGGGTTTGTTTAAACACGTCCGGCGTTTGGCGGTCGGCGGAGTCCCGGGCAACGTGATCGTCTTTTGTTATATCTGACAGGTTCTTACAGGTCTTCTTCTGGCTATTAGGCTCTACGGCCTCTTATGCCAGCTCTCGCGTTTATCGTCAGTTCAGATTGAGCGCATGCGCCTGACGGTTTCCAGGATAGGGGTGGGGCAGTGTAATCTAGTTTGATTGGATGATTTTGCCACAACTTGTCTATTTTCCTCTCAAAGGACTGTACCGATGGAGCCCCTACCACATACTGTGGGAGGCTGTTCCATATATCTGTGCATCGGTGTATAAATGAGTTTTTTTATGTTTAATCGACATCTTTCTTTAAATATTTTTAGGTGGTGCCCTCTCGTATCTAATTCATTGACCCTCAATGTCACAAAATTGGATGAGACAGCTGCATCATATTTCTCTGTTAGGATTTTATATAGTTCTATCATGTCTCCTCTGAGGCGACGGTATGCTAAAGTTTGTAATTTCAGTTTTCGTAAACGTTCTTTATACTCAATGTCTTTGAAACCAGGAATTAATTTGCTTGCTCTACGTTGAACATTTTCAAGAGATGTGATATGCTTCTTTAGGTGTAGAGACCATATTTGATTAGCATATTCGATATGTGGGCGGATAAGAGACTTAAAAATTGTAGAAAAACACTGCTCATCCATGTGATCGAAAGTTCGGCGAATTATCCCCATAAGCGAATTGGCTTTAATTATTTTTTTCTTACATATGTGCCTCAAAGTTAAGCGATGAATTGAAATTTACTCCGATACCTCTCACCTTGTCTGTGCTTGTAAGTGTTATGTGTTCAGGTCCCAGTGTGTATCCGTCGTTTCTTATGCTTGATAGTCCGATTCTCATATGGCTGCATTTATTTGGGTGAAATTTTAAGAGTGATGTGTTTGTCCATTGTTTGGCAAGGATTAGATCTTGTTGCAAACTTGTGCAGTCCTCTTCAGTGTAGATTGCATGGAAGAGCTTCATATCATCAGCAAATAGGAATAGCTCATAGCTCTTAATAATTTCTGGTAAATCATTTATAAAGATCACAAATAGCAGGGGGCCAATCACTGATCCTTGTGGTATACCACTGGTGACCTCCTGCCAAGATGAGAATGAGTTGTTAACTCTAACGTGTTGACTTCTGTGGGACAGCATAGCTGCAACCCAGTCTAGAATTTTCCCCTTGATTCCATAGCTCTGGAGTTTCCCTATAAGTCGACGATGTGGAACCTTGTCAAACGCTTTCATAAAGTCACAGTAAACTACATCTTTACATCCACCATTTTCTAGTATCTCGGTCCAGGAGTCAAGTACTTTTAGTACTTGGAGATCTTTCATGTGTTCAGTGATAGTGTCTCTGATTATTGGCTCTAATATATTTTCCTGCTTAATTGCTCTAATATTTTTTTGCACTTGATTTTTGTTGCCTTTCTTGAGAATTGCGGGCAAGTTTGCTGTTTTCCAGTCTGTGGGTAACACGCTTGTTGTCAGTGATGTGTTAAATATGACGGATAGTGGAGAACTGATACTGTTCGCCAATTCGTGTAGGACACGAGGATGGAGACCATCTGGTCCTGGTGATTTGAATGTCTTTAGTTTCTTTAACTTCGATGCCACTGTCGATGGGTTGATAGTACAGGGTTCGGTTGTCTTGGAACATCTTATTGGTTCCTCTGGAGTTTCTCCTTCTGGTTCTCTTGTAAATACTGAGGAGAAGTAGTCAGCCAGCACCTGTGCTTTTTCTGAGTCAGACTTTGTCAGGTCATCTTTGTCATCTTCGCTTTTTAACAAGTTGGCTATTCCCATTCTTGTGGCCATTTTTGCCTGGGCATACTGCCAGAACTTCTTGGGATTCTGTTTTATTTGGTTAATGATATCATTTTCATATTGCTTTTGTGCCTTTCTTGTCAGTCTCCTGGCTTGATTTCGAAGTCGGCAAAATTCCTGGTAATTTTGGACATCTTTAGTTAGAAGGAATTTTTTCCACAATCTATTTTTCCTCTTGATTTTGGCTCGGGTTTTCACATCCAATGGCACTAGGTACTTTCTGGCTCTTTGTGATATTCTCTTCTTTGGAATGCATTGTTCTTCTGCTTGTCTAAGTTTAGACATAAGGATATCCCATACTGTTTTTTTAGCTAGATAATTTTATATCGTGTGTGATACAGACAGTAATTTTTACACGGCTCTGGACGAAGTTAGTTTCTACATACAGACATATGTCTATGGAATAACTTAGCACTCGCAACCAAACAATGTCTCTCTAAAAAGATTTATAAAAATGTCAAGTCCCTTTTATTTAGCCGATTGGTTGCTCAGGATCAAAATATTTGTTACGTCATAACACCACGAAACTTAGTCTCTTAACTAAATTAATTTTATTCATTGTATTCTACAAAAAATTTTATGAAGACAACATTGTAAATAAGTGTACTTTAGTGTGCTTTTATGTTTTATCCTTGGTACTGTTGGATTTATATAACAGTTTTTCTTAACTGCTTCTTGTGTATTCAATTCTACTGAACAAACTTGTCAAGATCACCAGCTCTATGAGGCACACTGAGTCCATAACATTCAATTCTACTGAACAAACTTGTCGAGATCACCAGCTCTATGAGGCACACTGAGTCCATAACATTCAATTCTACTGAACAAACTTGTCAAGATCACCAGCTCTATGAGGCACACTGAGTCCATAACATTCAATTCTACTGAACAAACTTGTCAAGATCACCAGCTCTATGAGGCACACTGAGTCCATAACATTCAATTCTACTGAACAAACTTGTCGAGATCACCAGCTCTATGAGGCACACTGAGTCCATAACATTCAATTCTACTGAACAAACTTGTCGAGATCACCAGCTCTATGAGGCACACTGAGTCCATAACATTCAATTCTACTGAACAAACTTGTCAAGATCACCAGCTCTATGAGGCACACTGAGTCCATAACATTCAATTCTACTGAACAAACTTGTCAAGATCACCAGCTCTATGAGGCACACTGAGTCCATAACATTCAATTCTACTGAACAAACTTGTCGAGATCACCAGCTCTATGAGGCACACTGAGTCCACAACATTCAATTCTACTGAACAAACTTGTCGAGATCACCAGCTCTGTGAGGCGCACTGAGTCCACAACATTCAATTCTACTGAACAAACTTGTCGATATCACCAACTCTGTGAGGCGCACTGAGTCCATAACATTCAATTCTACTGAACAAACTTGTCGAGATCACCAACAGAGATGGGCCTGTAGTTTGTTATAAAGCACTGGCAGCACAGAGATGGGCCTGTAGTTTGTTATAAAGCATTGACAGCACAGAGATGGGCCTGTAATTTGTTATAAAATACTGGCAGCACAGAGATGGGCCTGTAGTTTGTTATAAAGCACTGGCAGCACAGAGATGGGCCTGTAGTTTGTTATAAAGCACTGGCAGCACAGAGATGAGCCTGTAGTTTGTTATAAAGCATTGGCAGCACAGAGATGGGCCTGTAGTTTGTTATAAAGCATTGGCAGCACAGAGATGGGCCTGTAGTTTGTTATAAAGTACTGGCAGCACAGAGATGGGCCTGTGGTTTGTTATAAAGTATTGGCAGCACAGAGATGGGCCTGTGGTTTGTTATAAAGTACTGGCAGCACAGAGATGGGCCTGTGGTTTGTTATAAAGTACTGGCAGCACAGAGATGGGCCTGTGGTTTGTTATAAAGTACTGGCAGCACAGAGATGGGCCTGTGGTTTGTTATAAAGTACTGGCAGCACAGAGATGGGCCTGTGGTTTGTTATAAAGTACTGGCAGCACAGAGATGGGCCTGTGGTTTGTTATAAAGTACTGGCACAACAGAGATGGGCCTGTGGTTTGTTATAAAGTACTGGCAGCACAGAGATGGGCCTGTGGTTTGTTATAAAGTACTGGCAGCACAGAGATGGGCCTGTGGTTTGTTATAAAGTACTGGCAGCACAGAGATGGGCCTGTGGTTTGTTATAAAGTACTGGCAGCACATAGATGGGCCTGTGGTTTGTTATAAAGTACTGGCAGCACAGAGATGGGCCTGTGGTTTGTTATAAAGTACTTGCAGCACAGAGATGGGCCTGTGGTTTGTTATAAAGTACTGGCAGCACAGAGATGGACCTGTGGTTTGTTATAAAGTACTGGCACAACAGAGATGGGCCTGTAGTTTGTTATAAAGTACTGGCAGCACAGAGATGGGCCTGTAGTTTGTTATAAAGTACTGGCAGCACAGAGATGGACCTGTGGTTTGTTATAAAGTACTGGCACAACAGAGATGGGCCTGTAGTTTGTTATAAAGTACTGGCAGCACAGAGATGGGCCTGTGGTTTGTTATAAAGTACTGGCAGCACAGAGATGGGCCTGTGGTTTGTTATAAAGTACTGGCAGCACAGAGATGGGCCTGTGGTTTGTTATAAAGTACTGGCAGCACAGAGATGGACCTGTGGTTTGTTATAAAGTACTGGCACAACAGAGATGGGCCTGTAGTTTGTTACAAAGCACTGGCAGCACAGAGATGGGCCTGTAGTTTGTTATAAAGCACTGGCAGCACAGAGATGGGCCTGTAGTTTGTTATAAAGCATTGGCAGCACAGAGATGGGCCTGTAGTTTGTTATAAAGCACTGGCAGCACAGAGATGGGTGCCTGTGGTTTGTTATAAAGCACTGGCAGCACAGAGATGGGCCTGTAGTTTGTTATAAAGCACTGGCAGCACAGAGATGGGCCTGTAGTTTGTTATAAAGCACTGGCAGCACAGAGATGGGCCTGTAATTTGTTATAAATACAGGCAGCACAGAGATGGGCCTGTAGTTTGTTATAAAGTACTGGCAGCACAGAGATGGGCCTGTAGTTTGTTATAAATACAGGCAGCACAGAGATGGGCCTGTAGTTTGTTATAAAGCACTGGCAGCACAGAGATGGGTGCCTGTGGTTTGTTATAAAGCACTGGCAGCACAGAGATGGGTGCCTGTGGTTTGTTATAAAGCACTGGCAGCACAGAGATGGGCCTGTAGTTTGTTATAAAGCACTGGCAGCACAGAGATGGGCCTGTAGTTTGTTATAAAGCACTGGCAGCACAGAGATGGGCCTGTAGTTTGTTATAAATACAGGCAGCACAGAGATGGGCCTGTAGTT
Organism: Lamellibrachia columna; assembly: GCA_963662155.1. Classification (NCBI taxonomy): domain Eukaryota; kingdom Metazoa; phylum Annelida; class Polychaeta; order Sabellida; family Siboglinidae; genus Lamellibrachia; species Lamellibrachia columna. The sequence goes on along the minus strand of OY759264.1, from coordinate 61,025,613 downwards.
TGTTATAAAGTACTGGCAGCACAGAGATGGGCCTGTGGTTTGTTATAAAGCACAGGCAGCACAGAGATGGGCCTGTAGTTTGTTATAAAGCACTGGCAGCACAGAGATGGGCCTGTAGTTTGTTATAAATACAGGCAGCACAGAGATGGGCCTGTAGTTTGTTATAAATACAGGCAGCACAGAGATTGGCCTGTAGTTTGTTATAAATACAGGCAGCACAGAGATGGGCCTATATTTTGTTATAAATACAGGCAGCACAGAGATGGGCCTGTAGTTTGTTATAAATACAGGCAGCACAGAGATGGGCCTGTAGTTTGCTATAAGTTTAGCATCTCCATTAAAAAAAAATTGGAACTACATTGGCTATTTTGAGTTGATCTGGTACACATCCTTTATCAAATGATAAATTTATAATATGACATAATATTAGGTTTGATGCCGTCCCAACCAGAACTACAACTTTAAAATTTTTCAATAATTCCTTTTATCTCATCGGTAGTTACAGGTACTAAAAATATAGAGTTTTTATTGGTTCCACATAGATAATTTTCTCATCTGTAGTTACAGGTGCTAAAACATAGTTTTTAAAAGTTCCACATAGATAATCCTCAGGCCTTTCACTAACTTCTGGTATTCCTTTAGCTAACTCGAGGCCTATGTTTGTGAATTAATCATTAAACTTATCAGCACTCAACTTTTTGTCTTGAATAATTTTGTCATCAACTAAGAATTCTCGATGACAAGGATAGTCTTTTTGCCTATAATGTCCTTCAGTATTTGCCACGTTTTTTGTAAATTACCTCTATGTTTGTGAAATTCCTTATGATAATGGTACTTTTCTGCAATGCTAATAAGTTTATTGAATTTATTTTTATATTTTTTTGTAATTGGTTTCATTAAATACTGTAGGTATATTCAAATAATACTTGTATAATTTATTTTTTGTTTGGATGGATTTTTTAAACCCTTTGGTAATCCAGGGTTTGTATTTCTCTCTTCTATTTTTTTCTTAACAAGTGGGAATACTTTATTATATGCCTATGTTATTTTATTTAAGAACATCTTGTAGCTTTCTTCGGGATCCTGACATGCATAAATATCACCGCAAAATATTTTATCTACAATCCATCTGAAAGTGGCAATAGTGTGATCGCTAGATAATCTAGCCTCAGTTATTGTGTCATCCTTTGTATTATTATTTAGTTTGGTTAACAAAAATATTGGTAGGTGATCAGAAATGTCTGTATATATATTATTCCTTGCATTTGAGTGTTTTCTCCAGGAATGTCGTTGCTGTAAATATTGTCTATTAATGTAGCTGAGGTTGGTGTTATTCTGGTAGGCTTTGTGATCAGAGGTAAAAATACATTTGAGAACATTGTATCTACATAATCACGAGTTTCTGTGCGGTGATCATAATTCAGTAAATTAAAATTAAAATCTCCCATTATATAAATTTTTTTATTTTCAGCTTTTAATGTTTATTAAACATTAAGCATATGTTCTCTGAAGACATTAATATTTCTATTAGGTGGTCTGTAGACTACACCAACCAGTGTTCTCCTATTTTTTTTCTTAGACTGAGTCTTCACTTCGATAAATATACACTCTACAGGGGCGGATCCAGGGTTTAGAAACAAAGGGGGGTCCAAGGTAATGTATGAAGCACCGAAGGCAGGAAATGAAGCGCGAAGAGCCGTGGGGGTGGGGTGGGTGGGTATATGGTTGTGGGAGGGGTATGCCCCTTCCCACCCATTTGACGTTTTTAGACAAAACCCTTGAAATTGTGTAATTTGGGTCATCCATAATCTTGTGTTAAGCGAGTTAGGACCTAGTGTAATTAATCCAAAATTCAGACATGCGACTTCATATGAATTTTCCGTATACAATACGGATTTTGGTGAGGAATATGGCCTTTTGCCGTGTCCTGTTTTAATAAGGATTTGTTGAAAGTATAACAATCGTGTTAAAGTAGTCCTAAGTATTTTCTTATATTTGTCACATAAGTATAACTTTGAATGTCAAATTTACAGTAGACGAGATGCAACTACTTTTAAGTCTACAGTTTCGACAAAACACAGCGTATTTTGTTTTATTTACACCTGTAGGTACGCCTATTCAAACGAAGAAAACGTACAAACGAAAAGACAATAATTATTGAACATCTGTCAAGTGTCATTTATTGCAATATTGACTAAAACAACTATAGTAATGCAAATGTTTAATAAAAAAAAAACGATTGACTAAAGCAACACATAATCATCTTAACTATGTATCGATGTTATTGCAAACTAGAGGCACGGTAGTGTAGTAATAGTAAAAATATATATTTATTCGTACAACATTGTGTACAGTTCAATTACAATTAAAGTATCTTTGCACACAAAGAGACTAACACGTCTTTGACTAAACAAGTGCTACACGCACTGTCTACATTATTCAGCACATCCTTTGCCAAAGTAACTGTGTTTAATAGTTCCCATCCAGCCCCTTCTGATAGTGGCTCTGAATGATATAATAAAGTAGCCAGGTTTCATATTATATAAAGTCGTGGCATCAAGTTTGAACTGAGATAAGGTGTAATTTAAACTTTTAGACATATATGAACCAATACCACGAAAGGCTAGATTGCCCTCTCAAAAGAGTCTATCCAAACTGTTGTTGTTGCACTAACTGTATAAAGATTCATGATCTGAATTTGAATCGGGAGACATTCTGCTAAAAGTAGTAGTAGTAGTAGTAATACCATATAACAACAGTGAGTGCAAACTGGTAGATTAAAACGTTTCCTGAGACCTTTGCCTCATGTAAATTAAAACATATCACAGAAATACGTACACCATAGAAAGAGGAAGAGTATGACATAACTAACTGACGTTGTGCACTTATATTACAAACTCAAAAATGTAGTGATTAGCACATCTGCCTTTCATGACAAAGTTCTGAATTCAAGACGCAAACCGGACATGGTACATTTGGTGTATAAACCTGGCTCAAAACATTGTGAACTGTGTATCCCTCGTAACTAAACTGTCTGTCGGTAATGTTGGTCCCGTCTCAATTTGGGACATTAAAGAACCACTGAGGTTGGCTTGGCAATAAAATTCTAAACAGGCTAACTATTTGAATGAGACCTCAAAAGACCGTAACATTCTAAACACAAAATAATTATAAGGGCCATAGTAAGTGAATAGAATGTTGCTGGATTTTTTTATTGAATTGAATTTATTCAACATAAACATATATATACAAGGTGCAGCAATACGTAAGATATTCACATCAGTCAGGATGCTGTGAATATATAAAATATAAACAATCATTTTACAAATATGTTGAAAGGAAATGCATGAAGTTATAAAAACTTATATTTTGCATTCCTGATTAATAATTTACAATCTTATTTCTTAAATTAAATAATCACAATTGACTAGTTTTCAGTTTAGCAACATTTACTTTTATGTTGCTAATTATACTGGATATTAGAGTATACATAGGCATACATCAACCAATATATAGTACAATGTACATAGATACACATACATCAACCTATATATAGTACAATGTACACAGATACACATACATCAACCAATATATAGTACAATGTACATAGATACACATACATCAACCAATATATAGTACAATGTACACAGATACACATACATCAACCAATATATAGTACAATGTACATAGATACACATACATCAACCAATATATAGTACAATGTACATAGATACACATACATCAACCAATATATAGTACAATGTACACAGATACACATACATCAACCAATATATAGTACAATGTACATAAATACACATACATCAACCTATATAAAGTACAATGTACACATATACACATACATCAACCTATATATAGTACAATGTACATAGATACACATACATCAACCAATATATAGTACAATGTACACAGATACACATACATCAACCAATATATAGTACAATGTACACAGATACACATACATCAACCAATATATAGTACAATGTACACATATACACATACATCAACCAATATATAGTACAATGTACATAGATACACATACATCAACCAATATATAGTACAATGTACACAGATACACATACATCAACCAATATATAGTACAATGTACATAGATACACATACATCAATCAATATATAGTACAATGTACACAGATACACATACATCAACCAATATATAGTACAATGTACATAGATACACATACATCAACCAATATATAGTACAATGTACACAGATACACATACATCAACCAATATATAGTACAATATACATAGATACACATACATCAACCAATATATAGTACAATGTACACATATACACATACATCAACCTATATATAGTACAATGTACATAGATACACATACATCAACCAATATATAGTACAATGTACACAGATACACATACATCAACCAATATATAGTACAATGTACACATATACACATACATCAACCAATATATAGTACAATGAACATAGATACAAATACATAAGAAACACTAAATTGATGATTAATAATAATCCAACCGTTCATATCTTTGTAGGAGCAATCTTTTATAATGACTTAAACTGATAAGCATGATAAGAGTGCAGTACAAGGAATATAATGCATGACTATTCAACAGGTGCTTAACTCTATTCATGACAGACACATTCTTAGCAATTTTATTTTTTATCCTCTTAATATGGTCAGTCCAATCTAATTGGTGGTCAATGAGCACACCAAGGAATCTTGTAACATACACTCTTTCAATATTAGTACCATTTATGTCAACTGTGAGAGTATTGTTTATCTTTTTCCTACTTAATACCATAAAATTTGTTTTTGAAACATTTAAAGACAGATTATTTGCATTAAACCATGTACTTAACTTAGCCAATTCTGTAGATACAGTTTTGCATATTTCTGCTATATCATCAACTGTGTATAAGAAGTTTGTGTCATCAGCAAATATTATACATTTCAACAAAGGTGATACTTTACACGTGTCATTAATATACAGGATAAATAAAATTGATCCTAATATAGAACCTTGTGGTACACCACATGCTATATTTAGGCAAGTTGAATGTGTGCCATTAATAGAGACATACTGTCTTCTGTTTGTTAGATAGCTATGTATCCAACTATATGCTAAACCTCTAATGCCATAATTTTCTAATTTTTTTAGCAGTATGTTGTGGGCAACTGTATCAAATGCCTTTTTTAAATCTATAAATACTGCAATTGAAGACTGAGAGTTATCCATAGCTGTTGTCATTTCTTCCACAAGTTCTAATATCGCCATTGATGTTGAGTGGTTTTCTCTAAATCCACATTGGCCATTGTACAGTATTTGTTTATCATTCAAAAAGACATTAATCTATTATGAAATATCTTTTCTAGTATTTTTGAAAACTGAGGTAATATTGACACTGGCCTGTAGTTTGAGAATTCTTGTGCATCACCAGTTTTGAATATATAGATAACACAAGCAATTTTCATGCTATCCGGAAAGACTCCTTTTTGTAGCGAATTGTTGAATATGTGTTTTAGAGGCTTTAGAATACATGGTATTACCAACTTAACTAGGCACATATCAATATCATCATGACCTTTTGAATTTTTGCTTTTAGCATAATTTACTAATGCTAATATCTCATCATCAGTGACAGGGTTAAGAAATAATGTCTCCTCTACCTTTTTATTCAGGTAATGTGTACAATTTGTGTTGCATTTAGGAATATTCCTGGCTAGTGCAGGACCTATATTTGAAAAGAATTTATTAAAACCTTTTGCGATATTCTCATTGCCAGTCACTTTATTTGTATCGTCTTTAAACTGGGTAGGATATTCCAATCCTTTTTGCTTTTTATTAATTAGAGTATTTAAAATTCTCCATGTTTCTTTCATGTTCGTCTTGTTTAATTCTAGAAGGTCGGAGTAATGCTGTTTTTCTGAATATCTCGATATGGCAGTCAGTTTATTTTTATATTTCTTGTATTTTTCTTGTTTTTCATGTGTTCTGTTTTTTTAGAATTGTCTATATAGTAAGTTTTTTTTTACAAGCATTTTTTTATAAATTTGTCATCCATGGTTTATCGGGTCTCTTATTTTTCACTGTATCATGTGTACAGCTACTGACGGGACAATTTGAGTTATACAAATTTGTAAACAAGTTGATAAATTTATTATATGTAATGTTGACATCCTCCTCTCTCGCTATTTCATCCCAGTTACATTTCTCTAAGTGTTTTATGAAAGCTCTCTTTCTTTCCTCGTTAACTAGTCTCTTCTTTGTGTATGTTTTATGTTTTGTTTCATAGTTTAACAAGATTTAACAAGATTTGCCATCCAAGCCAAAGGCCCAGATGGCAAGTGGACAAGGAAGCCATTGGCTTATAGAGAGTCCAACAATGTTCATCTACTTATAACCCGCCCTCCTGAGATATGTGTCAACCTTGTTTTTAAACATATTCACGCTGCTAGCAGTTACACAATCTGTAGACAATTTGTTCCATTCATTTATTGTCCCCTGTGAGAACGAGTGCTTCCTGATGTCCAATCTACATTGATCCTTTACTAATTTTACCTCATGTCCTCTAGTTCTGCTATCCTTCTTGAGTGAGAAAAACATATTTCTATTAATATTTTCATACCCATTCAATATCTTAAAAACTTCAATCTGATCTCCTCTTAACCTCCTTGTCTCTAGAGTTGTTAAACCACATTCTTTCAGGCGTTCTTCATAACTAAGGTCTCTCAGTTCTGGAATCATTTTAGTTGCTCTCCTTTGTATGCGTTCAAGCGTATCTATATCCTTCCTTCGATATGGTCTCCATGCTTGTATACAGTATTCTAAATGAGGTCTACCTATTGCTTTATAAAGAGGTATAATTAACTTTTTTCCCTTGTATGTTATGTTTCTTCTAATCAATCCAAGAATTTGATTACCCTTTGAAGCTGCAATACCACACTGCTCTGAAACTTTCATATCAGCGTTTATTGTAACTCCTAAGTCCTTTTCTTTTACAGTAGTGCCCAGAACAGTATCTCCCATTTTATAGTTTACATTCAAGTTCCCATGTCCTGTATGTAGGCATTTACATTTCCTAAAATTGAACAACATCTGCCATTTCTCAGACCATTTCACTAATCTGTCTAGATCGTTTTGTAAATGTTGTTTATCACCATCAGTATTAACCTTTCTAAACAGTTTTGTGTCATCCGCAAATTTCAGTATGTTACTTGTTATATTGTCGTCCAAGTCATTGATATATATTAAGAATAATATAGGTCCTAATACTGATCCTTGAGGTACCCCACTCAAAACCGATTTCCAATTTGAAACTTCTCCATCTACTACAACTCGTTGTCTTCTGTCAGTCAGCCGTTGTTCTATCCAGTCAGTTATGCTATCCCCGATACCATGGGCTTTTAATTTAGGTAGTAATCTTTGATGTGGCACTTTGTCAAAAGCTTTCTGAAAATCTAAGTAGATAATATCTACTGCCGATCCCACGTCTATCCACTTAGTGATTTCTTCCAAAAAACATAACATATTTGTTAAGCATGACCTCGCTTTAAGGAATCCATGTTGAGACGAATTTAATAATTTATGCTTAACGAGGAAGTCCACCATATAGTCTTTAATTAACCTTTCTAATAATTTACAAATCACTGACGTTAAACTCACTGGTCTGTAATTCTCTGACTTATTTCTTGAACCCTTTTTAAATAATGGTATGATGTTTGCTTCTTTCCATTCAAACGGAACAACTCCCTCTTTTAATGACAAGTTGAATACTATTGCAAGTGGTATACTGATTTGTTCTACTGTTTCCATTAGTAATTTTGGAGGAATCCCATCCACCCCCAGTGATTTGTTATCCTTCATTGCCTTTATTTTCATAGCTACCAATTCTGGAGTTACAACTAACGGACCTAAATAGTCAGATTTAGCCTCCTGAAATTTAGCATCAGCAACTGGTAATGAACTAATATCTTCTTTGGTAAACACTGAACTGAAGTAACCATTTAGGTCTTCCACCATTAAAAACCCCTGTGATATTATATTTCCAGCACTGTCTTCTAGAGGTCCAACCTTGTCTTGTACGTTTTGTTTACTCCTGACATATGCATAAAAACTCTTGCTGTCATTTTTTTATGTTACATGCTAGTTTTTCCTCATAGCTTCTTTTAGATTGTCTGATTTCAGTTGTAGCTGCATTAAGTGCCTCTTTGTAATTTGCATAGTCTTCTTCCTTTCTTGTACGCCTATAAACCCTCTACATAGTTTGTTTGAACACTATATTTCTAATAGCCTCTTTTGACAAGTGTTTCTTTCTACACCGTTTTCCTTGTTTTTGGAAGGGAACAAATTTATCGATGATACTCTCAATTTCATATTTTAGAATATTCCAACATTCAATTGCGGTCTTATTCATCAGCATGTTATTCCAATCTAGCTTTGCTAAGTATTTTCTCATATCTTTGTAGTTACCTTTGTGGAAGTTTCTCTTGTACGTTTTCTTATTTTTGCTTTCTGATTTTACATTGATGTCAAAATGTATTTGATTATGGTCACTGTTACCCAATGGTTCAAATATTTTTACATTGTCCACTAATTCTTTTTGTGATGACAAAACTATATCTAATACATTTTCTCCCCTGGTTGGTTCTAGCACGTGCTGAGTAAGAAAGTTATCCTGGATTAAAAATAGAAATTGTTGGTCCTCAATCCCTGTACTCTCTAGAGAATTCCATTGTATGTGTCCATGGTTAAAATCTCCCATTATGATACATTCCCCTTTACTAACTTCTTTTATAGCGTTTTTTATTTTTGTGTTGTCCTCTTCATTTATGTTTGGACTTCGGTAAACTAATCCAATAGTTAATTTAGAATTTCCTGAAACAATTTTGCACCAAACAGCTTCATCGCAATCTGCTTCCCTTTCTAGTTTTATTTCATAAGCCTGAATAGATTCTTTAACATATAAAATAACTCCCCCGCCCCTTCTTCCTATTCGATCTTTCCTAAACATTACGTATCCTGTCAGTCCTAATTCAGCTTCTGTTATATCTGTGTTTGCCCATGATTCAGTTATACCAATTATGTGAGGGTCAATATCTTCTACCATAATGTTTAATTCGTTTTTCTTATTTACTATGCTCCTTGCATTTAAACATACGCATCTATAACCTTTTTCAGAGATGTTTTTCGGACGATTTGATATTGGTTTATCTGTGCTAGTGGCCTCTTGTTCTGCTTGAGACACCTCTAGGTAACCCCCCTGCACTTCTAGTTTAAACAATGTTTACTTCCAAAAATATTTGTCATTGTACCCATGTCACTATCTACTGCTGCTGAAAGTTCGTCCGCAAATACTGCTGCCCCCTTTCCACTTAGATGAAGCCCATCCTTCATGTACATATCAGCCCTCCCAACAAAACTTCCCCATAAATCCACAAATCCAACTTCCTCTTCCCTACATAGCTTCTGGTTAATTGCCATCCCCCGACAATTTCGATATTTGTGACCCCTCCTGCCCATTACAGGTAAAATCCCTGACAGTATTACCTGCTCAACCCGCGTCTGTTTTAGTGTTCTGACCAACTGCCTATATTTCCTAACTATGGCAGTTGTTCCCTCCCTCTCTACGTTATTTGTCCCTACGTGTACTAAAACAGATCCACCCTTACCTGAACCTACGATGTTTTTTACCCTCTCAGTTATCGCCTCTATTTTGGCTCCAGGCAAGCAGACCACCACATCATCTCCCTTGTTTAAGACTCTGTCGGTCTTCCTAAATATCGAATCCCCCACAAACACCCTCGCTCTCTTCCTCACCCCCTCTATCACTGCTGCAGAATAACTCTTCCATTCGATTCCTTCCATCACATTCTGTCCTGACCCCTTCCCTCCTGTCTCCTTCACTCCTGTCTCCCCCACTTCCCACTCCTTTGCTCTTGTCTCTCCCACTCCCCTCTCCCTGGTTGTTTTCCCTCTCATCTCACCCACTCCCTTCTCCTTCCCTCCTGCCTCCCCTACTCCCCTCTCCTTCACTCCGGTTGTCTTCCCTCCCGTTCCTTTCCTTCCCGTCTCCTTACGTCCTGTCTCCCTACGACCTGTCATCTTCCCTCCTCTCAGCTTCCTTCTAGGCTGAGGTGAGCTCTCCCTAGCATCTCTTGTGTCTTTCCCCACTTTATCATCTACTGTTCCCCCACCGGAACTACTGGCACAACCCCCTTGTTCCTTTCCCACCATTGCCCCAACGAGCAGCCTCAGCTCTTCCAACTCCACCTCTAGTGTATATATTCAATCACTACATATATAGGCAGATGGTCACTGATGTCATTTATTATTAAACCACTCTGCTTGTGGAAACACAAGTCTGTGGTAAAAATATTATCTATTAGTGTTTTAGTATCACGTGTAATTCTAGTGGGTCTAGTTATCAGAGGGTGTACCCCAAAACTGAATAACTGATCAACAAAATGATTTGTATCAGCATGTTTATCATACTGTAGTAAATCAACATTAAAGTCACCACATAAATATACTGTTTTAGTACGACTGTTACTAGAAATGAAGTTTATATGTTTATTTAACAATGTCAGATCTCTGTTTGATGCTCTGTATATGCAACATACTATTATTCTTTTACCATTTCTCAACTTGACCTCGGCAGTTACAATTTCATCACAATTATCAATACTTTTTGACAGAAGGGTATTAGTATTGTAATTAATTTTTTATTTATAGACCAACTTCTCCTCCTTTTTAGGAGCTCCTACGACATGACACAAAGTCATAACCATCCAAATTTAATGTGTCACTGCTGTTATTATTTAGCCAAGTTTCTGAAAGGGCAATAACATCAAACATCACATCCAGTGTTGTAACATGATCCTTTAGCATATTAAAGTTTTTTACTATACTTCGACAGTTATAATGTATCAAAGAGAAATACTCTGATCCCTGTTTCCTACAAGAAAGTTTCCTATTATATTGATCATCAATATAATAATGACTATCGACCTGTAATCGGTTATAGAAGTTGATATCTGGATCAGCGTTATCACCTAAAAATATTCATTATTCTCAGTATAGGATGCTCGAAACTCTGATTGTATCAGCTATGTTTTAATAACATATAACAATAATTTAATGTTAATCATTACACATCGAGCTCCACTACACGTTGCTTTTTTCATTGTGATAATATTAGCACACCTGATTTGAGTCACGTTGATTATTGATACAGTATGTAGCTTGAGAACATTTTCCGTTTGTTCCTTTCTATGAACAATTGACAAACTGTTTCCAGATCAATCTCACATGAGTGAGCCTATACTTTTGTCTTTACACGAACCCTAGTGAATTAAGCTCATTGGGCTTTCCTTGGATAAATATAGCATAAGTCTGGCTTAAACGGATGATATAGACAGGTAACTTCTAGCATAAGTCTGACTTATATGAAATATTTAGTAGGGGCTGCTGCCATAACCAGACAGCATAGATTCTTGAAATACGACCGACAGGCCATTTTGAAAATAGCTAAGCCAAATCATGTCATTATAAAATATACATCACTCCTCTTGGTTTTGTGTTAAAATGAGCTCACTGACAGCGAAATGTGACTTTAAAATGTGTATTACTTGTTATAATGATTAAGATATTCAAAGACGTTGATGATACAATAGGATAGTTAAAATTTTTACATGTAAAAATGCCTATTGTTATCTTGAAAGTCCAGTCCGAAGAACTGATGCAGACGATTTTCATCGACCAGCTGGATTTGCTGGATCTGCGCAATCTGCAGATGGGTGCGCAATCTGCAGATGGGTGTGCAATCTGCAGATCTTTGAGTATCTTTCGAGGGGAGACATGGTCAAACATGAGATGGGCTTGTGTGTGTACAAGTGTGTGTGTGTGTGTGCATGTGTGTGTGTACAGTGAATCTATGAATAATGCTAAGAATAATTTTGGGGATCCCTGGACGCCGTGTATATCCCTGTGCTCATGGGCGTCCGCAGGGAGGGCAAGGGGGCACTTGCCTCCCCTGGATCTGGATATCAAAGTATATGTTAACTTGACATCTTTTATATATATATATATATATATATATATATATATATATATATATATATATATATATATATATATATATATATATATAAGAAAGAAGATATATATATATATATCTATATCTATATATATATATATATATATATATATATATATATATATATATATATATATATATATATATATATATATATGTATATAGATATATATAGATAGATATATATATATATATATATATAGATAGATAGATATATATATATATATCTATATATATATATATATATATATATATATATATATATATATATATATATATATATATATATCTTCTTTCTTGCCCCTCCCTGAAAAAATCCTGCGAACGCCCTTGTCTGTGCTAGATCAGTGTTTGAAAACATCGGCCTGCTACTAAAGAATTCTTACGTAGTAAGCTACAAGTATGAGGTTGTGTTGTTTCTTGGCAATGCCTATGTCCCCCGTTGACATGTAATTGCAATGGATTTTTTGGTACTCAAAAAAGGGGGGGTCTGGACCCCCCTCTAGATCCGCCTATGCTCTATATATTCAGTTATAATGGTAATTTCAAGCCTCTCTATGTACTCATAAGGTTTATGAATATACAGTGATACGCCCCCTCCTTTCTAGTCTAGTAAGATGTACACTTCTATATTCTGTTAGCTCATATAGATCCAAATTGCAACTATTTAACCACGTTTCGCTTAATCCAATTATTGAAAATTTTACATCAAGCGACTCTAGATAATTATTAATTTACTGATATTCTTTAATAAACTTCTTACATTCAAATACATCAAGGAAAATCCTTTAGCATAGTCATCGTTATATTATTGATTATTTCATTTATATCGCTTTCAAGGTAGTATTTTGAGGTAAATGTAGTGTTGAGTGTTTTGAAGAAATTACAATCCGGATCTATCTGTATTTACAACACCTTTTTCATAATCAGGCTCAAAGCCTGCAGACAATGGTGTACTGATGGGCAAACTGTTGATATCAATCATAATTAATTATATTCATAGACATATTTTATATATAACGTGTACATATATGTTAATGGCATACATAATTATATGGCAACTTGTAGATTCTGTTTACTCTGTAACACACATAATTAAGTAGCAACTTGTATATTCGGTAAGCCCGATAACAATACGTTCTTATACAGCGCAGTATCCAGTATGTAGGACCGTTCTTATACGGCGCAGTATCCAGTATGTAGGACATTTGAAAGCACTTTAACTTTACACTTCACCCCCTGGTGTGTAGACCTGTCCATTCCATCACCAACTCAACTTAACACTTCACCCCCTGGTGTGTAGACCTGTTCATTCCATCACCAACTCAACTTAACACTTCACTCCCTGGTGTGTAGACCTGTTCATTCCATCACTAACTCAACTTGACACTTCACTCCCTGGTGTGTAGACCTGTTCATTCCATCACCAACTCAACTTAACACTTCACTCCCTGGTGTGTAGACCTGTCCATTCCATCACCAACTCAACTTAACACTTCACTCCCTGGTGTGTAGACCTGTCCACTCCATCACCAGCTCAACTTCAACTTAACACTTCACCCCCTGGTGTGTAGACCTGTGCATTCCATCACCAACTCAACTTAATACTTCACTCCCTGGTGTGTAGACCTGTCCACTCCATCACCAACTCAACTTCAACTTAACACTTCACCCCCTGGTGTGTAGACCTGTTCATTCCATCACCAACTCAACTTAATACTTCACTCCCTGGTGTGTAGACCTGTCCATTCCATCACCAACTCAACTTAACACTTCAGTCCCTGGTGTGTAGACCTGTCCACTCCATCACCAACTCAACTTAACACTTCACTCCCTGGTGTGTAGACCTGTCCATTCCATCACCAACTCAACTTAACACTTCACCCCTGGTGTGTAGACATGTCCATTCCATCACCAACTCAACTCAATACTTCACTCCCTGGTGTGTAGACCTGTTCATTCCATCACCAACTCAACTTAACACTTCACTCCCTGGTGTGTAGACCTGTCCATTCCATCACCAACTCAACTTAATACTTCACTCCCTGGTGTGTAGACCTGTCCATTCCATCACCAACTCAACTTAACACTTCACTCCCTGGTGTGTAGACCTGTCCATTCCATCACCAACTCAACTTAATACTTCACTCCCTGGTGTGTAGACCTGTCCATTCCATCACCAACTCAACTTAGCACTTCACCCCCTGGTGTGTAGACCTGTTCATTCCATCACCAACTCAAGTTAACACTTCACTCCCTGGTGTGTTCATTCCATCACCAACTCAAGTTAACACTTCACCCCCTGGTGTGTAGACCTGTTCATTCCATCGCCAACTCAACTTAACACTTCACCACCTGGTGTGTAGACCTGTCTACTCCATCACCAACTCAACTTCAACTTAACACTTCACCCCCTGGTGTGTAGACCTGTCCACTCCATCACCAACTCAACTTCAACTTAACACTTCACCCCCTGGTGTGTAGACCTGTTCATTCCATCACCAACTCAACTTAACACTTCACTCCCTGGTGTGTAGACCTGTTCATTCCATCACCAACTCAACTTAACACTTAACTCCCTGGTGTGTAGACCTGTTCATTCCATCACCAACTCAACTTAATACTTCACTCCCTGGTGTGTAGACCTGTTCATTCCATCACCAACTCAACTTAACACTTAACTCCCTGGTGTGTAGACCTGTTCATTCCATCACCAACTCAACTTAATACTTCACTCCCTGGTGTGTAGACCTGTCCACTCCATCACCAACTCAACACTTCACTCCCTGGTGTGTAGACCTGTCCACTCCATCACCAACTCAACTTCAACTTAACACTTCGCTCCCTGGTGTGTAGACCTGTCCATTCCATCACCAACTCAACTTAATACTTAACTCCCTGGTGTGTAGACCTGTCCACTCCATCACCAACTCAACTTCAACTTAACACTTCACCCCCTGGTGTGTAGACCTGTTCATTCCATCACCACCTCAACTTCAACTTAACACTTCACCCCCTGGTGTGTAGACCTGTCCATTCCATCACCAACTCAACTTAACACTTCAATCCCTGGTTTGTAGACCTGTCCACTCCATCACCAACTCAACTTCAACTTAACACTTCACCCCCTGGTGTGTAGACCTGTTCATTCCATCACCAACTCAACTTAACACTTCACTCCCTGGTGTGTAGACCTGTCCATTCCATCACCAACTCAACTTAACACTTCACCCCCTGGTGTGTAGACATGTCCATTCTATCACCAAATCAACTCAATACTTCACTCCCTGGTGTGTAGACCTGTTCATTCCATCACCAACTCAACTTAACACTTCACTCCCTGGTGTGTAGACCTGTCCATTCCATCACCAACTCAACTTAATACTTCACTCCCTGGTGTGTAGACCTGTTCATTCCATCACCAACTCAACTTAATGCTTCACTCCATGGTGTGTAGACCTGTCCATTCCATCACCAACTCAACTTAACACTTCACTCCCTGGTGTGTAGACCTGTCCATTCCATCACCAACTCAACTTAACACTTAACTCCCTGGTGTGTAGACCTGTTTATTCCATCACCAACTCAACTTAACACTTAACTCCCTGGTGTGTAGACCTGTTCATTCCATCATCAACTCAACTTAACACTTCACCCCCTGTTGTGTAGACATGTCAATTCAATCACCAACCCAACTTAACACTTCACTCCATGGTGTGTAGACCTGTCCATTCCATCACCAACTCAACTTAACACTTCACCCCCTGGTGTGTAGACCTGTCCATTCCATCACTAACTCAACTTAACACTTCACTTCCTGGTGTGTAGACCTGTCCATTCCATCACCAACTCAACTTCTCTGGGAAGGATTCAGCTATGTTGTATTTACTGCGCGAAGACTGTTCATTCGCAAATCCACCACTGTCTCAGATACTCACACCCACCACTGTCCCAGATACTCACACCCACCACTGTCCCAGATACTCACACCCACCACTGTCTCAGATACTCACACCCATCACTGTCTCAGATACTCACACCCACCACTGTATCGGATACTCACACCCACCACTGTCCCAGATACTCACACCCACCACTGTCTCAGATACTCACACCCACCACTGTCTCGGATACTCACACCCACCACTGTCTCAGATACTCACACCCACCACTGTCCCAGATACTCACACCCACCACTGTCTCGGATACTCACACCCACCACTGTCTCAGATACTCACACCCACCACTGTATCAGATACTCAGTTACACCTGAGTAAACTGAGGCAAATTGGTGCAAATTAAATTGTCCAAGCTTTGAAATGTCAGCAAGATGATTTGACCCCGGGTTCTCTCGATTAAGAGTCGGATGATTTAACTACTATTTGAACGCGGTAGATTCTATAAAAGGAAATAAAGGGGGAATGCAGATAAGATCGTGCACCCAACGATTAATTGCAAATAAAAATGAAACAATGTAATTCACAACATTGGCATGACATAAAAACCATTAATTCATGTTTACATCAGAATTGTTTTTACAGAAGGTTAATACCTGTAATAGTTAAGACGGATTAGTCAACTTCTCCAAACGCACACTCTTAGATTGTTGGCCGTTTAAGAGTGCGCATTCGTCTAAGAGAGTGAATATTTAAATGGTCCGCAAACCGTGCCACAAATTGTTGTATTGCTGCAAACGATGGATGGTCATGACAATTGTTAATTATGCAGTCCATGTGTATATTTTTTAGTGCCCTGCGCGGGCCTAGAATTTGATCCCAAGCCCGGCCCGCAATTAGCAGTTAGAGTCCAGGCCCGGCCCAGGCCCGCAATAATTTTTCAAGCCCGGCCCGGCCCAGGCCCACAAACTAGAATTTAGGCCCAGGCCCGGCCCAGGCCCGACCCAGACCGTGAATGTTTGGCCCAGGCCCGGCCCGGCCCGCAAGTTTCAGGCCCAGGCCCGGCCCATACCCGCGGGCCAAAGATGGGTCAGCCCGCAGCCCGCAAGCCCACGGCCCGCTAAGTTTAGAGAAGATAAACCTATAATCTTATAACAAAGACGAAAAACAAATAAACTGTAAAACAGACTTATTGTTTTATTAAATAAAAAAGGTCCACAGTGTGCTGGATGAGTTCTAAAAATTCAGCACCACCAACTTCTTCAAACTTACGAATATCCTGAAGAAAAATTAAGAAAAACTTCTTAGTGTCATTACTATTAAATATGGTAACATTTGTTATATTTGGCGTTAATGTATTGGTTTATTGTTAGGGTAGGAGATTTGTTTATCTAACCCTGACTTAACCCATATGCAAGCCAAAATCCCAATTTATATTGTTAATTGAATCAGCTCAACTAAGTTAACATAATTTAATATGATATTTCAATTAAATGTCACCCACTGGCACTGACACCCAGTGGCATTTCCAGCAGGCCTGCAGTCACTAGCCTGAGACAGACAGGTTCACACATGTGTGAATTAGTACAAGTGTGAATGAATTAGGACTGGGGAGAAATACCAATTACTAACTGGGTTGGGTACTGGGTAGTGGGCTAGTGGGCACTTGGCAGTGGGCAGGTCTTTCAGGTGGGCAATGTTTGGAGGGAAGACCTAGACAATAGAATGTCAACTGGTAGGGTCAAAGGGTGATAAGTTGATGGTTAATCTGGCTTGATTGCCTCTGCAAATATTTCTAAAGTAAACATTTGGGGCTGGCTACTTCCAGCCAAGTGAACTTATGGGGTCATTAGATTCCATGCAAGGTCTCAATTTGCAACTATATAATACTAAAGAAATAATTTTAAGCATTCATTAAACGGAATTACAATTTATAATCAGTTTTTATTTAAAAAAATAAAGTAATAATCGATGTTTTGTATGAATATTTGTATTATGTCCAGGCCCAGCCCAGGCCCGGCCCGGCCTGCTCACACTAGGCCCAGGCCCGGCCCAAGCCCGATGTGTTTAAATTGTTTTCAGGCCCGGCCCGGGCCCGCAGTATGTAGGCCCAGGCCCGGCCCGGCCCACGAAATTATGTAGAGGCCCGGCACTAAGTGTATAACTTGTTAAGTATACAGTCCATGTGTATAACTTGTTAAGTATGCAGTCCATGTGTATAACTTGTTAAGTATGCAGTCCATGTGTATAACTTGTTAAGTATGCAGTCCATGTGTATAACTTGTTAAGTATACAGTCCATGTGTATAACTTGTTAAGAATACAGTCCATGTGTATAACTTGTTAAGTATACAGTCCATGTGTATAACTTGTTAAGTATACAGTCCATGTGTATAACTTGTTAAGTATACAGTCCATGTGTATAACTTGTTAAGTATACAGTCCATGTGTATAACTTGTTAAGTATACAGTCCATGTGTATAACTTGTTAAGTATGCAGTCCATGTGTATAACTTGTTAAGTATGCAGTCCATGTGTATAACTTGTTAAGTATGCAGTCCATGTGTATAATTTGACAATGTGGAGGAAACACGAATAACTCAGTTAAAATGGTAAATTAAAAACTAACTTGTCCGGCATACACGCCTGCCTATGCCTCAAATCAAAACACGCATTGCCAATTAAATACACCTACCTTAACATAACAGTTGTATAACAAAGCAACACGTACTTAGCTTAATTAAACATTTCAAATTAATCAAGTAATTAATGTAGGCCTACATATTAATTACAAAACAACACCCAGTGGACTTAAACAACTATGAACATAGGCTGAGGCCCAGTCAGGTCTTGGGCATAAGGAATGTTAGGCACATGAAATGATTAGGATGAACAATTATTGCATACGACACCAATATTACATTTTTGAAATTATTATACTCACATGCACGCCTTCAGTAAAACAGGATAAGAGCGCACATTCGTTCTTGGCCGGTTGCGCCTTGTGTGCTCTTGTTCAACATATAGACCAGCTCCATAAACTGTTGCAAGACCCGCTTGAATTTTGTTGTCTATGCCATTTGTTTAGCTTACAAATAAACAACGAGTTTACCTAGTCTGACTTAGTAGGTAGATTCACGAAAGCATCATAGCGTGAACAACTAACTTCAGGTGTAGAACAATTACAGAAAACTTGTCAGAAAAATTCATTTAGCTGTCATAATGCCAAGATCATCACGTGATGCCAGCGTGGCCACGCAATATAGTGCTACATTGATGGCGCCAGCATATATGGAAATAGTTGCTTGTTCTTACCCGGCACTTACCCTGTAATGAGAGTTATGTACATGTGCTGATCAGGCGGGCTGGGGACAAGAAAGACTGGGTCTGAGGGCAAACGAAAGGACTGAGGAGCAGTATGCCCCAAGTTTGCATGTCAAAAATGTTGTGGATACACAGATGTCACCATCTGTTCGTGGAGAGTGGGAAGAACCCTCCTTCACTCAACAGATGTCACCATCTGTTGTGGAGAGAGGGAAGTACCCTCCTTCACTCAACAGATGTCACCATCTGTTCGTGGAGAGTGGGAAGAACCCTCCTTCACTCAACAGATGTCACCATCTGTTCGTGGAGAGCAGGAAGCACCCTTCTTCATTCAACAGATGTCACCATCTGTTGTGGAGAGAGGGAAGTACCCTCCTTCACTCAACAGATGTCACCATCTGTTCGTGGAGAGTGGGAAGAACCCTCCTTCACTCAACAGATGTCACCATCTGTTCGTGGAGAGCAGGAAGCACCCTTCTTCATTCAACAGATGTCACCATCTGTTCGTGGAGAGAGGGAAGTACTCTCCTTCACTCAGCAGATGTCACCATCTGTTCGTGGAGAGCAGGAAGCACCCTTCTTCATTCAACAGATGTCACCATCTGTTCGTGGAGAGAGGGAAGTACTCTCCTTCACTCAGCAGATGTCACCATCTGTTCGTGGAGAGCAGGAAGCACCCTTCTTCATTCAACAGATGTCACCATCTGTTCGTGGAGAGAGGGAAGTACTCTCCTTCACTCAACAGATGTCACCATCTGTTCGTGGAGAGCAGGAAGCACCCTTCTTCATTCAACAGATGTCACCATCTGTTCGTGGAGAGTGGGAAGAACCCTCCTTCACTCAACAGATGTCACCATCTGTTCGTGGAGAGCAGGAAGCACCCTTCTTCATTCAACAGATGTCACCATCTGTTCGTGGAGAGAGGGAAGTACTCTCCTTCACTCAACAGATGTCACCATCTGTTCATGGAGAGAGGGAAGTACTCTCCTTCACTCAGCAGATGTCACCATCTGTTCGTGGAGAGCAGGAAGCACCCTCCTTCACTCAACAGATGTCACCATCTGTTCGTGGAGAGCAGGAAGCACCCTTCTTCATTCAACAGATGTCACCATCTGTTCGTGGAGAGAGGGAAGTACTCTCCTTCACTCAACAGATGTCACCATCTGTTCATGGAGAGAGGGAAGTACTCTCCTTCACTCAACAGATGTCACCATCTGTTCGTGGAGAGCAGGAAGCACCCTTCTTCATTCAACAGATGTCACCATCTGTTCGTGGAGAGAGGGAAGTACCCTCCTTCACTCAACAGATGTCACCATCTGTTCATGGAGAGAGGGAAGTTCCCTCCTTCACTCAACAGATGTCACCTTCTGTTCACGGAGAGCAGGAAGTGCCCTCATCCACTCACCTTTCGTTGTTTGTAGAAGTTTTGCATCATTTTTAATGTGGTATTTGACAGGTCGCCATTTTGATGTGTCATTATCATTGGTGGTCAATGCACGCGCAAGAAAATGTGAATCACTTGAGACCAATGAAATGTGCCTAGAATGGTCTCGTGTGCAACAAATAAATCGATTTTGCCGTGAATTTGTTTGTTTTTGAAAATAAAAAAGTGAGAAAATGGGAAAGCGGAACAAGGGAAATAACCGGTATTTCCCGTCCGAAAGCGGGAATGGAATACTTCCAAAACTACTGATGGAAACAGTAGAACAAGTTAATGTACCACTTGCAACAGTGTTCAATTTAAATTAAATTAAAAGAGGGAGTGGTTCCCTTTGAATGGAAAGAAGCAAACATCATACCGAAATTACAGTCAGAGAATGACAGACCAGTGAGGTTAAGATCACATGGAGGACTTCCATGTTAGGCATAGATTATTAAATCCATCTCAACAATGATTCCTAAAAGCGAGGTCATGTTTTTTTTTTAAATCTCTAAGTGGTTGGACGAGGGATCACCAGTAGATATTATCTACTTAGATTTTCAGAAAGATTACTACTTAAATTAAAAGCCCATGGTATCGGGGACGGCATAATCGACTGGATAGAACAATGGCTGACTGACAGAAGACAACGAGTTGTAGTAGATGGAGAAGTTTCAAACTGGAAATAAGTTTTGAGTGGGGTACCACAAGGATCAGTATTAGGACTCTTATTATTCTTAATATATATATATATATATATATATATATATATATATATATATATATATATATATATATATATATATATATATATATATCAATGACTTGAACGATAATATAACAAGCAATGTACTGAAATTTGCAGATGACACAAAAGTGTTTACAAAGGTTAACAATGACGGTGATAACAACATTTACTAATTTGTCAAGATCGTTTTGTAAAAATGATCTTGACAAATTAGTGAAATGGTCTGAGAAATGGCAGATGTTGGGAAATGTAAATGCCTACATACAGGACACGGGAACTTGGATGTAAACTATAAAATTGGAGATACTGTTCTAGGTACTACTGTAAAAGAAAAGGACTTAGGAGTTACAATAAATGCTGGTATGAAAGTTTCAGAACAGTGTGGTATTGCAGCTTCAAATGGTAATCAAATTCTTGGATTGATTAGGAGAAATATAACAAGGAAAAAGAACTAATTATACCATAAAGCAATAGTTAGGCCTCATTTAGAATACTATATTCAAGCATGTAGACCATATCGTAAGAAGGATTTAGATACACTTGAAAGAATACAGAGGAGAGCAACTAAAATTATTCCAGAACTGAGAGACCTTAGTTATGAAGAACACCTAAAAGAATGTGGTTTAACAACCCTAGAAGCAAGGGGGTTAAGAGGAGATCAAATTGAAGTTTTTAAGATACTAAATGAGTATGAAAATATTTATAGAAATATTCTTTTCTCACTCAAGAAAGGTAACAGAACTAGAGGACATGAAGTAACATTAGCAAAAGATCAGTGAAGATTGGATATCAGGAAGTACTCATTATCACAGAGGACAATAAATGAATGAAACAAACTTTCTATATATTGTGTAACTGCTAGCAGCGTGAATATGTTTAAAAACAACCCTTATGAAAATATACCATGGTATTCCATTGTATACCATGGTATACCATGGTTTACCTGTTTCAAAACACCATGGTATACCATGCATTTACCATGATATATTTTCATAAGGGAAGGTTGCACATATCTCAGGAGGGCAGGTTACATGTAGATGAACATTGTTGGACTCTCGATAAGCCAATGGCTTCCTTGTCCACTTGTCATCTGGACCTTTGTTTTGGATGGCAATCTTGTTAAATCTTGATTGTTGCCATGTTGCCGTGCTATGGCTTCACAGTTTCATCGAAGCATAATTGTTGTATAAATGAAATATGTAAACAAACGTTTTTCTCAGCTAAAATATACCTTGTAACGAATTAGTTATTGATGACGAATTCACTGGGGACTTCACCTTGTTGCAACGGATAAAACCTAATGCTTCATGCCTGTCTGCTGGGTTTTGAAAAGGGGGGTCCAAGTGTATATAATTAGCTGGGCATTTTTAGGATGATTTCTGAAAAATTCTACAGTTAAAAAAAATCTTCTCAAAAAGGATGGGCATCCCTGCTAGCAAAACCTCATTGGGCCAATTTTCAAATGAAGTTCAAATGTGCCTTTTTCATTGGCCCTTTTCTGGCCCCAGCTAACAATACCTGATTGGGCCAATGATTGACAGCGATCAATACCGTAATCATGTTTTTTCATGGCAAGCCGATGTCAGTTTGAGCCAGTGACAGCCATCATTGAGCCAATAATGTTTTTAGAAACACTGTTGGCCCAGTCAGTTTTGCTAACTGGGATGTGTTTGCTACCGGCCAAGTGACGCTGTTCTACTGATTGAAAGTAGGTCCTACCTTTTTGGCGGATGACCAGTTTAGATATCTCGGAAAAATTAATATGCCCCTTACTCTTAACTTATAAAATACAATAATAGCTGTCATATAGTTTGTTCATGTAGTAATTGAATTATATCTAAAAAATCATAATAATAGTTTGCCCTGTCGCATATGTCTACAGTGTCGGGCTGCAAATGTAAAATTAGTCGTTAAAATTAAATGGTCATCCAAAACTCAGTGCTAAGACCTTGTGTAATGTGTAATGTGTAATGTGCTTGTGGTACATTTGCACGATAACTCAAATTGACTTGTTAGACATTTCTTCTGTCGAAGGTGAACAAGATTGAGCGCTCAGTGTAAATATTGTGGGCAATATTCAATAATTGCACACCAAGCGAACTCAGGACATTAGTCACGAAAAACGCTCAGAACTCATAATTTTGATGCCATCTTGTTTCCATCCATTAATAGAGCACCGAAGTGTGACGTCAACAAACATTTTTAGATACACTTTTTCAATGACAATGCCAATGGCATTGTATTCTGTCCTCGACTGCAAACACCACGTTGACAGTCCATCAGTAGCTTCTTCTATCACTTCCCAACATGGGCGTCTGTGGGGGGGGGCACTAGATCTGGAATTTTTTCGCATGTACTGTATATTCAAAGTATATGTTTACTTTACATCTTATATGTATATGTATATATATATATATATATATATATATATATATATATATATATATATACATACAGGCCCCTGTATATAATATGCCTAGATAATTTGCTATTTGAACCCAGTAACTGGCTAAGAACTTAGGTTTTAAAGATGAGTCATGCTGATTAATACAGTGTTGTATTGTTTGCGCTTCCTATATAACAAAAATGCAAAATTATGCTAATGCAAGATGATGCTAACATCTATAGAATACCCGTTCCGAAACTTCAGTAACAGCCAATATGAAACAATTAATTCAGTGTGTTTTTAAAAACTTTTATATGCATTATTATATGGACTGATCTAACAATCTCCAATATGCCATAGTAAAAATGGTGCAACTGACTATGTAACGGTGTGATTCATGAACTATTTGGTGACATAATAATATTATTATTCAGTTGACACAATGACAGGTCAGACAATATAAAATTGGCATTAATATGTTGTGTTTATCAAGATGGAAACACTTGCATGTGGGGCAAGACGGTCCTCATGCATGTGTGGCAAGACGGTCCTCATGCATGTGGGGCAAGATGGTCCTCATGCATGTGGGGCAAGATGGTCCCCATGCATGTGGGGCAAGACGTCCTCATGCATGTGGGGCAAGATGGTCCCCATGCATGTGGGGCAAGACAATCCCTAAGATTGTCTTACCCCACACACACACATGGTCACAGTGTATAAGGTGTATTGCACAGGTCCAGTTATATATAATACATTTCATATAATATGAACGTTGCATAGTTTATATCCTGCAAGCCTGTAGGCTGTAATTATGGTGGAATATTACTAAACCAATTTTATATTATGTATGGATTGCAAGGTGTATAGTATATATCAACTCCAATTTAAATTTAATAACTGTAATAACCTGATATATTACATTTCATTTTCAGGCAATGGTTCATTCATATAAGCAAAAAGCACAGGGGGGAGTTATGGACCTTATTGCCCTAGGCAGGCGGCCATCTTGCCCTAGGCAGGCGGCTATCTTGCCCTAGGCAGGCGGCCATCTTGCCCCATGGATGGGGCAGTTTTTTGGGTACTTAGTTAGGTTGTCTGTTTGCTGAAAATAGTTTTCCAATGGGTAACGCACATTTATCTATGATATGAAGTTATGAACACATTAAAGACATAACATAGATAAAGATATAACATAGATAAAGATATAACATAGATAAAGATATAACATAGCTGCCCCAGGTTACCCTATATAGGCAAAAAACTGTCAATAATCAGGCCCACCCTCAGGGTTTTGAAAAGGGGGTTCAGATGTACACAATTGGCTGGGGATTTCTGAAAAAAAATTCGCAGTTAAACAAATTAATTCTCTTAAAAAGGGGGGTTCTTTCGAACCCACTGAACCCCCTCCCCCGAGGAGGGGCATTATAATGTAAATTTCCTAAGTAAAATTGTTCAATTCTAAAGTTTTGATAACACCCATAATGTAGCAAGTGAGAGAACATTATGAACAACATTAATCTAGCACAATCTAATTTCTGTGATGGCGCCGTCCAAACGGCAGGTAAAGGCCACCAGGCATTTAGTTTGCAAGAGTTGTAGCACATAGATTAAAAATGTTGGACTCTCAATAAGCCAATGACTTCCTTGTCCACTTGCCATCTAGGCCTTTGGCTTGGATGGCAGTCTTGTCAAATACTTGTCTTGTTAACTGGATGGATTTCATCAAGTCCGGGTGTGAGAAGTCCTGGGCTGAGGCTCAGGATAGTTTTAGTTTTGAGTGTAGGGGATGTACGAAGATGAAGGGACTAGAGATGGAGATGGAACAGCTGATGCAGCTTGTTTTGGCATTGGTGGGAAGGGAAGAGGTGGGTTGTGCCAGTGGTTCTGGTGAGGGGACAGTAGATGATAAAGTGGGGGAAAGTGATGAGAGGCTTACCTCTGCCTGGGAGGAGGCTGAGAGGAGGTAAGGTGACAAGGCATGACAGGATGTAAGGAGACGGGAGGGAAGGCGATGAGAGGGAAGGCGACAGGAGCGAAGGAGACAGGAGCGAAGGAGACTGGAAGGAGGGAGATTGGAGGAAAGGTGAGGGAGACAGGAGGAAAGGTGATAGAAGGGAAAGTGATAGGAGGGAAGGCGACGGGAGGGAAGGCGACGCGAGCGAAAGGAATGAAGGCATCAGGAGTGAAGGCGACAGGAGCACAAGATAGCCAGGAGACGGGAGGGAAAGGTGACATGTTGATGGGTGAGAGGCAGAAAGACAACCTGCTGCCAGGTGACACAACTACAGGACAGAATGCGATGGAAGGGATCTAACGCAAGAGCTACTCTGAGGTAGTGAGGAGGAGAGTGAGGGTGTTTGTGGGGGATTCGATAGTTAGGAAGACTGAGAGAGCACTAAACTAAGGGACGATGTGGTTTGCTTTCCAGGGACAAAAATAGAAGCTATCACAGAGAGGGCGGAAAAAATCTTGAGTTCTGGCAAGGGAGGATCTATTTTAGGTCACGTAGGGACTAACAATGCAGAGAGGAAGGGTACAACTGACATAGTTAGGAAATACAGGCAGTTAGTCAGATTTAGGCAGACATGGGTTGAGCAGATAATTCTGTCAGGGATTTTACCAGTAATTGGAAGCAAAGTTATCGAAATTGCCGGAGGATGGCAATTAACACGCATGTTCAGCAGCTATGTAGGGAAGAGGAAGTTGGATTTGTGGGGATGTTTTGTTGGGAGGGCTGATATGTTCATGCGGGATGGGCTTCATCTGAGTGGAAAGGTTGCAGCAGTGTTTGCGGATGAACTCTCAGTAGCAGTCGACAGTGGCATGGGTAGCATCAACAATATTTCGGTAGCAAATGTTGTTTAAACTAGAAGAGCAGAGGGGATTCTTAGAGGTGCCTCAAACAGGACAAGAGGCCACTAGTACACAAACAAGTAACAAAATGTCTGGAAAACATTTCTGACGCTGGTTATAATTGCATGTGTTGAAATGCAAGGAGCTTAATAAATGAGAAAACTAATTAAATATTATGGTAGCAGATATTAACTCTCACATAATTGGTATTTTGTTAGATTGTTGTACTACAATCATAGTTGTGATGAACAGATCATCCAAAAAATATTTTATATACTAAGTGCCTACCTGTTAAAAATTGTTTACACTCCATATTTGACTCCCAAAAACTTGGGGGTTACATGCAAATTTGTGAAATATCTGACAGTAACAGCTGCATCAGCACAAAATTTGCAATTTTATACTCTGCTTTGATCATAATTAGTAAAAACATAAGATTTATTTACTATCCAAATATAAAACTTGCGGGAATATTACAACCATAATATGTGGAATATGTATAAACAAATTTTAAATAAATTATTTTATGTAATTTATTCAGTCATGGAAAAACACATTTTAGCTCAGTTTCAACATATATTCAACATTTGACCCACAAAGGGTAATGTCATTTCAGTTTTTGATCAGATACAGGAAAATATGAGGCCAGTATGTTCATACATAATATTATTAACAAATTAATTGTGTTTTTGAAACTGTCTGCAAGAGGCCGCCACTTGAATAACATCTATGTGTGACATATCATAGTTTTTTGGTTGTCATTTATCTTTTATCCAATGACATTTAATGATGATGCTAACAATTCTGATTACAATAACAAAGTAACTAACCATCATATGGAGTGGCTAAAAATAAAAAATGTCTTAAATGTTAAATTATGTAGTGTTAATTTATTGAAAGAAAGTGTATTTTTGTGAGATTTATTAATGTTACATAATATTAGATGCGGAGCACAGATTGTGTTCTGGGGTGATCTCGTGTATAATTATATGTTATTCATAACTTGTTCTAGAGCTTGATCATAAATATACGTCATTCATAGCTTGTATCATTGTGTTCTAGAGCTTGATCATAAGTATACGTCATTCATAGATAGCTTGTATCATTGTGTTCTAGAGCTTGATCATAAGTATACGTCATTCATAGATTGTATCATGGTGTTCTAGAGATTGATCATAAGTATACATCATTCATAGCTTGTATCATTGTGATCTAGAGCTTGATCATAAGTATACGTCATTCATAGCTTGTATCATGGTGTTCTAGAGCTTGATCATAAGTATACGTCATTCATAGCTTGTATCATGGTGTTCTAGAGCTTGATCATAAGTATACGTCATTCATAGCTTGTATCATTGTGTTCTAGAGCTTGATCATAAGTATACGTCATTCATAGCTTGTATCATTGAGTTCTAGAGCTTGATCATAAGTATACGTCATTCATAGCTTGTATCATGGTGTTCTAGAGCTTGATCATAAGTATACGTCATTCATAGCTTGTATCATGGTGTTCTAGAGCTTGATCATAAGTATACGTCATTCATAGCTTGTATCATGGTGTTCTAGAGCTTGATCATAAGTATACGTCATTCATAGCTTGTATCATTGTGTTCTAGAGCTTGATCATAAGTATACGTCATTCATAGCTTGTATCATCATGTTCTAGAGCTTGATCATAAGTATACGTCATTCATAGCTTGTATCATGGTGTTCTAGAGCTTGATCATAAGTATACGTCATTCATAGCTTGTATCATGGTGTTCTAGAGCTTGATCATAAGTATACGTCATTCATAGCTTGTATCATGGTGTTCTAGAGCTTGATCATAAGTATACGTCATTCATAGCTTGTATCATGGTGTTCTAGAGCTTGATCATAAGTATACGTCATTCATAGCTTGTATCATGGTGTTCTAGAGCTTGATCATAAGTATACGTCATTCATAGCTTGTATCATGGTGTTCTAGAGCTTGATCATAAGTATTCGTCATTCATAGCTTGTATCATTGTGTTCTAGAGCTTGATCATAAGTATACGTCATTCATAGCTTGTATCATTGTGTTCTAGAGCTTGATCATAAGTATACGTCATTCATAGCTTGTATCATTGTGTTCTAGAGCTTGATCATAAGTATACGTCATTCATAGCTTGTATCATGGTGTTCTAGAGCTTGATCATAAGTATACGTCATTCATAGCTTGTATCATGGTGTTCTAGAGCTTGATCATAAGTATACGTCATTCATAGCTTGTATCATTGTGTTCTAGAGCTTGATCATAAGTATACGTCATTCATAACTTGTATCATTGTGTTCTAGAGCTTGATCATAAGTATACGTCATTCATAGCTTGTATCATGGTGTTCTAGAGCTTGATCATAAGTATACGTCATTCATAGCTTGTATCATGGTGTTCTAGAGCTTGATCATAAGTATACGTCATTCATAGCTTGTATCATTGTGATCTAGAGATTGATCATAAGTATACGTCATTCATAGCTTGTATCATGGTGTTCTAGAGCTTGATCATAAGTATACGTCATTCATAGCTTGTATCATGGTGTTCTAGAGCTTGATCATAAGTATATGTCATTCATAGCTTGTATCATTGTGTTCTAGAGCTTGATCATAAGTATACGTCATTCATAGCTTGTATCATGGTGTTCTAGAGCTTGATCATAAGTATACGTCATTCATAGCTTGTATCATTGTGTTCTAGAGCTTGATCATAAGTATACGTCATTCATAGCTTGTATCATTGTGTTCTAGAGCTTGATCATAAGTATACGTCATTCATAGCTTGTATCATTGTGTTCTAGAGCTTGATCATAAGTATACGTCATTCATAGCTTGTATCTTTTTTGCAGAGACTGACATCAAGTCAGATCAAGTTTGATGACCAAGAGTTAAGAGGAAATTACTGACAAAAGTGCAAGACAATGTTATCAACAACTCTCTACACGGTGTGACATGAAACAGTCATAACCACATCTCTGGACTACCACTCTCTGCACAGTGTGAATTTGTGAAACACTCATGACCACCTGTATGGACTGTTGGTGATTGTGTCAATTGACAGTGACATAAAACATCTTACGTGGTTGTGGATGACACCAGTGTCACGTTCCAATAAGATGAGAGTCTGCGATACAGTTGTCAACACATCAGTGCAATGTTTGTGATTGTATAAAACCTGGATGGACTGAGAACAGCCTTCACGTTGTGGAAGGGAAGACCACTGATTCTACGCCCAGTGTGAGAGTGTCAGACATACGTGGTGACTTGAGTAGAACATTGCCGATTGTGTTACTCTGAACCGAAGACACCATCTGGTGGAGACGACTAACAGAGCACTACAAGGTGACAGTTTCAGGTTGGTAACATTTATTTCTTTATCTGTTTATCTGGTGGGCTGTCACTCTCCCACCCTGTCACTCTCCCACCCTGTCACTCTCCCACCCTGCCACTCTCCCACCCTGTCACTCTCCCACCCTATCACTCTCCCACCCTGTCACTCTCCCACCCTGTCACTCTCCCATCCTATCACTCACCCTAATTACTAGATTTACTGTCCTTACTGGAACATGTGGCTCCCTCTGGTGACTAAATATGCACACATTGTGTGAAAGAGAGCACATCTTAAGGAACGTCCAGTTATCTACCTTTGCGAAATGGACATTAGATGGTCAGCTGATGACCAGCTGGTCATGGCCAAACCACAGGGACAGCAATAAAGGACATTAGATGGTGACATCAGGAGATGACCAGCTGGTCATGGACAAACCACAGGGACAGCAATAAAGGACATTAGATGGTGACATCAGGAGATGACCAGTTGGTCATGACCAAACCACAGGGACAGCAATAAAGGACATTAGATGGTGACATCAGGAGATGACCAGCTGGTCAAGGACAAACCACAGGGACAGCAATAAAGGACATTAGATGGTGACATCAGGAGATGACCAGCTGGTCATGGCCAAACCACAGGGACAGCAATAAAGGACATTAGATGGTGACATCAGGAGATGACTAGCTGGTCAAGGACAAACCACAGGGACAGCAATAAAGGACATTAGATGGTGACATCAGGAGATGACCAGCTGGTCATGGCCAAACCACAGGGACAGCAATAAAGGACATTAGATAGTGACATCAGGAGATGACCAGCTGGTCATGGCCAAACCACAGGGACAGCAATAAAGGACATTAGATGGTGACATTAGGAGATGACCAGCTGGTCATGGACAAACCACATGGACAGCAATAAAGGACATTAGATGGTGACATCAGAAGATGACCAGCTGGTCAAGGACAAACCACAGGGACAGCAATAAAGGACATTAGATGGTGACATCAGGAGATGACCAGCTGGTCATGGCCAAACCACAGGGACAGCAATAAAGGACATTAGATGGTGACATCAGGAAATGACCAGCTGGTCATGGCCAAACCACAGGGACAACAATAAAGGACATTAGATGGTGACATCAGGAGATGACCAGCTGGTCATGGCCAAACCACAGGGACAGCAATAAAGGACATTAGATGGTGACATCAGGAGATGACCAGCTGGTCATGGACAAACCACAGGGACAGCAATAAAGGACATTAGATGGTGACATCAGAAGATGACCAGCTGGTCAAGGACAAACCACAGGGACAGCAATAAAGGACATTAGATGGTGACATCAGATGACCAGCTGGTTATGGACAAACCACAGGGACAGCAATAAAGGACATTAGATGGTGACATCAGAAGATGACCAGCTGGTCAAGGACAAACCACAGGGACAGCAATAAAGGTCATTAGATGGTGACATCAGGAAATGACCAGCTGGTTATGGCCAAACCACAGGGACAGCAATAAAGGACATTAGATGGTGACATCAGAAGATGACCAGCTGGTCAAGGACAAACCACAGGGACAGCAATAAAGGACATTAGATGGTGACATCAGGAGATGACCAGCTGGTTATGGACAAACCACAGGGACAGCAATAAAAGACATTAGATGGTGACAGCAGAAGATGACCAGCTGGTCAAGGACAAACCACAGGGACAGCAATAAAGGTCATTAGATGGTGACATCAGGAAATGACCAGCTGGTTATGGCCAAACCACAGGGACAGCAATAAAGGACATTAGATGGTGACATCAGGAGATGACCAGCTGGTCATGGACAAACCACAGGGACAGCAATAAAGGACATTAGATGGTGACATCAGGAGATGACCAGCTGGTCAAGGACAAACCACAGGGACAGCAATAAAGGACATTAGATGGTGACATCAGGAGATGTCCAGCTGGTCAAGAACAAACCACAGGGACAGCAATAAAGGACATTAGATGGTGACATCAGGAGATGACCAGCTGGTCATGGACAAACCACAGGGACAGCAATAAAGGACATTAGATGGTGACATCAGGAGATGTCCAGCTGGTCAAGGACAAACCACAGGGACAGCAATAAAGGACATTAGATGGTGACACCAGGAGATGACCAGCTGGTCAAGGACAAACCACAGGGACAGCAATAAAGGACATTAGATGGTGACATCAGGAGATGTCCAGCTGGTCAAGGACAAACCACAGGGACAGCAATAAAGGTTTCCCTTTTTAAAGCTCTGCCATTTCTTTTTAAAATAAATTATTTTAGTTATTACTAAATGGCAGTCAAATTGTAATGCAAGTAACTGTAACGCAAGTACCGTATTCACCCTAACAAGCATACATGCTATAATAAGTGTACATGCTCTAATAAGTGTACATGCTCTAATAAGTGTACATGCTCTAATAAGTGTACATGCTCTAATAAGTATACACCCCCATTTTTGCGATATGTTGCGAATCCAGGTTGCATGGTTGGGTGTCCCAATTTTGTGCGTCGATTAGTTCCGTGGCAATGTGGTATTTAATCATTCTGCAACTAGTGGGTGATCACTGGAGATCAGTGTTTGTGCTGAACAGACAGCATCTGCTGTGGTCATAGCGTCATGCACAAATGAGGAATTTATTCACTAATTATATTACCAATGTCAATAATAATAAAAGTCAATGTAGTTTCTTCAATCATTGGTTCTACATCATCGTTGTCGAATGGCATTAGCCAGTTGTGTGCCCAAGGCTGAATGTCATCCGATTGAGTCATCGACATCATCTTGCTCTACAAACTTAGGTGTACGCTTATTAGAACACATTTCATGAAATATTTTTGTGTTTAAAATTTTTTTAATCGTTTGCTTATTTTGGACGAATATGGTAATCAGCTATTTGGACAACCACAAGTTTATTAATTATGCAATTCCAAAGTTGTTGTATGTAATTATTGTAAAGCTACTCTGATACGTTAGCTACAGCTACATATGACACATAGATTAAAAATGTTGGACTCTCGATAAGCCAATGGTTTCCTAGTCCACTGCCATCTTGGCCTTTGCCTTGGATGGCAGTCTTGTTAAATATACACACACACACACACACACACATATATATATATATATATATATATATATATATATATATATATATATATATATATATATATATATATATATATATATATATATATATATATTTATGTATATATATATTATAAATAAATATTATACAGTTGCACCTTGTTATTACACGCCCCATTATTACGCAGATTCGGATATAAGGCGGTTGGTCATGGACCCTGATTTTCTGCCACCAGGGGGAAATGCCAAATGAACTTGTTTATATCTTAACAATTCTCAAGAAGTATTAGGTGAACAATGTCAATGAACAAGTGTCAACCACAACGTGTTTCTTTAGATCGAATAGGAAGAAGAAGAGGGGGCAGTCATTTGATATATTAAAGAATTTATTCCGGCTTACCAAATAATATAAAAAGGGAAGTGAGTTGCGATGAAGCTGTTTGGTACAATACAGGACATTTTACATTAAATTAACTATTGGATTAGTTTACAGAAGTCCAAACATAAACGAAGAGGATAAAAAAAATTATTAAATGCTATAAAAGAAGTTAGTAAAGGGGAATGTATCATAATGGGAGATTTCAACCACGGACACATACAATGGAAATTTCTAGAGAGTAAAGGGGGTGAGGACCAACAGTTTCTACCTTTAATTCAGGAGAGCTTCCTTACTCGACACATCCTAGAACCAACCAGGGGAGAGAATGTATTAGATTTAGTTTTGTCTTCACAACATGAATTAGTGGATAATGTCAAAATACTTGAACCATTGGGTAACTGTGATCATAATCAAATACATTTTGACATCAAAGTAAAATCAGAAAGTACTAATAAAAAAATACAGGAGAAATTTCCACAAAGGTAGATATAAAGATATGAGTAAATACTTTGCAAAGCTAGATTGGAATAACATGTTGAGGAAAAAGACTGCAATTGAATGTTGGAATATTCTAAAATATGAAATTGAGAGTATCATTGATAAATTTGTTCCATTGAAAAAACAAGGAAAATGGTCTAGAAAGAAACATTTGTCAAAAGAAGCTATTAGAAAAATAGTGTTAAAGTAAACTATGTGGAGGGTTTATAGGCGTACCAGAAAGTATGAAGACTACACAAGTTACAAAGAGGCACTTAACGTTGCTATGAATGAAATTAGACAATCTAAAAGAAGCTAAAACTAGCATGTAACATTAAAAATGACAGCAACAGTTTTTATTCATATGTCATGAGTAAACAAAACGTATGAGACAAGGTTGGACCTCTAGAAGACATTACTGGAAATATAATATCACAATGTTTTTTAATGGCGGAAGATCTAAATGGATACTTCAGTTCAGTTCCAGAGAGGATATTACAGGTACTACTGTAGTTCATTACCAGTTCCAGATGCTAAATTTCAGGAGGTTAAATCAAACTATTTAGGGCAGTTAATTGTAACTCCAGAAATGGTAGCTATGAAGATAAAGACAATGGAGGACAATAAATCACCTGGAGTGGATGGAATTCCTCCAAAACTACTAATGGAAACAGTAGAACATATTAGTTTACCACTTGCAAGAATGTTCAACTTGTCATTAAAAGAGGGTGTAGTTCCTGTTGAGAAGAGGCAAACATCATTCCATTATTTAAAAAAAGGTTCGAGAAAGAAGTCAGAGAATTACAGACCAGTGAGTTTAACGTCAGTGATTTGTAAATTATTAGAAAGGTTAATTAAAGACCATATGGTGAACTTCCTTGTTAGGCATAAATTACTAAATCCAACTCAACATGGATTCCTAAAAGCGAGGTCATGCTTAACAAATATGTTATGTTTTTTGGAAGAAATCACTAAGTGGATAGACGAGGGATCACCAGTAGATATTATATACTTAGATTTTCAGAAAGCTTTTGACAAAGTGCAACATCATAGATTACTACTTAAATTAAAAGCCCATGGTATCGGGGATGGCATAATCGACTGGATAGAACAATGACTGACAGAAGACAACGTGTTGTAGTAAATGGGGAGGTTTCAAACTGGAAATCACTTTTGAGTGGGGTACCACAAGGATCAGTATTAGGACCTTTATTATTCTTAATATATATTAATGACTTGGACGATAATATATAACAAGCAATGTACTGAAATTAGCAAGTGGATGACACAAAAGTGTTTAGAAGGGTTAACAATGATGGAGATAAACAACATTATCTAGCAGGCATGGTTTAATTTCAATTGTTAATTGTTAATTTGTTAATTTAATTAACTCAATTAAGTTAATTTAATTAATTAACTTTACCAGAAAGGCTAGATTAATTAAATTAAATTAATTAACTTCACCAAAAGGGGTTAATTTAATTTAATTGACAAATTCCCAATTAACCCTTAATTAAGTGCTCATTTAACAGTTGGTATTACTGGATAATTCACACCCATGTTGCCCAGGCATTTCCAAAAGGCCTGCAGTCACTATTAGTCATTAGCCTGACAGAGGTCAGGTTAAGGCATGTGTGAATGGGAGGGAGAACATCACAGAGCACTAATACTGTCTGTACCAACTGGAGTGGGCTGGTCATTCAGGCACATGTGAGTTGGAGGGAAGGCCTAGACAATAGAATGTCCTCTGGTAGTGTGATAAGTTGACAAATGATGGTTAATCTATGTCTAAAGTAAACATGTTTGGCTGGCAACTTGCAGCCAAGTGGACCTATGCATTATACTATGTATTTATGTTTTTCTGTACATCTGCAAGTGTATATATAACATGCAGAGAAAAGTAAAATAGCTTCAGTTTGGAATCTTTTTACAACGTCAACTGGAATCAAAAGCAAACCAGTTCTAGTGATACATAAAAAAATGGTGTATAAAAATTTTAATGCTAGTGTATAAAGGGGAAACCTAATGTTTTAGCATTAACACGTTGCATAAATAACAACTTGGTGCATAGAAATTATGTATGTAGTTACTCGGTTTTGTTAATTTGGTTAAATCTTCAGCCACAACTTTACATTCCTTTTAGAAAACAACATTAATTTTATCTAGCATCTACAACTTTTAAAATGTGATCAAATACCCCATGAACAAATGTCTTGGTATATAAACATTGTATAAGCAAAACACATTTCTTTTATTATAAGTCAACAATAATGTTCAGATTTGTTTGATGGTAATAATAATGTTTGATAAAATATTTTTATGTGGAACATGGCCCCTGAGTTATTGACTTAGAATCGTGGCTAGTTTGCTGCAGACAATAAAGTAAATTTATGTTTGTATCTGAGCTTTGTATTAAGCAGACAAATGTAATCCATATATATTTTGTGTGAAACACAAGACGGCAGAGCTGGGATAAAAAACATTTAATGACAGTAGTTTTCACGTAACATATATACACGACAAGTCAATTGGCAACAGTTGTGGTACAATATAATAATAATGCATGTATACACAGTGAAACATAAACTGTCCATAAAGTTAGCAACACTAGAATGTTTGCTGATTGTCCCAGCATGCTGTTTGCTAATTGTCCCAGCATGTGTTCTATAAAAATAAAACATGTATAGATGGCGACACAATTGTAGTTGTCTATACATTATTATGTATCAACATAGTAAACATATAAGGTGACATTGGAGATACCTAAATTTACTAGTTTCAGAGCAGTGTGGTATTGCAGCTTCAAAGGGTAATCAAATTCTTGGATTGATTAGAAGAAACATAACATACAAGGGAAAAAAGTTAATTATACCTCTTTATAAAGCAATAGTTAGACCTCATTTAGAATACTGTATACAAGCATGGAGACCATATCGTAAGAAGGATATAGACACGCTTGAACGCATACAAAGGAGAGCAACTAAAATGATTCCAGAACTAAGAGACCTTAGTTATGAAGAACGCCTGAAAGAATGTGGTTTAACAACTCTAGAGACAAAGAGGTTAAGAGGAGATCAGATTGAAGTTTTTAAGATATTGAATGGGTATGAAAATATTGATAGAAATATGTTTTTCTCAGTCAAGAAGGATAGCAGAACTAGAGGACATGAGGTAAAATTAGTAAAGGATCAATGTAGATTGGACATCAGGAAGCACTCGTTCTCACAGAGGACAATAAATGAATGGAACAAATTGTCTATAGATTGTGTAACTGCTAGCAGCATGAATATGTTTAAAAACAAGTTTGACACAAATCTCAGGAGGGCGGGTTATAAGTAGATGAACATTGTTGGACTCTCGATAAGCCAATGGCTTCCTTGTCCACTTGCCATCTGGGCCTTTGGCTTGGATGGCAAATCTTGTTAAATCTTGTTAAATATATATATATATATATATATTTATATACAATACGTACATGATATGCATTAGCCTATATAATTCTAATGCATAACTTAACAGCAAAGGTGGGGGAACCAACCCTTTACCTGGTAATATAAACAGGATTAAAGATTAAACAATTAACCAAATGCCAAACATGTAATGTTATGCATTACTAATATAAATTGACTAAACAGTCCAACAATCAGATGTATGAAACCAATCCCATCCGAAACCCACACAGGTGTCGAAGGGGCAGGTGGGTGGGAAACAAATTCAATGAATGGATGAATGAATACCTTTATTTTGGCCACACATACATTTTAAGATACTTACAATATGATATGATCAGAGATTATACAAATAGCGGAGCAACCAAGGAGATCCTCTAGAAACCCCGCAGGGCTTATGACGAGGACCACCCAGAAATAAATCAACATAATTATTTTGTTTCCTTAGGCTTAAGCCAAAAACATATACTAAGCAACATTATTGCAAGTGAAATACAGTATAATGTAAAAAATAAATTGCTTAAATATATGTGCATACAAATTGTAATTAGAATTTTATGAACAAATACTACACTAATAACCTAACTAATCATTGCACATGAATACCTTACAATGTGAACATGAACACATTAAGTAATGCAGGAACCATGAATACATTAAATACTACATGAACATCAATTCATGTTTTTTTTCTGCCATGTTAAAATAAAGGTAGATGT
The DNA here is from genome assembly GCA_963662155.1 of Lamellibrachia columna. Taxonomy (NCBI): domain Eukaryota; kingdom Metazoa; phylum Annelida; class Polychaeta; order Sabellida; family Siboglinidae; genus Lamellibrachia; species Lamellibrachia columna. The sequence goes on along the minus strand of OY759264.1, from coordinate 60,987,386 downwards.
AGAATATATGTTATACAAATACAAATTGAGTCTCAAAAATGTTGTTTAAATATCAACATATAATTTTTACTTTGAATGATATGAACAAATAATACATTAACTACACAATTGCCGTGTATTCATTAAATGTGAGCATGAATACATTAAGTAATGCATGATCCTGACTACATTAAATATTCCATAAGCATGAAAACACATGGTCTTCTCCACCATGTGAAAATAAATGTAGATATATAGTACATTTTGTACAAATACAAAGTTTCTTATTTGCAGTGTTTACTGTAAAGTCATTGATATTTAGAGAGTAACAGTTCTTTCAGTTTATTTTTAAATTGGTTAATGGACACAGGCTGTTTTAATTTACTAGGTAATGCATTCCAGAATACTGGTCCTGAATAATTTATTGTACATTTCCTGCTGTTTGTTCTTATGTTTTGGATATAATAGCTATTTTGGTTTCTTAGATTATGTTTGTGGATATTTTGTATTCTCGTAAGCATTGATGACATAGAATCTGGGAATTTGTTATTTGCTGCTTTACACATAAAAATACCTAGTTGATGTTTATATAGATCATCCAATTTTAATAGTTTTAACTTTGAGAATAGAGGATCAGTGTGTGCGATGTAATGAGAATTTGTGATTATCCTAATAGCTTTCTTCTGTAGTATTCTTAGTTTGTTTAAGTATGTACAATATGAATTTTCCCACAATAGAGTGCAATATTGTAAGTGTGATAAGATCAATGAACAATAAATAGTTCTCATTATATACATAGGGAGAAAATTATTTAATTTGTTAAGCATTCCCACATTCCGTGCTATTTGTTTTGATAGGTTGTCAATATGTGTTGTCCAACTTAAGTGCTCATCTATAAATATCCCTAGGAATTTGGTGAATTTGACATGCTTTATTTTGTTTCCATCTACTTGTATTAAGGCACTGTTGATATTGTATTTTTTTCCTTTTGGTGTGAATATAATAAAATTTTACTTTTTGGTGTTTAGGGAAAGTTTGTTAGTATGGAACCATGTTGAGATTTTTTGTATTTCTATGTTTACCTCTTCGATGAGAGTGTTGAAGCACGTATGAGCATGAAAGAGACTTGTGTCATCTGCAAACAGTATAGGATTTAGGATATCTGATACATTTTCAATATCATTTATATATAAAATAAAGAGTAATGGGCCTAATATAGATCCTTGTGGAACTCGACATGTAATTGTCATATGTTTTGAGTTATACGATACATACTGTCTTCTGTTATTAAGATAGTTTTTAAACCAGTTGCAGGCATTACCTCTTATACCGTAGCATTGAAGTTTATTTATTAAAATGTTATGATCTATTGTACCGAAAGCCTTGGAGAGATCAAGAAAAACACCTATATTATATTTTTTTTGGTCCATGTTACTTGATATTTTATCAACCAAATCAATCAGTGCCATATATGTAGAATAGTTTTTCCTGAATCCGTATTGTTTTTTTGATATTATGCTGTGTTCTGTTAAAAAATTGTAAAGCCTATTGTACATTAGGCATTCCAGTATTTTTGAGAGGCATGGAAGGATAGAAATAGGTATATAATTTGAGAATAGTTCAGGGTTTTCACTTTTATACAAGGGGATAACCTTTGCTATTTTTAGTTTGCTGGGCACAATGCCAGTCATAAGTGAATTATTGAATATGTGGGCAAGTTGATTTGCAATTTGTGGTATAACTTGTTTAATAATGTATGGATCGACATTGTCGAATTCACTTGATTTCTTTGAATTTGCTTTTTTTTCTATGTTAATTATTTCCTCGGGAAAAAACTTGAGGCATTTAAAAAAAAAATTGTGTTGGGTCATTTCCTGTTTGTGTTAAGTTTACATTAAGGCGATGACCTATGTTGGTAAAATAATTATTGAAATGGTCCACTATTTCCCTTTTTTCTGTACAGTGGGTACCATCTAATGTAATAAATTTATCATTTATTACAGATTTATTATCTTTGGACTTTATAACTTCATTTATGGTGCTCCATGTTTTTTTGCAATCATTTTTATATAGCTAAAATTTTTCTTAAAAATATTTTTTCTTTGACTGTCTGATTACACGAGTCAGTTTGTTTTTGTAATTTTTTTAAATAATCTCACTTTTGGTAGAAGGGTTGCACTTAAATATTTTGAACAGGTGATTTTTTTGCCTACAGGATATTAATATGCCTTTCGTGAGCCATTCGCTTTTGCAGGTTTTCACCTTAAATATTTTTCACGGTAAGCATTCATTCATTTGTGCGTTTAGTATTCCCAGAAAGGTATCATATGAAGTTCAGGGGTTTTGGTCCTTTTACACCTCCTCCCAGTTTGAAGTTTGTAATTGTGTTTTTAATTTGCTTATGTTTGCTGAGCTAGACATGCGTTTGTAAACAATTTTGTACTCATTTTCTCTTTTTACCCCTAATTCATAAAAAGGTAAATATCGGGAAGTGATCTGATATGTCATTATAAAGGATACCAGATTTTATTGAATATTCATGAATGTTGGTTATAATATTGTCTATGAGTGTAGCTGTCTGTTTTGTGACCCTTGTTGGTTTGCTAGTTGTTGGATAGAATGCATTGGCAAACATATTATGGATAAAATCTGTTGTTTGGTGGTTTGTGTCAGACCTAAGTAAGTCAATGATAAAATCTGCCATTAATATGCATTTCTTTCTTTCATTTGAAATTCTTCCTAATAAATAATTAAATTGTATATTAAATGTATGTATGCATGTGTCAGGCGGTTTATAGATAACACCAATAACAATTTTGTTTTTTTCGGTTTCGACTTCTACAAATAATGATTCATATAGACAATTCTCAGAGTTTGTATTTATGTCATTTCTTTCCTTAAACTTTAACCTGTTAGCATACATACCAACACCTCCTCCTCGTTTTTCCATTCTAGGTTTTGACAGAAATGTGTAATCTGTCATATTATAACTATCAATGCTTTCCACTGGCTTTATCCATGTTTCGGTTATACCTATACAGTCAAAGTTAACATTTAGTGATTTTAGGCTGTATTCAAGTTTGTCAAAATTTTTGGATAAACTTCTACAATTTATTGTCAATGTAGAGAACTTACTGTTTGTGTCACATTTACACTGTAGGTTGTAGAGTTCAGAGTTGGTGTGATAATTACACTTTCTTAAACAGTCTTGTACATTACCTAGATAGTTTGTCTTACATCCTCCATCAGTGTCTTCTATAATACCGTCTATGTTAAAACATGGATCTTTTTCGGTAGTCATGTCTACGTCTAAGTTCACACACAAGTACTGTTGTCTATGTACAGTTTCACGTGGGGTTAATTTCCTATTCACTGTCGACACAGTTCACGTAAGTTAACAAGATCTCTATTGTGCACGATAGTTTCCTTTCTGCCGCTAGTCAGTAGGCATATAATCCGTCCATCAATCGCCCATGTCGATTTGACTCCATCAACTGTGCGCGCTTTCTGCAATAATTCCATTTGCTGTTTCGTCAAGTTCTCTGTAATCACCAGAGAGAGACAATTTCGAAGTGGGAAGCTATAATGGAGTTGTGCCCAACAAACGTAATCCATATATATATATATATATATATATATATATATATGTATATATATATATATATATTTATGCAAAATAACAACACAAGTCCAGCGTAGATTGAAATAGGCCAAAGAATGACATTTAGATTTATTAATTAAGGAGCATGAAATTAGGCAAGCATACACCATCAAAATAAGATACATCCAATAATCTCAGCAAGCATGCCGGCCCCCAAAAGGTGTTTACACATAATTAGTAAATCATGCCTATCAGCTACCCACTACCAGTACTATCTGTACCACTACTGACTTATATACAATTCACATGGTATCGGTGGGGGTCACTCCGCCCCTAGCCAAACATGGTAAATGAAAAAAGTGGGCTAACCACCCAACATTCTTGAACAATTCATAATGAACATTATGGAAACACAACACACAATGTATAAAGGTGTTACATATCTAGACATTAGTCAACCAGTAACTACTAAAACATCAGACCAAGAGGTAGGGCCAAACAGCCACCCAAATGTACTCGTAAAAAGTACCCGCACTAAAAACCCTGTGTACACTACTGAAAACTCAGTGGAGGGAAAAGCGTTAATGCAGAACCTCGTGTACCAAACTATAACAGGGAAAAGCGTCAAAAAATTCAAAAACTTTGTGAACTACCTCTCTGTCTTCAGTGTTCCAGTGTATCCCTACCTAATGCACCACTTGATTTATTAGATAACACTGGGTAACAACTGTTAACACAATATTAGGGAGGGAGGGTGGGATTTTTCAAACGGATCGGAATAAACCGAACAACAAAACTGATCTTGCAATAAAATCAACAAATTCAGCGATAACGAATAATCAGTAACAATAGAAATTCGGAAATATTTGCAACGCAAAGGTCTCACAACGACACAAGCTAACTTGGAAATCGAGAGAGGCTGGCTCTAGGTCACGTGGTTGGTGTATCCATACGCGTGAGCGAGTAATTAGGCCAATACTCTCTCTACCATAAAAGGTCTAACCTCAAATCGCCTTCATTGCCCTGTCATCTCGCATAAAATCCTTTATGCGCCGCTGTCACATAAATTCATTTATGCAAAATAACAACACAAGTCCAGCGTAGATTGAAATAGGCCAAAGAATGACATTTAGATTTATTAATTAAGGAGCATGAAATTAGGCAAGCATACACCATCAAAATAAGATACATCCAATAATCTCAGCAAGCATGCCGGCCCCCAAAAGGTGTTTACACATAATTAGTAAATCATGCCTATCAGCTACCCACTACCAGTACTATCTGTACCACTACTGACTTATATACAATTCACATGGTATCGGTGGGGGTCACTCCGCCACTAGGTCACCCTCTGTGACCGACCCCCAATATGTACATAATATGCATTAGCCTATATAATTCTAATACATAACTTAACAACAGAGGTGGGGGGAACCAACCACACCAGGCCATTCAGCGTCACTAAGATCATTTTAGGCTTCTAAGATTTATACATTTTATCGCATACAAGTCATGCCATGTACTCAAGAAAGATAATAGAACTAGAGGACATGAGGTAACATTAGTAAAGGATCAGTGTAGACTGAATATCAGGAAGTACTCGTTCTCACAGGACAATAAATGAATGGAACAAATTATCTACAGATTGTGTAACTGCTAGCAGCGTGAATATGTTTAAAAACAAGATTGACACATATCTCAGGAAGGCTCGATTACACATAGATTAAACATTTTGGGCTCTTGATAAACCAATGGCTTCCTTGTCCACTTGCCATCTGGGCCTTTGCCTTGGATGGCAATCTTGTTAAATGTTTTGAGATGTCACTGACATCAATCGCTGTCGCTGGCTTCACTTTAATCGTTTGTAAATTGCAATCAAGATTCAAAAATAAGCCTCGTATAAGAATCAGACGAAGAGTTTTAAATGTATTTCGTATGCAATACCAATATAACACTGGCATGCTTCCATTGTATCATAAATCTAATCGTTTTTGCGACGCGAAACCAACATGCCAAATGCTAACCCAAGGCGCTACCAATGCACAAAAATACAAATTCATCATCCACATATGAAATGATGAATCGATGTTCAGTGGTGCGTCATAGATTTATGCTTCGGTCGAGATTGGTTGAAAGTCATTTTCTATGTTTAATCAACTTACATACTATTACGTGTGTCAAATCATACATTTTCGGCTGCTTAAATCCAAGTTATTATTTTCGATTCATAGGCCTATTGGTCCATTGATCATGCCTCAGTTAAACTTCCTGGTGCTAATCCCATCTCTAGCTAATCCCATCCCTGGCTAACCCAATCCATAGCTAACCTTAACCCTGAAGTGGTTTACATAAGATATAACCATTTGCATAGACACTGTTCTCTGTAAGTGCTTGGGCACAAGGAAATGAAGGTATGCAACCCTAACTGTAGCTAACCCCATCTCTACCTAACCCCATCCCTGGCTAACCCCATCTCTAGCTAAACATAACCCTGAAGTGGTTTACATAAGATATAGCCATTCCCATAGACACAAGTTGCTAGGAAAAAGTGAACAGTTTGCTTGGAAATGGCAGACAGCAGTAACAATCACGAATAGCCTGGTACAGAGCGGATGCCAAAATTGAAATTTTGACAAAATTGGGGGTATGGCACCAGTTTGTGAGGGAGTAGGTAGCTATTTTGCAATAGAACAGTCATTGATGATATGTTTTATGTGGCCCAGTACATTGGTCACATTGTGTAACAAATTTGGACAAAATAGTTGTATGTTGTCACTGCCATTGGAAGCATTGCATATATCAGCATTTTCAAATCTGGCCGCAACGGGTATCTGGTAATGTGATACCCCTTTATGGTGGCATATCCAAATCAAGCAGTTCGCCTGGTATCATATCAACTAGAAGCATGGAAGTAGTCATATAAGCAATAAAATTTAACAATTCTGACACATGGGAAATCACTAAAAATCCTGTTAAATGTGACAAATTGTCACTTTTCTGACAAAATTATGCCATGTTTGCTTAAAAATAAAGCAAATATATAAATATTAATTTGAAAATAAATTCTTTAATATATCTAAAGAGACAGTAAGCAGGCTTCATTGGCTCGCAATGCTCTGGAAATCTAGTGTACATGATGTATGATTTATCAATATAATTAATAATTAACCTATAATTAAGTTATGTGACTGGTTTTCAGCTAGTATTATGGGCAAGGCATTGCTTTGATTTGGCTGTCAAACAAAGAATAATGACATGATAAACAGGAGTGTTCTATAATATGTGTACATATATATGTAACCGGCATGGTTACTGGACAATTAGTAATTTATAATTGCCCCACTAATCACCCCACCAGTCACCCAACAAAGGTCACTCGAGGATACCAGAGGAGCACAGGGTTGATGGTGCCATTACTAGAGAATCTAGTTAATTAGTTATTATTATTATAACTATTTGTCTTATGGTTAATTGCATTTACTGAGTCCTTTGCTGGTTGCTGGTCTTGTTACTAATAATTAAGTTGTTTAAATACAAAATTTAGCCAAGAGACAGGGGTCACTTGTGGTCAGGTGGAGGGTCTGTGTCCCAGTGGGCCAGGCTTGCTCCCACTGTCAACAAGACAACAACCCTGTTTTGGTAAGTTCCTAAATAGTATGTTATACCTTAGAAAATGAATTCTTTCTATTTACAATGGTACCAAAATGTCTACTAGAGAATTTTCCATCTTTCTATGTAAACATATTTATATGTTCAGTTGTAATTACTTAATAGTGACTTGGATTACTGATGTGATAAAAGATGGGGAGCAAATGAACTGTCTGGACCTTAGGGAGGAATGTCCCCACCAGCTGTCAGTTAACAGCTAGGGCTTAATGACATTTTGAAAGCTTGTAGCCTGTAGCTGGTAGGACAGGTTAGAAAGTTAAGTTTATTCATGTTTAGTACTGTTAATATAGTTAATGTATTATGATAGACAAAATACATTATGCAGGGACTGTGCATGTGCTGTATAATTATATAACATTCTGTACAGTTAAGCCAGAATCAGACTGGAGCACTCTCCCTCTCTTTGATGTTGTCTTCATTAATCACCATGTGGCACTGGCTGGGTAGGGTGTGTGAAATATCCCCCAAGGACAAGTGCTTGAGAGCAAGCTGGGGCCACACTAGATAGTAACTTATAAACAGGGATCAAGTGTTTGGTTTGATCATTTAATGTAGTATTGATATCTTAGTTCATTTCTGGTGACACCATTGTGTTAACATACATATAATAATGTAGTTAGTCACTCTTTTGTTTATTCATTTACAACTGATAATTGGTTGTATATCATTTACAGATGCAAATGACCCCCTGTAAAATGCAGGATGTGGTTGCACTGAGTCGGTGCTCAGACACATTTTAACACTTTTGGTTAGGCCTGCAGTGCAGTTGGGGTGTGCATTGTTATTTTGGTTTCATGGGTTGTCATGAAGTATTACTATATTAGGTTAGGAAACATTTATTTAACTATATTAAGGAACTAATTATAGACGTTGCATATATCATGTGTGTGGGTATTAGTTGTATGATTTGTGTACTCATAGTCTCCAAGGATTGTGTGATTGTGGTTGTTTATATGTTACGCATAACTGATGCTGTGTTATGCGTGGAGTACATCAAATGTTTACTAATTGTAGCTGCATTTTTAGCTGAAATCTAGATAGAAATCTAGATACAAATACCACAGGTGCCAGCCTGCTATTTGGTGTCTGAGATAATCTATAAGTAATAATTATGTATCAATGTTATGCAGGGAATAGATGTTTTGACTCTGTTGATTAATGATCCTGTGTAACCATTGTAGTAGTGCATGTAGCAATAATATTTTTGTATGTTTTACAGGTTTTTTTTATATAGTTTTTGTTATACAAAATAAAGTAAATCATCATTTCCCGTCTTCCTGCGATTCCACTGTTACATATATATTGTGCTGCAACTTGATGTAAAATTAGACACTTTCTCAGAAAATAGCTTCCCTATTTGGGGTCATGCCTCAGTTGTTAACAAGATTTAACAAAACTGTCATCCCAAACAACAAGTTCCAGATGGCAAGTGGACAAGGAAGCCATTGGCTTATCGAGAGTCGAACAATTTTCTCATCTATGTGTAGCCCGCCCTTATTAGATATCTGTCAGTTCTATTTTTAAACATATTCACACTACTAGCATTAACACAATCATTTAGCAGTTTGTTCCATTCATTTATCACCCTCTGTGAGAAAGAGTACTTTCTCATGTCCAACCTACACTGCTCCTTAACTAATGCTGCTTTGTGTCCTCTGGTTCTACTGCCTTCTTTAAGTTTGAAGAACATATTCCTATCAACATCCTCATAACCGTTCACTATTTTAAATACTTCTATTTGGTCTCCTCTTAGTCTCCTGGTCTCTAGTGTTGTCAAACTGCATTGTAATAAGTGACTTTCGTAACTAAAGTCTCTCAATTCTGGAATCATTTTGGTTGCTCTTCGTTGTATTCTTTCTAGCTTGTCTATGTCCTTTTTACGATACGGCCTCCATGCTTGAATACAATGTTCCAAATGTGGTCTAACTATTGCTTTGTACAGGGGTACAATTAGCCGTTTCTCCTTATACATAACAGTTCTCCTAATTAGCCCTAGAATTTGATTTCCTTTTGAAGCAGCAATCCAACATTGCTCTGAAACTTTCATGTCAACACTAAATGTTACTCCTAAGTCCTTTTCTTGTGTGGTTCTACCTAGTACAGCATCCCCCATTTTATATTCTTCGTCCATGTTTCCATGTCCTATGTTACACATTTACACTTTCCAAAATTGAATAGTATTTGCCATTTTTCTGACCATTTAACTAATTTATCTAGATCATCCTGTAAACTTTGTTTATCTGTAACATTAATAACCTTTCTGAATATTTTTGTGTATTCTGAAAATTTCAGTACTTTGCTAGATATCTCATCTTCCAAATATTTTATATGTATTAAAAACAGAATAGAGCCTAATACTGATCCCTGTGGTACCCCACTCAAAACAGATTTCCAGTTTGAAATCTCACCATCTACTATTACTCTCTGTCTTCTGTGTGTAAGCCACCTTTCTATCCAGTTAATTACATCATTTCCTATACCATGGGCTTTTAGTTTAAGTAACAATCTTTGATGTGGCACTTTATCGAAAGCTTTCTGAAAATCTAAGTAGACCACATCACTGGTGACCCGTCATCTACCCACTTTGTAATTTCTTCCGAAAAACATAAGAAATTGGTTAGACATGACCTTGCTTTTAGGAACCCATGTTGAGATGTATTTATTAATTTATGTTTTACAAGGAATTCCACCATGTGGTCTCTAATTAATGTTTCGAGTAATTTGCATACAACTGATGGCGTAATGTTTGCTTCTTTCCATTCTGAAGGAACCATTCCTTTTTTAGTGACAAGTTAAACACTTTTGCAAGTGGTGTACTAATTTTCTCAACAATTTCATCAGTTAGACTTCCTAGTGTGTTACACACGAATGTAGGGCATAGTAAGTTTGGACATAGGACGTTTTAAAAAAATTCTTACGATCTGACATAAGTGCATTTGTGCAGGGACATTATTACCAGGTTTGCTGATGTAAGCTGTTGAGAGTGAATTGGTGGATTTTTAGATGATTTTAATAGGCGGAAGGATATTTGTGATTTTTTTAGCCACTAGACACACGTGCATCGTAATTCATGCCAATATTGGTGAACATTGAGGGGTATCTCACATACAGGCATATTACAAGAGTTAGAAATGTATAATTTTAACAAAACTCGACCAACATGTCAGTGGGATGATGACAGCAGCTGGTGAAAACTTTTAGAATTTTTGCTGGTCACGTTTTCTTATAATTATGCAAAACGTTAACATGGCCGCCAGTGGGAAATGTAACTGTAGGCTGAATCCTACAGCCGCAGTTTGATCACATTCACATTCACATTGTGCGCCATGAGTGTGTCATGACTATATGGTCGTCGGGGGGGGTGGGGGGGACAATGTGTACACTTAATAGACCCTGGATCTGGATTTTTTATATACACTGATGAATGTTGAATCAAATAACAAATACTATGGACGCCCCTGGTTGGGACCTATGAACCAGTCTGTGTAGACGCCCGTATTTAAGACATATCAATTGGTCCGTAGATGCCCCTGGTTGGGACCTATCAAGTGGTCCGTAGACGCCCCTATTTGAGACATATCAATTGGTCCATAGATGCCCCTAGTTGGGACCTATCAACTGGCTCCTTCTTTATAGATGGCGCCTTAATAATTAAGGGGCCATCTATAAAGTACGTCACTTTCAGGGTTGGGGATAAACGGGGCATTATACACAGGGGCTGTTAATTACATTCGTTATTAAAAGTTGTTTTGCTCGCTACCTGTCGATGTCAGACTGACAGCATTGATTGCTATGTCAGTTGTATATTTCAACTGAATTCGAAAGAAAAAGCAATGTGGTCTCTGCCATGCACCAGTGAAGTATGTAATTGTGCGCAAAAATCTGCAAACTTGGTGTAAATTTTATGTATGCATTATAGGTGGTGGGCCTTCCTCAAAATGAACATAGTTTTAACGGTGGGTACATGCCGGTGTTACGAAGCCTGACAAGGGGGTGAGGAGGCCTCACTTTAATTATTATTATTACTCAAATTTATAGGCGCGTACATACATGCAATCATAAAATAATAACTAATATTGTAAAGTTAAAAGTTATATATATATATTAAATTTGGAGCATTATATTAAGGTTAATGAACATAATGAATAAATAATTATAGTAAATAAATAAATAGATAAAATACATGTTCATAAAAAATGCCAATGTTCACAGTTATTCCTCATTGGAAATACGTACGCCTAAATAAAGAAGATTTTCAATATGTTCTTAAATTTACACAGCGTATCTGCTTGTCTTATGTAATCCGACAAAGCGTTCGACAGTGTCGGTCCGGACACCGAGAAAGCACGTCTGTCATAGCCCTCCACCGTAGCGCGGCACTACCAGCAAACGCAGATCAGCAGATTGAAGATTGCGGGTTGTAGTCTCCTTATCTCCAAGGACGTCGCTGGAGTCAGCTGACTTATTGCTCGATAACAATGACTTAATAATTTTTCAAATCAAATTTATTGTAACTCTTTGCAATATATACAAATCAAACCAAGGTAAACCCTATATGATAATGTCAAGAGAACAATAAGGGACGAACATTATACAATGTTATACTCCCTAGTATATATTTCAATACATATATCATAGTATTAAACACAAAAATAGCGTGCAGGTGTAGAAAACGAACAAATTGTGATTGTGATACATGTTATATATTGACATCATTGTGTAATATAAATTGCTTAAGTTATACATTTGTAGTTTATTATTGAATAAGAAGTAAAGTTGAGTCTTGTGTTAAAATAATTCCAAATTATAGCACCCTTAATTCTTACAGAACGAAGTGTTATTTCTAAAGTTGCCATGGATATGTGTATTTGTGTAGATTGTCTTGTATTGTAACTATGAACATCTTGATTAAGTTTAAACATATTAAAAAATTGTTGGTAGAAGACCACTGTTGTATTAATACATAAACATTTGTATTGAGTAGACATATAGTTGTCTAATCGTTAAGATGTTTAGTAGTTTAAATATAGGTTTTGTATGAGTTGATATATTAGCTGATACGAGCATTCTCACCGCTTTCTTTTGAGTCAAATGCACCACCCCACACTTCAATACAATATGTCAAATGAGGGAATGGAAACGAGTAATATAAGGTGACCAGGCATGGTCTAGTTAAAAATCTTTTGGCTTTGTTGATAATGCCTACCCCTTTAGAGATTTTACATTTAACTTTGTTAATATGTTCAGCCCAATTAAGTTTGTTATCAATAGTAACGCCAAGAAATGTTGTAGAGGATACTTGTTTAATAGCATTATCATTAATTTCAAGTTTTGTTGGTTTGATAAGTTTTCTGTTAGAAGTTCTCAATATCATGTATTGGGTCTTATCAATGTTTAGAGATAATTTGTTAGCATTTAACCAAGCTACAAGTTTTTTTAGTTCAATATTCATTTTGTTAGCTATATCATCCAATTGATCACCCTGTATAAATACACTAGTGTCATCGGCAAATAATAAGGAGAAAAGAATATATGAGACATTAGCAATATCATTGATATATAATAGAAACAGCAGTGGCCCCAGTATGGAACCTTGAGGCACTCCACAAGTAATAGAGAGTTTAGTTGAGCTAGTGTTATTGTAATACACATATTGACTTCTATTAGATAAATAACTTTTAATCCAGTCATTGGCTAAGCCACGTATACCATAACATTGAAGTTTTTGACACAGTATCTCATGGTCAACAGTATCAAAAGCTTTAGATAAATCTAAGAACACCCCTAGCACAAATTGTTTGTTTTGTAGTGCTTCTGATATTTTGTCTACAATGGTCATTAGTGCCATGCTAGTGGAGTGATTTTTTCAAAAACCAAACTGATATTTGTACAGAATGTTATACTTATTAATAAAATTTAACAGCCTGTTATACATTAGTCTTTCCAATATGTTAGAGAAAGTTGGTAATATTGAAATTGGTCGGTAGTTAGAAAATATTTTTTTTCCCTTAGATTTGTAGATAGGTATTACCTTAGCTATTTTTAACTCATCTGGGAATATTCCAGTATTTATAGAGAGATTATATAAATATGTTAATGGTTTAATAAAGCTTTTATATGTTTTTTTAATTACTTTACTGGAAATATCATCCCATCCAGGACTAGATATTTTGAGAGAGTTTACTATTGCTGATACCTCATTTTCAGTTACCGGTTCAAGATATATAGTTTTAGTATTGCTGTTTTTCATGTATGACATAGGGTCTGTTTGGTTCTGTGGAATGTTTTTTACTAGGTTAGAGCCAACATTTATATAGAACTTATTAAAACATTTGCTTATTTGTTTTTTGTCTGATGTTACTGCTTTGTCGACAATGAATTTTGTCTGCGTTATACGTTCATGTTTCTTGTTTATTATTTCTTTTAAAAGGGACCAAGACTTTTTAAGGTTATGTTTATTTTCTTCAAAGAGAGTTGCGTAATGTTCACGTTCAGATTTCCTTAGTAAGCCATTCAACTTATTTTTGTATACTTTATATTTAGTTTCGTTATATCTTGTGTTTTGTCTCACATATTTAACATATAGTCTATTCTTCTCTTTTATTGATTTTTTTAGCCCATATGTTAGCCATGGTTTCCTATTCTTGTAGTTAAGCTTGATTGTTTTTATGGGAAAGCAGTCATTGTATTCTCGCAGTAATGACTTATAAAATACTGAGTAGGCTGTTTGACAATTATTTGTGTATGTCATAATATCCCAGTCAAGATTTTGCATGTTATTATAAAATGATTTTATTTGGATCTATATATACTCACTGTGTATGCATTTCACTCAACCTAAATCACCAACAGTAAATGTCCACGTTACGGACTTCAGGGGCAATTGTCATAAGGGGCAATTGTCCAAGGTGGAAAATGTCCGGAGGGGCAACTGTGGGGGGGGTCAATTATCCCGTGTCTATTTGATCAAGTGTGTCGTATATTGACTGAACAAGACGCTGTGCCGCCATTCCCAGGACCTGGGATTATTGCAGCATGTCTCCCTTATAGGAGTGTCGGACCGAGCATGGGCAGAATGTTAACGGGCCTGGGCCAGACTTGGGCCGGGGTGGGCTTGGGCGCAAATGCTAGGTCCGTGCAGGCCACTAGAATATATGTCCACCTTGAGCCTTTCTGTTGTAGATGTTATGCCATCTAAACCAGTGTGTGCGTGCGTGCGTGCGTGCATGCGTGTGTGTGTGCGCGCGTGTGCATGTGCACGTGTGCGTGTGTGTGTGCGCACGTGTGCATGTGTGTACTCCTCCTGTATGCTGGTTGATGTGCTTGTTGTAGTTCAGTGTACTTTGTTATGGTATTCTTGCGTGTAGCAGTGACCATGGTCGGAGGTGACTTCTTTCTATGAGTTGTTGTAGTTCAGTCTACTTTGTTATGGTATTCTTGTGTGTAGCAGTGACCATGGTCGGAGGTGACTTCTTTCTATGAGTTGTTGTAGTTCAGTGTACTTTGTTATGGTATTCTTGCGTGTAGCAGTGACCATGGTCGGAGGTGACTTCTTTCTATGAGTTGTTGTAGTTCAGTCTACTTTGTTATGGTATTCTTGTGTGTAGCAGTGACCATGGTCGGAGGTGACTTCTTTCTATGAGTTGTTGTAGTTCAGTCTACTTTGTTATGGTATTCTTGCGTGTAGCAGTGACCATGGTCGGAGGTGACTTCTTTCTATGAGTTGTTGTAGTTCAGTGTACTTTGTTATGGTATTCTGGCGTGTAGCAGTGACCATGGTCGGAGGTGACTTCTTTCTATGAGTTGTTGTAGTTCAGTCTACTTTGTTATGGTATTCTTGTGTGTAGCAGTGACCATGGTCGGAGGTGACTTCTTTCTATGAGTTGTTGTAGTTCAGTCTACTTTGTTATGGTATTCTTGCGTGTAGCAGTGACCATGGTCGGAGGTGACTTCTTTCTATGAGTTGTTGTAGTTCAGTGTACTTTGTTATGGTATTCTTGCGTGTAGCAGTGACCATGGTCGGAGGTGACTTCTTTCTATGAGTTGTTGTAGTTCAGTCTACTTTGTTATGGTATTCTTGTGTGTAGCAGTGACCATGGTCGGAGGTGACTTCTTTCTATGAGTTGTTGTAGTTCAGTGTACTTTGTTATGGTATTCTTGCGTGTAGCAGTGACCATGGTCGGAGGTGACTTCTTTCTATGAGTTGTTGTAGTTCAGTGTACTTTGTTATGGTATTCTTGCGTGTAGCAGTGACCATGGTCGGAGGTGACTTCTTTCTATGAGTTGTTGTAGTTCAGTCTACTTTGTTATGGTATTCTTGTGTGTAGCAGTGACCATGGTCGGAGGTGACTTCTTTCTATGAGTTGTTGTAGTTCAGTGTACTTTGTTATGGTATTCTTGCGTGTAGCAGTGACCATGGTCGGAGGTGACTTCTTTCTATGAGTTGTTGTAGTTCAGTGTACTTTGTTATGGTATTCTTGCATGTAGCAGTGACCATGGTCGGAGGTGACTTCTTTCTATGAGTTGTTGTAGTTCAGTCTACTTTGTTATGGTATTCTTGCAGGTAGCAGTGACCATGGTCGGAGGTGACTTCTTTCTATGAGTTGTTGTAGTTCAGTGTACTTTGTTATGGTATTCTTGCATGTAGCAGTGACCATGGTCGGAGGTGACTTCTTTCTATGAGTTGTTGTAGTTCAGTCTACTTTGTTATGGTATTCTTGCGTGTAGCAGTGACCATGGTCGGAGGTGACTTCTTTCTATGAGTTGTTGTAGTTCAGTCTACTTTGTTATGGTATTCTTGTGTGTAGCAGTGACCATGGTCGGAGGTGACTTCTTTCTATGAGTTGTTGTAGTTCAGTGTACTTTGTTATGGTATTCTTGCGTGTAGCAGTGACCATGGTCGGAGGTGACTTCTTTCTATGAGTTGTTGTAGTTCAGTGTACTTTGTTATGGTATTCTTGCGTGTAGCAGTGACCATGGTCGGAGGTGACTTCTTTCTATGAGTTGTTGTAGTTCAGTCTACTTTGTTATGGTATTCTTGCAGGTAGCAGTGACCATGGTCGGAGGTGACTTCTTTCTATGAGTTGTTGTAGTTCAGTGTACTTTGTTATGGTATTCTTGCGTGTAGCAGTGACCATGGTCGGAGGTGACTTCTTTCTTTGAGTTGTTGTAGTTCAGTCTACTTTGTTATGGTATTCTTGCGTGTAGCAGTGACCATGGTCGGAGGTGACTTCTTTCTATGAGTTGTTGTAGTTCAGTGTACTTTGTTATGGTATTCTTGCGTGCAGCAGTGACCATGGTCAGAGGTGACTTCTTTCTATGAGTTGTTGTAGTTCAGTCTACTTTGTTATGGTATTCTTGCGTGCAGCAGTGACCATGGTCGGAGGTGACTTCTTTCTATGAGTTGTTGTAGTTCAGTGTACTTTGTTATGGTATTCTTGCGTGCAGCAGTGACCATGGTCGGAGGTGACTTCTTTCTATGAGTTGTTGTAGTTCAGTCTACTTTGTTATGGTATTCTTGCGTGCAGCAGTGACCATGGTCGGAGGTGACTTCTTTCTATGAGTTGTTGTAGTTCAGTGTACTTTGTTGTGGTATTCTTGCAGGTAGCAGTGACCATGGTCGGAGGTGACTTCTTTCTATGAGTTGTTGTAGTTCAGTGTACTTTGTTATGGTATTCTTGCGTGTAGCAGTGACCATGGTCGGAGGTGACTTCTTTCTATGAGTTGTTGTAGTTCAGTGTACTTTGTTATGGTATTCTTGCGTGTAGCAGTGACCATGGTCGGAGGTGACTTCTTTCTATGAGTTGTTGTAGTTCAGTGTACTTTGTTATGGTATTCTTGCGTGTAGCAGTGACCATGGTCGGAGGTGACTTCTTTCTATGAGTTGTTGTAGTTCAGTGTACTTTGTTATGGTATTCTTGCGTGTAGCAGTGACCATGGTCGGAGGTGACTTCTTTCTATGAGTTGTTGTAGTTCAGTGTACTTTGTTATGGTATTCTTGCGTGTAGCAGTGACCATGGTCGGAGGTGACTTCTTTCTATGAGTTGTTGTAGTTCAGTGTACTTTGTTATGGTATTCTTGCGTGTAGCAGTGACCATGGTCGGAGGTGACTTCTTTCTATGAGTTGTTGTAGTTCAGTGTACTTTGTTATGGTATTCTTGCGTGTAGCAGTGACCATGGTCGGAGGTGACTTCTTTCTATGAGTTGTTGTAGTTCAGTGTACTTTGTTATGGTATTCTTGCGTGTAGCAGTGACCATGGTCGGAGGTGACTTCTTTCTATGAGTTGTTGTAGTTCAGTGTACTTTGTTATGGTATTCTTGCGTGTAGCAGTGACCATGGTTGGAGGTGACTTCTTTCTATGAGTTGTTGTAGTTCAGTCTACTTTGTTATGGTATTCTTGCGTGTAGCAGTGACCATGGTCGGAGGTGACTTCTTTCTATGAGTTGTTGTAGTTCAGTGTACTTTGTTACGGTATTCTTGTATGTAGCAGTGACCATGGTCAGAGGTGACTTCTTTCTATGAGTTGTTGTAGTTCAGTCTACTTTGATTTGGTATTCTTGCATGTAGCAGTGACCATGGTCGGAGGTGACTTCTTTCTATGAGTTGTTGTAGTTCAGTGTACTTTGTTATGGTATTCTTGCATGTAACAGTGACCATGGTCGGAGGTGACTTCTTTCTATGAGTTGTTGTAGTTCAGTGTACTTTGTTACGGTATTCTTGCATGTAGCAGTGACCATGGTTGGAGGTGACTTCTTTCTATGAGTTGTTGTAGTTCAGTCTACTTTGTTATGGTATTCTTGCATGTAGCAGTGACCATGGTCGGAGGTGACTTCTTTCTATGAGTTGTTGTAGTTCAGTCTACTTTGTTATGGTATTCTTGCGTGTAGCAGTGACCATGGTCGGAGGTGACTTCTTTCTATGAGTTGTTGTAGTTCAGTGTACTTTGTTATGGTATTCTTGCATGTAACAGTGACCATGGTCGGAGGTGACTTCTTTCTATGAGTTGTTGTAGTTCAGTGTACTTTGTTACGGTATTCTTGCATGTAGCAGTGACCATGGTTGGAGGTGACTTCTTTCTATGAGTTGTTGTAGTTCAGTGTACTTTGTTACGGTATTCTTGCATGTAGCAGTGACCATGGTCGGAGGTGACTTCTCTCTATGAGTTGTTGTAGTTCAGTCTACTTTGTTACAGTATTCTTGCATGTAGCAGTGACCATGGTTGGAGGTGACTTCTTTCTATGAGTTGTTGTAGTTCAGTGTACTTTGTTATGGTATTCTTGCATGTAGCAGTGACCATGGTCGGAGGTGACTTCTTTCTATGAGTTGTTGTAGTTCAGTCCACTTTGTTATGGTATTCTTGCGTGTAGCAGTGACCATGGTCGGAGGTGACTTCTTTCTATGAGTTGTTGTAGTTCAGTGTACTTTGTTATGGTATTCTTACGTGTAGCCGTGACCATGGTCGGAGGTGACTTCTTTCTATGAGTTGTTGTAGTTCAGTGTACTTTGTTGTGGTATTCTTGCATGTAGCAGTGACCATGGTCGGAGGTGAATTCTTACTATGAGTTGTTGTAGTTCAGTCTACTTTGTTATGGTATTCTTGCGTGTAGCAGTGACCATGGTCGGAGGTGACTTCTTTCTATGAGTTGTTGTAGTTCAGTCTACTTTGTTATGGTATTCTTGCATGTAGCAGTGACCATGGTCGGAGGTGACTTCTTTCTATGAGTTGTTGTAGTTCAGTGTACTTTGTTATGGTATTCTTGCGTGTAGCAGTGACCATGGTCGGAGGTGACTTCTTTCTATGAGTTGTTGTAGTTCAGTGTACTTTGTTACGGTATTCTTGCGTGTAGCAGTGACCATGGTCGGAGGTGACTTCTTTCTATGAGTTGTTGTAGTTCAGTGTACTTTGTTATGGTATTCTTGCGTGTAGCAGTGACCATGGTCGGAGGTGATTTCTTTCTATGAGTTGTTGTAGTTCAGTCTACTTTGTTATGGTATTTTTGCGTGTAGCAGTGACCATGGTCGGAGGTGACTTCTTTCTATGAGTTGTTGTAGTTCAGTGTACTTTGTTATGGTATTCTTGCATGTAACAGTGACCATGGTCGGAGGTGACTTCTTTCTATGAGTTGTTGTAGTTCAGTGTACTTTGTTACGGTATTCTTGCATGTAGCAGTGACCATGGTTGGAGGTGACTTCTTTCTATGAGTTGTTGTAGTTCAGTGTACTTTGTTACGGTATTCTTGCATGTAGCAGTGACCATGGTCGGAGGTGACTTCTCTCTATGAGTTGTTGTAGTTCAGTGTATTTTGTTACAGTATTCTTGCATGTAGCAGTGACCATGGTTGGAGGTGACTTCTTTCTATGAGTTGTTGTAGTTCAGTGTACTTTGTTATGGTATTCTTGCATGTAGCAGTGACCATGGTCGGAGGTGACTTCTTTCTATGAGTTGTTGTAGTTCAGTGTACTTTGTTATGGTATTCTTGCGTGTAGCCGTGACCATGGTCGGAGGTGACTTCTTTCTATGAGTTGTTGTAGTTCAGTGTACTTTGTTACGGTATTCTTGCGTGTAGCAGTGACCATGGTCGGAGGTGACTTCTTTCTATGAGTTGTTGTAGTTCAGTGTACTTTGTTATGGTATTCTTGCATGTAGCAGTGACCATGGTCGGAGGTGATTTCTTTCTATGAGTTGTTGTAGTTCAGTCTACTTTGTTATGGTATTTTTGCGTGTAGCAGTGACCATGGTCGGAGGTGACTTCTTTCTATGAGTTGTTGTAGTTCAGTGTACTTTGTTATGGTATTCTTGCATGTAACAGTGACCATGGTCGGAGGTGACTTCTTTCTATGAGTTGTTGTAGTTCAGTGTACTTTGTTACGGTATTCTTGCATGTAGCAGTGACCATGGTTGGAGGTGACTTCTTTCTATGAGTTGTTGTAGTTCAGTGTACTTTGTTACGGTATTCTTGCATGTAGCAGTGACCATGGTCGGAGGTGACTTCTCTCTATGAGTTGTTGTAGTTCAGTGTATTTTGTTACAGTATTCTTGCATGTAGCAGTGACCATGGTTGGAGGTGACTTCTTTCTATGAGTTGTTGTAGTTCAGTGTACTTTGTTATGGTATTCTTGCATGTAGCAGTGACCATGGTCGGAGGTGACTTCTTTCTATGAGTTTTTGTAGTTCAGTGTACTTTGTTATGGTATTCTTGCATGTAGCAGTGACCATGGTCGGAGGTGACTTCTTTCTATGAGTTGTTGTAGTTCAGTGTACTTTGTTATGGTATTCTTGCGTGTAGCAGTGACCATGGTCGGAGGTGACTTCTTTCTATGAGTTGTTGTAGTTCAGTGTACTTTGTTATGGTATTCTTGCGTGTAGCAGTGACCATGGTCGGAGGTGACTTCTTTCTATGAGTTGTTGTAGTTCAGTGTAATTTGTTATGGTATTCTTGCATGTAGCAATGACCATGGTCGGAGGTGATTTCTTTCTATGAGTTGTTGTAGTTCAGTGTACTTTGTTATGGTATTCTTGCATGTAGCAGTGACCATGGTCGGAGGTGACTTCTTTCTATGAGTTGTTGTAGTTCAGTGTACTTTGTTACGGTATTCTTGCATGTAGCAGTGACCATGGTCGGAGGTGACTTCTTTCTATGAGTTGTTGTAGTTCAGTGTACTTTGTTATGGTATTCTTGCATGTAGCAGTGACCATGGTCGGAGGTGACTTCTTTCTATGAGTTGTTGTAGTTCAGTGTACTTTGTTATGGTATTCTTGCATGTAGCAGTGACCATGGTCGGAGGTGACTTCTTTCTATGAGTTGTTGTAGTTCAGTTTACTTTGTTATGGTATTCTTGCGTGTAGCAGTGACCATGGTCGGAGGTGACTTCTTTCTATGAGTTGTTGTAGTTCAGTGTACTTTGTTATGGTATTCTTCCATGTAGCAGTGACCATGGTCGGAGGTGACTTCTTTCTATGAGTTGTTGTAGTTCAGTTTACTTTGTTATGGTATTCTTGCGTGTAGCAGTGACCATGGTCGGAGGTGTCTTCTTTCTATGAGTTGTTGTAGTTCAGTGTACTTTGTTATGGTATTCTTGCGTGTAGCAGTGACCATGGTCGGAGGTGACTTCTTTCTATGAGTTGTTGTAGTTCAGTGTACTTTGTTATGGTATTCTTGCGTGTAGCAGTGACCATGTTCGGAGGTGACTTCTTTCTATGAGTTGTTGTAGTTCAGTGTACTTTGTTATGGTATTCTTGCGTGTAGCAGTGACCATGGTCGGAGGTGACTTCTTTCTATGAGTTGTTGTAGTTCAGTCTACTTTGTTATGGTATTCTTGCGTGTAGCAGTGACCATGGTCGGAGGTGACTTCTTTCTATGAGTTGTTGTAGTTCAGTCTACTTTGTTATGGTATTCTTGCGTGTAGCAGTGACCATGGTCGGAGGTGACTTCTTTCTTTGAGTTGTTGTAGTTCAGTGTACTTTGTTATGGTATTCTGTGTGTAGCAGTGACCATGGTCGGAGGTGACTTCTATCTATGAGTTGTTGTAGTTCAGTGTACTTTGTTATGGTATTCTTGCATGTAGCAGTGACCATGGTCGGAGGTGACTTCTTTCTATGAGTTGTTGTAGTTCAGTGTACTTTGTTATGGTATTCTTGCGTGTAGCAGTGACCATGGTCGGAGGTGACTTCTATCTATGAGTTGTTGTAGTTCAGTGTACTTTGTTATGGTATTCTTGCGTGTAGCAGTGACCATGGTCGGAGGTGACTTCTTTCTATGAGTTGTTGTAGTTCAGTGTACTTTGTTATGGTATTCTTACATGTAGCAGTGACCATGGTCGGAGGTGACTTCTTTCTATGAGTTGTTGTAGTTCAGTGTACTTTGTTATGGTATTCTTACATGTAGCAGTGACCAAGGGCGGAGGTGACTTCTTTCTATGAGTTGTTGTAGTTCAGTGTACTTTGTTATGGTATTCTTACATGTAGCAGTGACCATGGTCGGAGGTGACTTCTTTCTATGAGTTGTTGTAGTTCAGTGTACTTTGTTATGGTATTCTTGCGTGTAGCAGTGACCATGGTCGGAGGTGACTTCTTTCTATGAGTTGTTGATCACGGCACAGTGTGAAGGAATCCTTTGTTCCACTGGAAGCCATACACTGGTTTTTTATTGGGGTTGAGTCTTCGACCACATAGGACTTTGTGAGAATACCATTTCCCCTGTGCACCAAGTAAACAACGACTACGCTGGTTGTCTATACCAGCCTATATCATGTTTGTGTCAGATATAATAGCTACAGTTAATATTTGTCTGCAGTTTTGCACAATATTGTAGAAATTATATGTTCAGACATTATTATTTATCTGTGCTAAATATTGTTTCATCTCAGTTCACAATTTTCCAATCCCGTCTGTCAGTTCATGGTTTAGTCTTTTCACATTCGTAATATTAGATAATTGACATAAGCGCGTTTATATCATCATCAGTTGTCATTATTCACTTTAGATCCACGCCAGGGATACAACCAAATACACATATTTCGGTATGATAAGATTACTGCTTGCTCAGTCAGTGGTGTACATATTAGAAGGCTTGTTTATGGACATTATTGTATATTGCGGTTGGTCAACTTAGTTAATTGTTGAGATTTTGGCTTGTTGGTAATAATTGTGAAGGAGCAGTCAGACGTAACCCCTCTGACAGGGCCCTGCTTGTAATAGAAACTTCAGATGTGCTACTTTAGTTTTATCATTACATAAAACGTGTTTCTGGAACAGATAGTCAGCTATATGAAAACATATCTTTGAATATAGCTGTGTTTCTGGAACTTGTAGTCAGCTATATGAAAATATATCTTTAGATATACCTGTGTTTCTGGAACAGATAATCAGCTATGTGAACATATATGTTTAAACATACCTGATGTGTACGTTATAACAACAAAAACTAAGATATTTATCTACCGGTAACAGGAATATATCGGTGTGAGTAATATGAAGTTCTCATCAGGACATAGACACAATCACAATATACATTTCCTAGTAAGTCGTCATCAAGACATAGACACAGTCACAACATACATTTCCTAGTAAGTTGTCATCAAGACATAGACACAGTCACAACATACATTTCCAAGTAAGTCGTCATCAAGACATAGACACAGTCACAACATACATTTCCTAGTAAGTTGTCATCGAGACATAGACACAGTCACAACATACATTTCCTAGTAAGTTCTCATCAAGATATAGACACAGTCACAACATACATTTCTTAGTAAGTTGTCATCAAGACATAGACACAATCACAACATACATTTCTTAGTAAGTTGTCATCAAGATATAGACACAGTCACAACATACATTTCCTAGTAAGTTGTCATCAAGATATAGACACAATCACAACATACATTTCCTAGTAAGTTGTCATCGAGACATAGACATAATCACAACATACATTTCCTAGTAAGTTGTCATCAAGACATAGACACAATCACAACATACATTTCCTAGTAAGTTGTCATCAAGATATAGACACAATCACAACATACATTTCCTAGTAAGTTGTCATCGAGACATAGACATAATCACAACATACATTTCCTAGTAAGTTGTCATCAAGACATAGACACAATCACAATATACATTTCCTAGTAAGTTGTCATCAAGATATAGACACAATCACAACATACATTTCCTAGTAAGTTGTCATCGAGACATAGACATAATCACAACATACATTTCTTCAGCTGTGTTTAAATTGTTGGCGTAACTGATACCAAATTGAACATTTCGAAACATCTACCCCACAAACACTTTGGAAAACAGTGCAGTAGCAGATAAGGATATTTCAAGAAGGCATAACAAAGTGTATGCATATTTTAATACCTGTAGAAATGTGATTGACATTGGTATGAAAATCAAAAGCCATGCTACCGAGAAACAATTCTGTCAATGCTGCGTTATATGCAAGGGTTTGTTCGTTGTCCTTAACACAATAAGCGCAATTCAGCTTCGCCAACTACAGCCATTTAGCTGCCGACACAACAAAAGAAAACAAGTTTTGCATAATTTTGATGAGAGTTATCTTACTTTCTTATTAAATTTTTTCATATAATATTGGCAGCATATTTTCTTAAATGAACAATATATATATATTTTTTTTGTGTTAAGAAATATATATATTTGAAAATAATTGTGATGTCGTCTCTCTACATGGGCAAAATATTTCTTGGTCATGTTCTTATTTATGTGTAGAATTGTCTTCGATTGGATTGTAATGTTGCACAGTCACGTGCCCCTGACATGTCATTTAACATTGTATCATCATATAAGTAGGTACATATGTCACTCTCTGACGTTCATATTGAAGAAAAATTTTAATACTCTGAACGGTAACTTAACTGGTTGCTGACTGTTTCCCTCAACGCATCGCCTGTTCATCTATTTAGGTCAGTTCCCGTAATATTTCAGCGTAGCATGAAGCAGGTATGTTCTAACAACATGAAGTAATATGTGGTATTGCAACGTCAAATAGTAATTTGCCTTTGCCTTGGGTGGCAATCTTGTTAAATCTTGTTCAATACAAATGCCAAACTTGATCTATGTTTGTAGCTTTATATACCCAGTATCTGATTTCAACATTAGCCCAACTCCATGTCCTATGATTCCAACACTAGCCCAACTCAGTGTCCTTTGATCCCAAAACTAGCCCAACTCCATGTCCTATGATCCCAACACTAGCCCAACTCCATGCCCTTTGATCCCAACACTAGCCCAACTCCATGTCCTTTGATCCCAACACTAGCCCAACTCCATGTCCTTTGATCTCAACATTAGCCCAACTCCATGACCTTTGAACCCAACACTAGCCCAACTCCATGTCCTTTGATCCCAACACTAGCCCAACTCCATGCCCTTTGATCCTAACATTAGCCCAACTCCATGTCCTTTATCCCAACACTAGCCCAACTCCATGCCCTTTGATCCCAACACTAGCCCAACTCCATGTCCTTTGATCTCAACATTAGCCCAACTCCATGCCCTTTGAACCCAACACTAGCCCAACTCCATGTCCTTTGATCCCAACACTAGCCCCACTCCATGCCCTTTGATTCCAACACTAGCCCAACTCCATGGCATTTGATCCTAACACTAGCCCAACTCCTTGCCCTTTGATCCCAACACTAGCCCAACTACATGTCCTTTGATCCCAACACTAGCCCAACTACATGCCCTTTGGTCCCAACACTAGCCCAACTCCATGGCATTTGATCCTAACACTAGCCCAACTCCTTGCCCTTTGATCCCAACACTAGCCCAACTCCATGCCCTTTAACCCCCTGAACTATGACACTTGTCTAACTAAAAAGTGGTCAAAGTTAGTGTAGTACTGTTGTTAACAACCAGTGACAACATGGTGTTGTTAACAACCAGTGACAACATGATGTTGTTAACAACCAGTGACAACATGATGTTGTTAACAACCAGTGACAACATGGTGGCGCTAGAACCAAGAACCTTGAAACCTCGGTGGAATTGGGCTATTGTTGAAGTCAGGCATTCAATTGTTTAAACACCTTTTGATGCTGTAAACGTCGTTTCGGTGTTTACAGATCGAACGAAGCAAATGAGCGTTTGTCATCATGCTGCGCCAATTGTATATCCATACTCGCTGTCATTAAGTATTGTGACTTGTTGGAGCCTGATACGTAATACTCGGTCTCAGCACTGCCAGTTGTAGGATGTTTTGACATCAGCTGAAGCAGCGAGTCCACAACACGTGACACGTTTACTCCGTGCGGGATCTTTTACTTCTATGTAGAAGGGCCTACCTATGTTAGTGTCTCGTCCGACATACACAACACGTTACATGTTTACTCCGTGTGGGATCTTTATTTCTATGTAGAAGGGCCTACCTATGTTAGTGTCTCGTCCGACATACACAACACGTTACACGTTTACTCCGTGCAGGATCTTTTATTTCTATGTAGAAGGGCCTACCTATGTTAGTGTCCCGTCCGACATACACAACATGTTACACGTTTACTCCGTGCAGGATCTTTTACTTCTATGTAGAAGGACCTACCTATGTTAGTGTCTCGTCCGACATACACAACACGTTACACGTTTACTCCGTGCGGGATCTTTTATTTCTATGCAGAAGGGCCTACCTATGTTAGTGTCTCATCTGACATACACAAACGTTACACATTTACTCTGTGCAGGATCTTTTACTTCTACGTAGAAGGGCCTACCTATGTTAGTGTCTCGTCCGACATACACAACGCGTTACACGTTTAACCCGTGCGGGATCTTTTACTTCTACGTAGAAGGGCCTACCTATGTTAGTGTCTCATCTGACATACACAAACGTTACACATTTACTCTGTGCAGGATCTTTTACTTCTACGTAGAAGGGCCTACCTATGTTAGTGTCTCATCCGACATACACAACACGTTACACGTTTAACCCGTGCGGGATCTTTTACTTCTACGTAGAAGGGCCTACCTATGTTAGTGTCTCGTCCGACATACACAACACGTTACACGTTTAACCCGTGCGGGATCTTTTACTTCTACGTAGAAGGGCCTACCTATGTTAGTGTCTCATCCGACATACACAACACGTTACATGTTTACTCCGTGCGGGATCTTTTACTTCTACGTAGAAGGGCCTACCTATGTTAGTGTCTCGTCCGACATACACAACACGTTACACGTTTACTCCGTGCGGGATCTTTTACTTCTATATAGAAGGGCCTACCTATGTTAGTGTCTCGTCCGACATACACAACACGTTACATGTTTACTCCGTGCGGGATCTTTTATTTCTATGCAGAATGGCCTACCTATGTTAGTGTCTCGTCCGACATATGTTAGTGTCTCGTCCGACATACACAGGCCGCAATTTGCGTTGATGGCAACTTTGTGTATTTTTATTATTGTTGCAGTGAATATTATGTGCCACGTTCGACAAGTTATCAAAGCAGTCGCGTTGACGAGCAATGCTACTTGTTGAGTTACGTGTGTTGTGCGTCTGTAAGTGTTTAATGAGGGCAGACGGACCAGCCGGGCGCTCCACTGACCCGCTCAAGGCGCTTTACGGGTGAACGATTTACAAAGGTTTTTGCAGAGTAGGACATCTCATAAGCGTACGAAGCTGTTGAATATTGGAGGCGGGGTGGGGGGGTAAAGTTAGTTCCTGTGGGAATATTGAGGGGTTGAACACGTACTCAACATATACGCACCCAAAATATTTGGGTCCTGGCTCGCGATACAGAAATGTTTTACGATATTCAACTGGGCACGCACCATCAGAAAAGTACGTCATACAAAGTAGGGCAATTGGTCTCAACCGTCTGCATTGGCTCTCGGTCCTTCTAATTCTCAGTGCCACCTTGATAAATCATCAGTGGCATTTACAGTGTAATTAGATGCTACGTGACAACTACAACATAATATTCATGAATAGAACTACCAAAGGAAGAACAACACACAAACACCTACCAAGGAGGTACCGCCAAAATTATTACCGATTTTTCTTCAATACGGCGTAGTTTTTAAATAAGTTGCATTAGTGGTTTTGTCTGTAGAATATCAGCTACAATATACTCGTGTTACAACAAGCTCCCCGTGTCTCAGTGAAATTTTACTTAAACACACTGTAAAATAATCATATAAATAGTGTAACGGACTAGTGACTAATGAGGTCAAAAGGATAAAGGATAGGTCCCCACAACACTGTATGGTGCTCTACGGACACCGTTACACGTAGCCAGATACGTTTACAATGTCAGTACTAGGCAGGACAAATCACCGGCAGCTGAGCGCGCCACTGACCCGTCTAGCAGCACACGTTTCACTGGTCAGCGCTTTACAAAGGTCTACAGTGAGGACGTCTGAACAGTCCAGGCCGGGCAAATGGAACACATTTGTGTGGATCATATTTTTTATTGATACCATCACCAATTGTCTTGTGCAAATCATACAGTTGTATGTTTCACTTCCTGTCTTGGTCTTTCTGGGAACTAGTCGTGCCCCGCCAAACTTCAAATGGCATTTCCAATATCACATGTAATATTATCCATGATTGGCCACATCCAAAATGTAATATCACATGTAATATTAGCCATGATTGGCCACATCCCGAATGCCCGGAAGTCGTAGGGTAATCTGGGCGCCCCCCTCAAGGAAAACTTTCAAATTGTACACCATTAAACTTCTTTAGCATGTATTTAATGTGTTGATTTATGGACATATATGTGTGTTATCAAATGGAAAACTATTTTCAATATATAAACAACGTAGCTGAGTTGCATTTAACGAGAGATTTAACGAGATTTGCCATCCAAGCCAAAAGTCCAGATGGCAAGTGTATAAGGAAGCCATTGGCTTATCGAGAAAAATATTGAATTTGAATTTGAAAAATAGCAAGAGTTCCCCAAAACATCGTCTTGCCCATCCCTGGGGTAAGACGGTTCTATGCCTGGGGCAACACGGTCCTATGCCTGGGGCAACACGGTCCTATGCCTGGGGCAACACGGTCCATAGTTTTCGCTTATATAAACTATCGCCTGAAATTATAATGTATATATACAAATGGAATGATAGTAATATATCAAGTCACTATGGTTGTTAACTTTAAATGGGAGTTAACATATAATGCATACCTTGCTATCCATACATAATAAAATATTGGTTTAGTAATATTCCATCGCAATTACAGTCTACAGGCTAGCAGAATTTCAATTATGCAATGTTCGTATTATATTAAATGGATTAACCATAATTGGTCATGTGATATACATTTGCTACACTGTGACCATGTGCGTGTGGGATAAGACATAGGGACCGTCTTGCCCCACATGCAAGGGGACCGTCTTGCCCCACATGCATGGGGACCGTCTTGCCCCACATGCATGGGGACCGTCTTGCCCCACATGCATGGGGACCGTCTTGCCCCACATGCATGGGGACCGTCTTGCCCCACATGCATGGGGACCGTCTTGCCCCACATGCATGGGGACCGCCTTGTCCCACATGCATGGGGACCGTCTTGCCCCACATGCATGGGGACCGCCTTGTCCCACATGCATGGGGACCGTCTTGCCCCACATGCATGGGGACCATCTTACCCCACATGCATGGGGACCGTCTTGCCCCACATGCATGGGGACCGTCTTGCCCCACAGACACAACGTGTGTCTTAACACGATGTATACAAAACACAACATGCTATTGCCCATTTTATATTGTTTGACTTGTCAACCGATTAATAATATTAGTATGTTACTAGTTAAGTAATGTCATAGTCATGCTATATAGTGAGTTGCACCATTTTATTAGATCAGTGCATATAATATTGCATATAAAATTTAAACACACACTGATTTAATTACGTCTGTCTCGTGTTATTGAGCTTTCGGGGAGGGTTTCATATAGAAGTTAGCAGGTTCGTTTTGCACCAGATTTGGGGACGTTCAGAGTTATATATTTGGCGTACTTGATGGGGCGTCTTACCTCCAGTGGCCATTTTGCTCCAGGTTACCCTATCGATATTGGTTAACGCCTCAACATTAAGTTCCACGTTTCAACGGGGTTATCTGCCAGGGGTACTGTTGTACTCGGCAGTCCCCTGGCGACGAGTGTGAATATGAGTGCTTGTTGTATAAACTAATTTGTTTAATACTTATGTGGTGTTGTCACAACTATTTGTCGATTGAACTCCCTTTATATATAATTTGACCAATAAACTGGATCGCTGATCATGTGAAGGCCGCTGACATACTAATTTATGTCATTTAGACAAAAACAACACAGTCGAGCGCAGCCTCAATTACCCAGGCTGCGTGCTGTGGCGCCACCGTTTGCCGCACACATCATTGTCTGGATTCAGATCGTTTGTACCTAACTCATAAAATAAGAGGGAACTTTTATCAGTTTATATGATGCAATTCGAATTAACTTTAAAATTTTCATTATATTGACACAACTGTCAGACTGAAAGTGCCAGGCCTTCGGGGCCAGACTCTCTTCTCGGTGAAGTCACGAAGCCGAGCGAGAGTCCGATAAGCGAGACTAGGTCGAGCGCCAAGGCGCGACTTTCTCCAATGCACTACGGCATTGAAACATATTTGTCAGTAAGTTTCCGATACTTGTATATATCAATATTAAAATATGCGATTTCGACATCGTATTGATAATCACAATACACTGATACAATTATGATGTTCATGAGCTAACGCGCACTGTAAATTGAAACCTGCACCGATTTTCGCCCAGTGGCAGTGCCAGTGCCAGTGCCGGCAGTGCAGTGGCAATGACAATGTCAGTGAGCGCGCAACGGTCTTAACGGCTTACGTCGGCATTAAACATCATTTTACTTTCACGAATAAAATTTTTAATATAAAAAATAAGATGTTTAATGCATTAATTTATTTATTTGTGTTGCTCTGCAAGTTATACATTATTTGGCCTAGTTACATATTGTTTGGCCGACCTACTGAGCCTGAGCAAGTTGGGCTGAGTCTGAGGGATGAAATCAAATGGTAGTGCATGGCCATAGCTTGCTGTCAAGTCTCAACAGTCGACAGTTAATTGACAGATTGAATCAAAGAAAAATTTCCACTCCATACTACCATAATGTGATCGTCATATATCGTCATACATACAGGATCAACGTACACGTTAACCCAAATAATTTATGACAAATGGACAATATGGACAATAGAAATCATGTCAAATAATAATGGAGGCTGTGTATGAGATGATCTTTACCGGGATTCAACAATATCCATGTCTTCTTTGAATTAGCTGGAATGAGGCTTCCTTCCACTTTGCGGAGGTAATGGAGTGCTGCGCTTAGTGGAGAAGGGATGCAATCTGTAAATATGAGGGTTGTGCTCCAGTACTGGTACTTGCACTTAAGACAAGTACTAACCAACTTACAAATATGAGGGTTGTGGTCCAGTATTGGTACTTGCACTTAAGACAAGTACTAACCAACTTACATATATGAGGGTTGTGGTCCAGTATTGGTACTTGCACTTAAGACAAGTACTAACCAACTTACAAATATGAGGGTTGTGGATAAGTACTGGGACTTAAGACAAGTACTAGCCAACTTACAAATTTGAGGGTCGTGGTCCAGTACTGGTACTTGCACTTAACACAAGTACTAACCAACTTACAAATATGAGGGTTGTGGATAAGTACTGGGACTTAAGACAAGTACTAGCCAACTTACAAATTTGTGGGTTGTGGTCAAGTACTGGTAAGTCTAAGCCCCTCATTTTGTGCAGACTCATTCCACGGCACAGTCACAGCAAAGGGACCAGTATTGTCAGTAAGGTTAGCCAAATAAAATCCCACTAATTCAGATGCCCAGATCATTTAATATGACACTGTGCCCTGGGGAGGATACAGCCCTACTTGTGTTTACTTAGAGATAACATTCCCTATTGTCACCCCATGAACAGGAGGATACAACCCCACTTGTGTTTACTTAGTGATGACATTCCCTATTGTCACCCCTTGAATGGGAGGATACAGCCCAACTTGTGTTTATTTAGCGATAACATTCCCTATTGTCACCCCTTGAATGGGAGGATACAACCCCACTTGTGTTTACTTAGTGATGACATTCCCTATTGTCACCCCTTGAATGGGAGGATACAGCCCCACTTGTGTTTACTTAGTGATGACATTCCCTGTTGTCGCCCCTTGAATGGGAGGATACAGCCCCACTTGTGTTTACTTAGTGATAACACTCCCTATTGTCACCCCTTGAACAGGAGGATACAACCCCACTTGTGTTTACTTAGTGATAACACTCCCTATTTTCACCCCTTGAACAGGAGGATACAACCCCACTTGTGTTTACTTAGTGATAACATTCCCTATTGTCACCCCTTGAATGGGAGGATACAGCCCAACTTGTGTTTATTTAGCGATAACATTCCCTATTGTCACCCCTTGAATGGGAGGATACAGCCCCACTTGTGTTTACTTAGTGATAACATTCCCTATTGTCACCCCTTGAATGGGAGGATACAGCCCCACTTGTGTTTACTTAGTGATAACATTCCCTATTGTCACCCCTTGAATGGGAGGATACAACCCCACTTGTGTTTACTTAGTGATAACATTCCCTATTGTCACCCCTTGAATGGGAGGATACAGCCCCACTTGTGTTTACTTAGTGATAACACTCCCTATTGTCACCCCTTGAATGGGAGGATACAACCCCACTTGTGTTTACTTAGTGATAACATTCCCTATTGTCACCCCTTGAACAGGAGGATACAGTCCCACTTGTGTTTACTTAGTGATAACACTCCCTATTGTCACCCCTTGAATGGGAGGATACAGCCCAACTTGTGTTTATTTAGCGATAACATTCCCTATTGTCACCCCTTGAACGGGAGGATACAGCCTAACTTGTGTTTACTTAGTGATGACATTCCCTATTGTCACCCCTAGCTGACACCATATGTAAAAAAGTTGTGAGAGCTGCAAACACTGTAACAGTGGTGCCTCCTCTCGGAGCCTGTGTTATCAAGGCTATTTCAATCCAGGTGGTTGTGAGAGCTACTAACACTGTAACAGTGGTGCCTCCTCTCGGAGCCTGTGTTATCAAGGCTATTTAAATCCAGGTAGTTGTGAGAGCGTCTAACACTGTAACAGTGGTGCCTCCTCTCGGAGCCTGTGTTATCAAGGCTATTTCAATCCAGGTAGTTGTGAGAGCTGCAAACACTGTAACAGTGGTGCCTCCTCTCGTAGCCTGTGTTATCAAGGCTATTTCAATCCAGGTAGTTGTGAGAGCTGCAAACACTGTAACAGTGGTGCCTCCTCTCGGAGCCTGTGTTATCAAGGTTATTTCAATCCAGGTAGTTGTGAGAGCTACAAACACTGTAACAGTGGTGCCTCCTCTCGGAGCCTGTGTTATCAAGGCTATTTCAATCCAGGTAGTTGTGAGGGCTACTAACACTGTAACAGTGGTGCCTCCTCTCGGAGCCTGTGTTATCAAGGCTATTTCAATCCAGGTAGTTGTGAGGGCTACTAACACTGTAACAGTGGTGCCTCCTCTCGGAGCCTGTGTTATCAAGGCTATTTCAATCCAGGTAGTTGTGAGAGCTGCAAACACTGTAACAGTGGTGCCTCCTCTCGGAGCCTATGTTATCAAGGCTATTTCAATCCAGGTAGTTGTGAGGGCTACTAACACTGTAACAGTGGTGCCTCCTCTCGGAGCCTGTGTTATCAAGGCTATTTCAATCCAGGTAGTTGTGAGAGCTACTAACACTGTAACAGTGGTGCCTCCTCTCGGAGCCTGTGTTATCAAGGCTATTTCAATCCAGGTAGTTGTGAGGGCTACTAACACTGTAACAGTGGTGCCTCCTCTCGGAGCCTGTGTTATCAAGGCTATTTCAATCCAGGTAGTTGTGAGGGCTACTAACACTGTAACAGTGGTGCCTCCTCTCGGAGCCTGTGTTATCAAGGCTATTTCAATCCAGGTAGTTGTGAGAGCTACTAACACTGTAACAGTGGTGCCTCCTCTCGGAGCCTGTGTTATCAAGGCTATTTCAATCCAGGTAGTTGTGAGGGCTACTAACACTGTAACAGTGGTGCCTCCTCTCGGAGCCTGTGTTATCAAGGCTATTTCAATCCAGGTAGTTGTGAGGGCTACTAACACTGTAACAGTGGTGCCTCCTCTCGGAGCCTGTGTTATCAAGGCTATTTCAATCCAGGTAGTTGTGAGGGCTACTAACACTGTAACAGTGGTGCCTCCTCTCGGAGCCTGTGTTATCAAGGCTATTTCAATCCAGGTGGTTGTGAGAGCTACTAACACTGTAACAGTGGTGCCTCCTCTCAGAGCCTGTGTTATCAAGGCTATTTCAAACCAGGTGGTTGTGAGGGCTACAAACAGTGGTAGTGTACTAAATGTGAGCACAACCTAAAGCCTAATGTTTTGTGTTATTGTTAGTGGTTAAGGTTATAATTAGGGTTTGTTTAAGGTCAGTAAGTGCTCTGATTGGAGCTGACATTAGAGCACTGTCCATACTCGTAATACCCCCTTCCAATTACCTGTGCTGCTGGAACATATTCGGTTCGACCTATCTGCACGATATTTAGATATGTCCAAATGTGATGTCTTAGTAATCTGTACCATTAGACACTTGGTCAAAAAGAAACGGAAAACATACACCATCAATATAGTATTTATGTGTGTGAAAATATGTCATCAGTCGCCATGAAATCATGTGCCTGTGATTGTCTTCCATGAGACCATAGACAGTTAAAAGACCAGTAGGCTGATGACAACAATGCAGGATTAGCAAACCATTTACTGGGACCCTTGAATGGATAGATGATCCGGTTTCTTGGTTATTAATATTAAGCATAATTACCTCTCAAGAAACTTGATGTTTGTTCTGAATATTTCAACTGC
Organism: Lamellibrachia columna; assembly: GCA_963662155.1. Classification (NCBI taxonomy): domain Eukaryota; kingdom Metazoa; phylum Annelida; class Polychaeta; order Sabellida; family Siboglinidae; genus Lamellibrachia; species Lamellibrachia columna. The sequence continues at coordinate 60,952,711 of OY759264.1, read as the reverse complement.
ATCTCGCAGTCTTCTTCAGCAGACTGAAGTTACGGATGTGTCACATGACCAATGTCATGTGACACAAGCTGGAGTAGGACTGGTGAAAAACAGCACACAGTTTGTAAAGAAGATCAAAGAGTTGGAAGTTCCACCAGGGAGGAAAATGGTGTCTTTTGATGTGACAGTCCTGTTCACGAGTATCCCGGTGACAGAGGCGGTATCAGTGATAAAGGACCGACTAAACCAGGATACAACACTGAAAGACAGATGTGAACTATCAGTAAATCAGATCATCACACTGTTAAAAATCTGTCTGAACACCACATATTTCATTTACGATGGAGTGTTCTACAAACAGAAGAAGGGAGCAGCCATGGGTTCACCGGTCTCTCCGATAGTGGCAAACCTATACATGGAACATTTTGAGGAAAGAGCCATCAGAGAAGCACCGCATCCTCCAGACATCTGGTTGAGGTATGTAGATGACACATTCACAGTGTTACAAGAGAGCGAAGTAGAACATGTCACACACCATCTGAATTCAATGGACGAGAACATTAAGTTCATGGTAGAACCAGAACAGGACAATACGTTAGCCTTTCTAGACACGTGTGTATGCCTGAATGATGATGGATCAACCAAGGTCAAGATATATCGGAAAGCAACCCACACGGACCAATATTTGAACTAGAACACACGATCAGTGGTCAGGACACTCCTCCAAAGGGCAGAAAACCTGATAACAGAAGAAGAAGACAAGAACACAGAGGTGGACCACATCAAGAAAGTGCTGAAAGCAAACGGTTACAAAACTTGGATGTTTAACACCACGCAACCAATGAGAAGGAAGGAGAACACCACCACAGAAACCAGCAGAAGACAACATGCCATAGGTCTCCCTACATTAGTAAACTATCAGAACAAGTAGCAAGGATTTTCAAGTCATATAACATCCCGGTTTACCACAAACCTATCAACACCCTGAGGTCACTGTTGGTACACCCAAAAGACAGAACAGCAAAGGCAGCAAAATGTGGGGTAGTATATGACATACAATGCCCAGAATGTGACCAACACTATATAGGAGAAACAGCCAGAACACTTGGCACAAGAATAAAAAAACATCTATCTTGTCGCCAACCCCTATCAGCTATAAGTGAACACAAACTGAACACAGGCCATCAGTGCTCTATGAAAGACGTTAATATTCTAGACCACGAGGAGAACTGGCACAGGAGAAAAATAAAGGAGGCGATTAACATCCACAGAAAGAAACCTACGCTGAACCGAGACATCGGCCAGGAACTCCCACCAGTCCTACTCCAGCTTGTGTCACATGACATTGGTCATGTGACACATCCGTAACTTCAGTCTGCTGAAGAAGACTGCGAGATGCAGTCGAAATATTCAGAACAAACATCAAGTTTCTTGAGAGGTAATTATGCTTAACATTTACTGGGATGTTGTGTTGGATTGGCAGACATGTTGTGTTGGGGTGGCAGAAGTGTTGTGTTGGGGTGGCAGAAGTGTTGTGTTGTGTTGGGGTGTAAGATGTGTTGTGTTGGGGTGGCAGACATGTTGTGTTGGGGTGGCAGACGTTGGCTTCCAATGTATAAAAATACAATCTAGATAAACCTTTACTATTAAAACAGGTTGCTCTGAACAAAACTATAATTTGTTAAATTTATGTACCCATTGGAATAATTATACTAAAAATAATAGTTGACATTCAGTGATGGTAATATAGATAAACCTCTGTAGTTTGTACTATAAAACATGATTTGACAATAACAACAATCATACTATTTGCCTATAACATAAATATAATAATAATAACAACAAAAGCATTAGAAATATAATAATGACAAAAGCATTAGAAATGTAATAATAACAAATGCATTAGAAATATAATAATAAAAAATCATTAAAAATATAATAATAACAAGTATTAGAAATATAATAACAAAACCATTAGAAGTATAATAATAATAACAAAAATGTTACAAATATAATAATAATAAAAAAATTTGAAGTATAATAATAACGAAAACATAAGTAAAATAATAACAAAAGTATTAGAAATATAATAATAATAACAAAAGCATTAGAAGTATAATAATAACAAAAACGTTAAAAATATAATAATAATAAAAAAATTAGAAGTGTAATAATAACGAAAACATAAGTAAAATAATTACAAAAGCATTATAAATATACTAATAATAACAAAAGCATTAACATTGTAATAATAACAAAAGCATTAGAAATATAATAATAACAAAAGCATTATAAATGTAATAATAACAAAAGCATTATAACAGTATTATCAATAGATTGTCTGTAACATAACCTATGTCTGTTTAGGTCTCTGCTACCTCACCTGTATTCAGGGTTGAAAAAAAATAATGATTGAAAAAAAAAAAAAATCGGATTTTTATTTAAATAAGATTTTTTATTTATTTATTTGATTTAAAAAAAATCTGGTATACACAATGTCATAAAATATTTTACTATCAGGCTATCTGGTGTCAATACAGCTACACAAGTGTGCGCACTTTGTGCTTTTGTATTAAAAAACACAAAACTTTGTTTATCTCGATGCTTGTAAACAATTATTTGTGTTAAATTCATATAAATCAGCGAATAAAAAAACGGAAGTAAAAAATATCAAAAAAATCATAAATCAATGTTGTTGTTTTTTTAGAGCGATTTAAATCATGATTTAAATCAATGATTTAAATCAAATGATTTAAATCAAACAACTCTGCCTGTATTATCAATATATTATCTGTAAAATAACTCCATGTCTACAATGTGCTTTGCCTTCCAATAACTGAAAGGTATAAATCTAAAAAAATCATTATAAATTTATGTTCAAATGTGTGTTTATAAGAAAATGTAACTCATGTAGGTATAACTGTGAACATTCTCAAATTATTTATTACGACTACCACCCCTGGGTGATTCAACTTTATTTAGTTTTATTATGCTAATATTAAAAAAATACATTTGTGTTAATTTTTTCCTATTTTTTCTCTTTCTATTATACAATGGTAGGCATTCAACAACTGTTTTTATATACTACCTATTCAATTTGTTTGGCACATGAATGAATTATATGCATTATATATATATATATATATATATATATATATATATATATATATATATATATATATATATATATCTCTTTAGGGTGTCAGGTTGCTACATCTTGTTGTCTAGTTTCTACTGCCATCCAGGCATGTCTTGTTACCTGTAATTTGTATTCTTATATTTTTCATGCCAAATAAATAAATTTTCAATCATTTAACACACCAACCATCAAGTGTCATAAAGAGAGTCACACTTGTTATTATTTGAAACATTGAACACACCAACCATCAAGTGTCATAAAGAGAGACACACTTGTTATTATTTGAAACATTGAACACACCAACCATCAAGTGTCATAAAGAGAGACACACTTGTTATTATTTGAAACATTGAACACACCAACCATCAAGTGTCATAAAGAGAGTCGCATTTGTTATTATTTGAAACATTGAACACACCAACCATCAAGTGTCATAAAGAGAGTGGCACTTGTTATTATTTAAAACATTGAACACACCAACCATCAAGTGTCATAAAGAGAGTCGCACTTGTTATTATTTGAAACATTGAACACACCAACCATCAAGTGTCATAAAGAGAGACACACTTGTTATTATTTGAAACATTGAACACACCAACCATCAAGTGTCATAAAGAGAGACACACTTGTTATTATTTGAAACATTGAACACACCAACCATCAAGTGTCATAAAGAGAGTCGCACTTGTTATTATTTGAAACATTGAACACACCAACCATCAAGTGTCATAAAGAGAGACACACTTGTTATTATTTGAAACATTGAACACACCAACCATCAAGTGTCATAAAGAGAGTGGCACTTGTTATTATTTAAAACATTGAACACACCAACCATCAAGTGTCATAAAGAGAGACACACTTGTTATTATTTGAAACATTGAACACACCAACCATCAAGTGTCATAAAGAGAGTCGCACTTGTGCATCAGCTAGATGCATTACCATTATTGGACAGTATTTTAAATTTACACACTACTGTTGTTTGTCAATATGAACAATGCATTTTATATTGCTGTCTTTTGTAGCACCCGCAACTCGTCATGGCGACGTCAGTTGTAAAAGTCAACTTCAGTAGCGCCGACTACAAGAACTGGCTGAAGGTCAGCATGGCTCTCCAGTTGATAACCAAAGCAATGACACCATTTTGTGTAGATGTGATTCAATCATTTCACACCTCACTGAAGACAAGTATTGGGAGCAGTGTTTGCAGTGCTGGATGCACTAATGAGGATATCAAGAAGAAGAAGAAGAAATTCACTTGTGGAAGAAACGTCTGTGACAAATGGCTGGCAGCCATTGAAGCACAACAAGCTACACGACAGTACTCGGTGGATAACACCACTGTCGCCCTGTGGCCTGTGCACCCATGGCAAATCGCCCAGTACTACATGGGCCCTGGACAAGATGCAACCAATACCAGTCCGTCCCAAACTGACCCAGGTGGAAAGCTGCAGCTTGCTATCAATTGCAAGCAATTTCACCAACTCATCAACATTGACAAAATCAAGGCGGTAAGGTCATATCGTTTCTACTGATGTTTATGTAATGTGATTTTTAATTAATACAGCTGTTTTCAAGACAACTACAAATTGAGATAGCAATCTAACAGCAATCCAGAAAAGTTGTAGAAATTACATAGGTAGATAAATTAACTATTGTATAACTTTATTCAGAAAGCTGGCTTGTTGTTGTAACACATAATATACACATTTTTAACTGTGACATGTCTCCTCTATAAAACACATTTAACTGTGACATGTCTCCTCTGTAACACACCTTTAACTGTGACATGTCTCCTCTGTAACACACATTTAACTGTGACATGTCTCCTCTGTAACACACATTTAACTGTGATATATCTCCTCTGTAATACTTTCTCAAGAGATCATGATATTGTTTCTCAGGTGAGGACCACTAGGAATGCTGTGATGCACTCCCCTCACTTCAACTTTGCTGCTGCTGACATGAAGACACATCTACAGTGTATGGAAGACTTACTACAGGAGTCTGCACTGCAGAAATACCCTGCAGCACAGAATGCAATCACTGAAATCAATCTGGTATGAATAGAATCAAATGGGGTTAAAGTCAAATGGGGTCACATGTTATGTTCCCTGATTATGTTCCAAATTGTTGTAATAGTATGTACTGTGCCCTAGTATACAGTTATAACAGTTATATAAAAGTATGAAAGTTGTAATAGTATGTACTGTGCCCTAGTATACAGTTATAACAGTTCTATAAAAGTATGAAAGTTGTAATAGTATGCACTATGCCCTAGTATACAGTTATAACAGTTCTATAAAAGTATGAAAGTTGTAATAGTATGCACTGTGCCCTAGTATACAGTTATAACAGTTATATAAAAGCATGAAAGTTGTAATAGTATGCACTGTGCCCTAGTATACAGTTATAACAGTTATATAAAAGTATGAAAGTTGTAATAGTATGCACTGTGCCCAAGTATACTGTTATAACAGTTATATAAAAGTATGAAAGTTGTAGTAGTATGCGCTGTGCCATAGCATACAGTTATAAACGTTATATAAAAGTATGAAACTTTAGGGAAAATGAAACAAGTATTTTTATTTGTAACCTTAAATAAAGGAAAGTGGAGTGTTTGACAAATAAAATAACACTATTTTATGAGCACTGAACCCATATATCTGCTGGTAACAACTGGTGTTTACAAATTAATTACAAAGTTAAATTAATGAAAAGTACAGGAAAATGAGTTTTGTTCCTATTCTCACGTTTCTGTGGGGTGGTCCAATGGCCCCCTAAATATGCAACTTTTTCCACACACCAGGCCTGTTTAAACATGTTGCTGTATGGAAATTGTGAAGCAACGATTTTAACAAGTCAAAGACGGATGACACCAGTAGCTCTAAGTTTTATGAAATATTAAATAAATACATATCCATCAATTTCAGTGTCATTTGATGTGAAATAGCTCCTGTATTTGTTTGGCTTCAGTTTCATGTGTCCGTTACTGCAAAGTGTCACGCTAACCCCTGATATGTCAAGGCATTCGTAACATCACAGTGCTAGTGCCGACTGGCACTGTAGAGTGTGAATCAGATTGGCAAAACATGTGTTGGTAAATGTGTTGTAGCATACTCATTGGAACTAGGGGGCCGGACCCCTAATATATTTGGTGGGTTCAAGTAAAGTACAAGTTGGCCCCCATTTCCCCACAGAAACCATTTTAGGCCCTTTCCCCAATATTCAACAGCTACCGACGTGTCTGTGTAGTTTTTTACAACCACTCAATGAAAACAACTGGAAGTATGTGTAAAGAAATTTGGCACACACACATATCATGATGGTTCATTTATAAAACATACACATATCATGATTGTTCATTTATAAAACATACACATCATGATGGTTTGTTTATAAAACATACACATATCATGATGGTTTGTTTATAAAACAAACACATCATGATTGTTCATTTATAAAACCTACACATATCATGATTGTTCATTTATAAAACATACATATACACGGTGAAACTTCTGTTTTAGATTGAGAATGCTGATATCGACATCAATGACGCAGCTGTCCTTCAGCATGAACGCAGCATCTGGAAACAATTGATTGTTGACCAAACTACCAACCATAAGGTAAGTATTGAAGTATTTTTTAAGTAGTTCTAAAGTTTTTGTTTCTAACATTTTCAAACACTTATCATTCCAACTAGTTATATCACTGATGCATCATCTGTCATTCTAACTGCATAACTACAACTAATTATATCACTGATGCTCTTCTGTCATCGTGTCATCATAACTACAACAGACTAGTTATATAACTGATGCTCTTCTGTCATCCTAACTACATAGCTACAACTAATTATATCACTACTGCTCATTTGTCATTCTAACTACATAACTACAACTAGTTATATCACTGATGCTCTTCTGTCATTCTAACTACATAACTACAACTAGTTATATCACTGATGCACTTCAGTCATTCTTACTACATAACTACAACTAGTTATATCGTTGATGCTCTTCTGTCATCGTGTCAACATAGCTACAATTAGTTAAACCACTGATGCTCTTTTGTCATCATTTCAACATAACTACAACAGATTACGATTGTTTGTATTCATTGTTAATTGTAAATATTCACTGGCTCACATATTTTGTATTTATAAATACTCAAATTGCCCAATTTCTAATCAACAGAATTGCAAGTGAAGTTTGTCTTTGTCTGATAATCACATCTGCTTTAATCTCTATAACATTTCACCTGTTTTGCTATTCAGTTTGCAGTTCAAACATTCTTTATGTAATTCTGCATTGATCATGTAACCCACAATTAATGTGTCCAAATACCCACCCACCAGCAAGCCCAGTAACATATTGTGTTTTATCCAGGACATCTTAAAGATCATCACATCTAACAAAGACCTCCAGAAGCGACTTGGAGACGTCTACACCAAGTTGAAAACGGATGTGGAAGATGTCAAAAGAGACGTGGAAGACGTAAGAGGTATGTAATTTTTATAACTGAATCCTTGAGTTCCAATTTGTCTTATTTTTTACTTAGGCTGTTTCATGCCTTTTGGAAGATTACATTTATGTCAATATCTGTTTTATTTATCGTAATTAATTAATCAGTTAATTTGCTTCTATGTCATGTACGATTTGTAAGCAATGACATTTCCAAACAAATAATGAAGACATTGTTCAGACTGTGATTAATTTATGAATTTCTAAATGCATTTACCATCTGCATATGTTTTTGATTATTTCTCGTTATGTACATGAATGGGAAGCTAGTACAATAATTGGAAGCTAGTACAAGAATGGGAAGCTAGTACGTGAATGGGAAGCTAGTACATGAATGGGAAGCTAGTATGTGAATGGGAAGCTAGTACATGAATGGGAAGGTAGTGCTAGAATGGGAAGGTAGTGCATGAATGGGAAGGTAGTACACGAATGGGAAGCTAGTACATGAATGGGAAGGTAGTACATGAATGGGAAGCTAGTACATGAATGGGAAGTTAGTACAAGGATTGGAAGCTAGTGCTAGAATGGGAAACTGGTACATGATTGGGAAGCTAGTACATGAATGGGAAGCTAGTACATGAATGGGAAGGTAGTACATGAATGGGAAGGTAGTACATGAATGGGAAGGTAGTACATGAATGGGAAGGTAGTACATGAATGGGAAGGTAGTACATGAATGGGAAGGTAGTACATGAATGGGAAGGTAGTATTAGAAAGGGAAGCTAGTACATGAATGGGAAGCTAGTACATGAATGGGAAGCTAGTACATGAATGTGAAGCTAGTACAAGGATTGGAAGCTAGTGCTAGAATGGGAAGGTAGTACATGAATGGGAAGGTAGTACATGAATGGGAAGCTGGTACGTGAATGGGAAGCTAGTACATGAATGGGAAGGTAGTATATGAATGGGAAGCTAGTGCATGAATGAATGGGAAGCTAGTGCATGAATGGGAAGCTAGTGCATGAATGGGAAGCTAGTACATGAATGGGAAGTTAGTACAAGGATTGGAAGCTAGTGCTAGAATGGGAAGCTGGTACATGATTGGGAAGCTAGTACATGATTGGGAAGCTAGTACATGATTGGGAAGCTGGTACATGAATGGGAAGGTAGTACATGAATGAGAAGCTAGTACATGAATGGGAAGCTAGTACAAGGATTGGAAGCTAGTGCTAGAATGGGAAACTGGTACATGAATGGGGGACGGTTCATCTAACGTGTATAAATAACTTCAATAACAAGCAAAACACAAGGATACAGTTTATGTTTCCCCTGTCCACTCTGCACAAAACCCAGGGTTGAAAAAAATCATGATTTTTATATAAAAAAAATCAGATTTTTTTATTTAAATCGGATTTATTTTATTTTTTTATTTTTTTTATTTAAAAAAAATCTGCTATATAGATATTTATATAGGTGTTTCAATTTGTAAACTCTTTCAAACATGTTCTATTCAAATCGATTTGGGTTCTTGTCTTAACAGAGGGTACATGATTTTTGGTTATATAAAGACATTAGACAATGTCCACAAGGCATCACACCCTGTAGTTGCATAATCTGTCTTGGAAAGGAAAGCATGCTGTGTGTCTGTGGCTGTAGCAGTGGTAATTATTGTTTGCCTATAGGGTGGATTAGCAACTGTCCAGGGCTCTGTGTACTCTAAGGGTCTCTAACCAGAATACAAACTGGTACAGTATTAAACAACTGAGTCAACATACTGAATTGGTAACAACTAGCACAAGCTATAAGTGGACTTTAACTCAGGGCTTCTGTGTTGAAAGGATACTTCTTCTGAAAGACAAGTTTGTGTGGCTTCACTGCATTCAGAAAGGGAATAGCTCAAACATACACAATATCATAACATATTTGACTGTCAGGCTATCTGGTGACAATACAGCTACACAAATGTGCGCACTTTGTGTTTTGTATTAAAAAACATACAAAACTTTGTTGATCTCGATGCTTGTAAACAATTATTTGTGTTAAATTCATATAAATCAGCGATTAAAAAAACGGAGGTCAAAAAAATCATAAATCAATGATTTTTTTAATTTTTTTGGAGTGATTTAAATCATGATTTAAATCAATGATTTAAATCAAATGATTTAAATCAATGATTAAAATCAAATGATTTAAATCAATGATTTAAATCAAATGATTTAAATCAATGATTTAAATCAAATGATTTAAATCAATGATTTAAATCAAATGATTTAAATCAATGATTTAAATCAAATGATTTAAATCAATGATTTAAATCAAATGATTTAAATCAAACAACCCTGACAAAACCTGATTGAACTAACCCTTGCTGTTGTTGTGGGCGTTAGTAAAGGGAGGGATTGACAATCTTTTGTTAGGCCACATAAGAATATTTCTGGCTTTATCAGAAATCCGGGAGATTTGTTCTCCTGTCCGGGAAACAAGATTTTATAGATTTACAGGAGTCTCCCCGCGAGTCCTGGAGACTTAACTTGGGACATGTGGTGTACGTCATGCTTTAGACAGTGAATGCATGATCAGGAAGACCATGATCAGGAAGACCATGATCAGGAAGGCCATGATCAGGAAGGCCATGATCAGGAAGACCATGACCAGGAAGACCATGATCAGGAAGACCATGACCAGGAAGACCATGACCAGGAAGACCATGACCAGGAAGACCATGACCAGGAAGACCATGACCAGGAAGACCATGACCAGGAAGACCATGACCAGGAAGACCATGACCAGGAAGACCATGACCAGGAAGACCATGACCAGGAAGACCATGACCAGGAAGACCATGACCAGGAAGACCATGACCAGGAAGACCATGACCAGGACGACCATGACCAGGAAGACCATGACCAGGAAGGCCATGACCAGGAAGGCCATGATCAGGAAGGCCATGACCAGGAAGGCCATGATCAGGAAGACCATGATCAGGAAGACCATGACCAGGAAGACCATGATCAGGAAGACAATGACCAGGAAGACCATGACCAGGAAGACCATGACCAGGAAGACCATGACCAGGAAGACCATGACCAGGAAGACCGTGACCAGGAAGACCGTGACCAGGACGACCATGACCAGGAAGACCATGACCAGGAAGACCATGACCAGGAAGACCATGACCAGGAAGACCATGACCAGGAAGACCATGACCAGGAAGACCATGATCAGGAAGACCATGATCAGGAAGACCATGATCAGGAAGATCATGATCAGGAAGACCATGACCAGGAAGACCATGATCAGGAAGACCATGATCAGGAAGACCATGCACAATATGTTTTGTACTAATTTACAATACTGTTACCAACATAGAAATGTTTATATTATGGTGTTATGCCATACGGGACAAACGTCAAGAAATACCGAATATGTAACTGGAGATATCCACATCTTGCAGACAACGGTTGTTCCTAAAATTAGTTGAGCTTCAAGTGGTGGTTTGACTTGCAATGTAGATGTTGTACGTCTGCTATTTAAATGAAGACATGTAAACTGTTTCTAAAGCAGTTGCAGATATGGCATAGAGAACTTTAGGTCATGCATTTTTCAGGACAGTCATAAGATGATTGTGTGTGTGTGTGTGTGTGTGTGTGTGTGTGTGTGTGTGTGTGTGTGTGTGTGTGTGTGTGTGTGTGTGTGTGTGTGTGTGTGTGTGTGTGTGTGTGTGTGTGTGTGTGTGTGTGTGTGTGTGTGTGTGTGTGTGTGTGTGTGTGTGTGTGTGTGTGTGTGTGTGTGTGTGTGTGTGTGTGTGTGTGTGTGTGTGTGTGTGTGTGTGTGTGTGTGTGTGTGTGTGTGTGTGTGTGTGTGTGTGTGTGTGTGTGTGTGTGTGTGTGTGTGTGTGTGTGTGTGTGTGTGTGTGTGTGTGTGTGTGTGTGTGTGTGTGTGTGTGTGTGTGTGTGTGTGTGTGTGTGTGTGTGTGTGTGTGTGTGTGTGTGTGTGTGTGTGTGTGTGTGTGTGTGTGTGTGTGTGTGTGTGTGTGTGTGTGTGTGTGTGTGTGTGTGTGTGTGTGTGTGTGTGTGTGTGTGTGTGTGTGTGTGTGTGTGTGTGTGTGTGTGTGTGTGTGTGTGTGTGTGTGTGTGTGTGTGTGTGTGTGTGTGTGTGTGTGTGTGTGTGTGTGTGTGTGTGTGTGTGTGTGTGTGTGTGTGTGTGTGTGTGTGTGTGTGTGTGTGTGTGTGTGTGTGTGTGTGTGTGTGTGTGTGTGTGTGTGTGTGTGTGTGTGTGTGTGTGTGTGTGTGATCGCACTCCCGGGAAGAAATGATTAATTGAACAAATTATACCTACAAGTGATATGTATGTATATGTATGGAGTGACGACGGATCTCGTCCCGAGTCAGTTGTGCTTTCTCTGGTGACTGGTCAAGCCGATGCGCGATGCACGATGCACATTGACGTTCACAGATAGTACAGTCATATGTGGTTGCAGGTCCCTGCGGAGGTTCATCATTCTTCCGCTGTGTTCTCCGGTCTTTGATTATTTGTAGTCATTTCTGCTCGAAGTCCTGTAAACCAGTGTGGCAAGTGTGATGCCAAAGAGGGCGATTTGTTGCTGTCGCTTCCCATATGTTAAGAGGGATGGAGCAGGGCTTCAACGTTGATTTTATTACGTCTTTGTATCTTTTTCTTCGGGTGCCTCTTGTTCGGCAACCAGTTTTCAGTTGGCCATAGAACAGCGCCTTTGGTATGCGGTCATCATTCATATGGACCAGGTGACCAGACCAATGGAGTTGTGCTTGTTTAATGTGGAATTCCCCATGTTCCGCATTTTTCTAGTACTTCAGTGTTTGGCACCATATCTTGCCATTTGATGCCTGCTATCTGTCGTAGGAAGTGCATGTGAAACTCATCTAGTCGTCTGATATGTCGTCACTATGGGGTCCATGCCTCACATCCCTAGAGCAGTGTTGTAAGTACGACGGCACAATACACATTGATTTTCGTGCTCAGGCACACGCCACGTTCATTCCAGAGGCGCTTGGTTAGTCTGCCGAAAGAACTTGCTTTTTCAAGACGGGCAGAGATGTCATCATCAATCATTGCATTTTTGGACAACGTACTTCCCAGATAGGTGCATTTATCCACGACATTCAAGGGGACGTTGTCAATAGTAATATTTGGTGGTACACGGTTGGTGCCAGGCTTTGGTTGGAACATAACTTCCGTTTTCTTTAGAAAAAGAGTCGGTGAATCTCTTTATATCGTTGATTGAGTGTGCAATTAGTGCACAGTCATCAGCAAACAGTAGGTCTCGGACAAGTAGTTCTGTAGTCTTGGTCTTGGCTTTCAAGCGCTGTAGATTGAATATGTTTCCGTTGGTGCGAAATTGAATGTAAACGCCTAGATCGTTATCACAGAAAGCATCTTGGAGCATGATGGAAAATATAATTGAGAACAGCATTGGCGCCATCACGCAACCCTGTTTGGTGCCATTTGATACAGTAAACACATCTGATTCTGTCCCTTGGTCTTGCACTCTGGCCATCATGCCATCGTGGAAGGACCGTGTTATGTCAACGAACGTGTCTAGGCAGCCAACTTTTGCTAACAGTTTCCAGAGCTCTGTTCTGTTGACTGAATCAAAAGCCTTGGTAAGGTCTATGAAGACCATGTAGAGGTCTTGTGTTTGTTCATTACACTTGTATTTGTCGCATTGCGAAGATCATGTCAGTAGTACCACGCCCTGCCCAGAAGCCACATTGACTCTCTGGTAGGACATTGTCGGCTATATGGTGTGTTATATGGTGTGCTATATGGTGTGTTATATGGTGTGCTATATGGTGTGCCAGCAGATTTAACATAATCCGGGCGAGTTTTGCCAGCTATGCATAGTAGGGATATGCCACGGTGGTTGTCGCAGATGGTTCTGTCACCCTTTCGCTTGTAGATATGTAAAAGTGATGCATCTTTGAAGTCCTGCGGGACGGATCTGCTTGCGCTGGTAACACCGAGTATTCCATGGGATCTCTCAGACGTGCCCATTCGGTATCATCATATGGTGCTGGTTCGATATGTTTTGTCTCCCAAAGTCAACATACTGAGCAGTATAAGAAAATAATATATGAAAAACCATGTATAAGAATATGAGATGAATACTGTGTAAGGATTCAGGATTCAAGAAATGTTCTGTCTCCCAAAGTCTACATATTGAGCAGTATAACAAAATAATATATGAGAAACCATGTATGAGATTATGGGATGAATACTGTGTAAGAATTCAGGATTCAAGATGTCTCTCCAAAAGTCAACATAATAATCCATACATAAATTATTTTAATGACATGCAGCATTCTACTTAGTAAAACAAGAATTATAAACCAATACGCTGAACTATGGAAGACACTTGCTAAGACTAAATTTGGTCAATGTCTTAGGAACCATACATTGTGATTTGCAGTGTTTGTTGTAAGGTTTTTCGTCCATGTTACAAACACTTCCTAATGATAACACTGCATCACCACTACACAATATATGACCAAGGGTCGTCAAATCATGACATTTACCTACATAAATAAAAAAAAAATTTTTAAGATGTCTGAATTCAATTTAATTTGTTGTCCCTCCAAAGTAGACATCTTGACACGTAACTACCTGAAAGTGGACAGGAACTGCTTCATTCCTCTGTAAACAGGAGAGAGGTGAAGATTTAATGCCCTTTTTAAAGAGTCAGCATCGCACACAGTTGTTCATACCCAGGAGATTTGGGGTTCAGATGAATATGACAGAGTTGGTATCTAGATGAAGCTGAGATCACAAGAGAACAATTCTAAGTGTTTTTTCGATAGTTTATTTAGAAACAAAACTCTTGTTTTTAGTATGCGATGCAGACACTCCAAAAAATAAGATGGATTTTTTTTTAAAGTTGAAAAGTTCCTGGCCGAGAATAGTTATTATTTAATTGTTATGTATACATTGTAGGATATTTTCAGTAGATAAACGTGGAGCCAGACACATTTTTGTTAAATCTTGTTAACGGTTGAGTGAAGGGAGAAGAACACTGATGTGAAGCCCCAAAATACAAATTTTAATTACAAAGATATATTATAATGTTGTTTTTTGGTATTTCTGATAACGTTTTCCCTGACATGTACATTAAAAAACCTATCCAATATGACAAAACAGAATTTAGTGTGGATTTGGACAACTATTCTTCTTTAAAAAAATAATTTTCAGTAAAACACCAATTGTCACAATTTGGTGACTCCGAGTCATATACATTATATAATGATGTGTTATAGGAGTGTGTATGATATGTTTGCTGTGTAAACTGTAGTTTTGGATTTATTTTACACCTTAGTATTATTTATGTGTTATGTTGAATAGATGAACTTTTCTCATGTGTTCTGCAAGGTTATGTTTATGGTATGAGTTGGTCTGATCCTAGTTTATTTTTTATTTACTAACATAATGTTCTTGACACTAGAATAAATATGTTTAATGCATAAAGCCCACTGAAACACATTTAATAAGCCCAAAATGTTTGTTTGTATTTTGTCGGAAATGGTCGAAATCGGTCGCCCCGTGAAATCCGTTGTTTATTGGCTACAGGGGAGGCAGGTCTTAATCCGACCGTTTTACGTATACACAACCAAATGTCAACAACTATAATGACATATAAAAAATTGTGTGGTATTATAGATACAGCACAACGACAACTAACTAAGGAGCCGTTCACACGTGCCATTGTGCATGGTGATAAAGCACAAAGACAACTAACTAAGGAGCCGTTCACATATGCCATTGTGCACGGTGATACAGCACAACGACAACTAACTAAGGGGCCGTTCATACATGCCATTGTGCACGATGATACAGCACAACAACTAACTAAGGAGCCATTCACACATGCCATTGTGCACGGTGATACAGCACAACAACTAACTAAGGGGCCGTTCACATATGCCATTGTGCACGGTGATACAGCACAACGACAACTAACTAAGGAGCCATTCACACATGCCATTGTGCACGATGATACAGCACAACAACTAACTAAGGAGCCATTCACACATGCCATTGTGCACGGTGATACAGCACAACAACTAACTAAGGGGCCGTTCACACGTGCCATTGTGCACGGTGATACAGCACAACGACAACTAACTAAGGGGCCGTTCATACATTCCATTGTGCACGATGATACAGCACAACAACTAACTAAGGAGCCATTCACACATGCCATTGTGCACGGTGATACAGCACAACAACTAACTAAGGAGCCGTTCACACGTGTCATTGTGCACGGTGATACAGCACAATAACAACTAACTAAGGGGCCGTTCATACATTCCATTGTGCACGATGATACAGCACAACAACTAACTAAGGAGCCATTCACACATGCCATTGTGCACGATGATACAGCACAACAACTAACTAAGGAGCCATTCACACATGCCATTGTGCACGGTGATACAGCACAACAACTAACTAAGGAGCCGTTCACACGTGTCATTGTGCACGGTGATACAGCACAATAACAACTAACTAAGGGGCCGTTGACACAGGCCATTGTGCACGGTGATACAGCACAACAACTAACTAAGGAGCCATTCACACATGCCATTGTGCAAGGTGATACAGCACAACGACAACTAACTAAGGGGCCGTTCACACGTGCCATTGTGCACGGTGATACAGCACAACAACAACTAACTAAGCAGCCGTTCACACATGCCATTGTGCACGGTGATACAGCACAACAACAACTAACTAAGGGGCCGTTCATACATGCCATTGTGCACGGTGATACAGCACAACAACAACTAACTAAGGGGCCGTTCATACATGCCATTGTGCACGGTGATACAGCACAACGACAACTAACTAAGGGGCCATTCACACGTGCCATTGTGCACGGTGATACAGCACAACGACAACTAACTAGGGGGCCGTTCACACGTGCCATTGTGCACGGTGATGCAGCACAACAACAACTAACTAAGGGGCCGTTCATACATGCCATTGTGCACGGTGATACAGCACAACGACAACTAACTAAGGGGCCATTCACACGTGCCATTGTGTACGGTGATACAGCACAACAACAACTAACTAAGGAGCCGTTCACATGTGCCATTGTGCACAGTGATACAGCACAACAACTAACTAAGGAGCCGTTCATACATGCCATTGTGCACGGTGATACAGCACAACAACAACTAACTAAGGAGCCGTTCACACGTGCCATTGTGCACGGTGATAAAGCACAAAGACAACTAACTAAGGAGCCGTTCACATATGCCATTGTGCACGGTGATACAGCACAACGACAACTAACTAAGGGGCCGTTCATACATGCCATTGTGCACGGTGATACAGCACAACGACAACTAACTAAGGAGCCGTTCATACATGCCATTGTGCACGGTGATACAGCACAACGACAACTAACTAAGGGGCCGTTCACACGTGCCATTGTGCACGGTGATACAGCACAATGACAACTAACTAAGGGGCTGTTCATACATGCCATTGTGCACGGTGATACAGCACAACGACAACTAACTAAGGGGCCGTTCACACGTGCCATTGTGCACGGTGATACACCAAAACAACAACTAACTAAGGAGCCGTTCACATGTGCCATTGTGCACGGTGATACACCAAAACAACAACTAACTAAAGAGCCGTTCACACGTGCCATTGTGCACGGTGATACACCAAAACAACAACTAACTAAGGAGCCGTTCACATGTGCCATTGTGCACGGTGATACACCAAAACAACAACTAACTAAGGAGCCTTTCACACGTGCCATTGTGCACGGTGATACACCAAAACAACAACTAACTAAGGAGCCGTTCACACGTGCCATTGTGCACGGTGATACACCAAAACAACAACTAACTAAGGAGCCGTTCACACGTGCCATTGTGCACGGTGATACACCAAAACAACAACTAACTAAGGAGCCGTTCACACGTGCCATTGTGCACGGTGATAGTAGGTACATTTCTGATTTGTAACTTTGATTATCTAATTTTTTATCATTCATTAAACATAGGAGTAATAATAATAAAATATGATATTTATACAGTGCCATAATCACCTAGTGCTCTATGGCGCTCTACAATGATCATCTAAAAGTACACATGTAATTAAATAGCTAAAAATAATACATTATATTAAAGGCAATTCAACTAAAAGTATACATTAAATAAATAGTTAAGTAATAAATACAATTAAATTAAGGGAATACAATTAAAAAGCGTACATGGAATTAAATAATTAAAATAAATTAAAATAAAAAAATTATTAAGGACAATACAACTAAAGGTATATATGGAATTGAGTAATTAAAACAACTAATTAAATTAAAGTATACATGGATTTAAATTATAGTAATAAATTAATTAAATTAAAGTAATGCTAGTAAACATGATGTTCTCTCAGGTATACACATGCGGGAAAAGATAGGTCTTCAACTGCCGTTGAAAACTGGCGCAGATGTCAGAGTTTCTTATATCAGGAGGCAAACTGTTCTACAGTGTCGCCACTGCGACAATTCTTTGTTCTTATCAATCGTTTGTGTTCCTATCAGTTGTTTGTGTTCCTATCAGTCGTTGGAGTTATCAAAGAGATGATATAATGTTAAAATTAACTTACATAGACTCTTTCTAAAAACAGTGACAATAAGTTGTTTCTTATTGCCCAGGATAAATTGATTTTAAAACAGGTTTACACCTACATGCACTGAAGCTGACATTTGTTGTTATACAGCCAATGCTCCCAGCCACAGCACTGAAGCTGACATTTGTTGTTATACAGCCACTGCTCTCAGCCCTAGCACTGAAGCTGACATTTGTTGTTATACAGCCACTGCTCTCAGCCCTGGCACTGAAGTTGACATTTGTTGTTATACAGCCACTGCTCTCAGCCACAGCACTGAAGCTGACATTTGTTGTTATACAGCCACTGCTCTCAGCCCTGGCACTGAAGTTGACATTTGTTGTTATACAGCCACTGCTCTCAGCCACAGCACTGAAGCTGACATTTGTTGTTATACAACCACTGCTCTCAGCCCCATCACTGAAGTTGACATTTGTTGTTATACAGCCACTGCTCTCAGCCCCAGTACTGAAGCTGACATTTGTTGTTATACAGCCACTGCTCTCAGCCCCAGCACTGAAGTTGACATTTGTTTTTATACAGCCACTGCTCTCAGCCCCGGCACTGAAGTTGACATTTGTTGTCATACAGCCACTGCTCTCAGCCCTGGCATTGAAGTTGACATTTGTTGTTATACAACCACTGCTCTCAGCCCTGGCACTGAAGTTGACATTTGTTGTTATACAGCCATTGCTCTCAGCCCCAGCACTGAAGGTGACATTTGTTGTTATACAGCCACTGCTCTCAGCCCCAGCACTGAAGTTGACATTTGTTTTTATACAACCACTGCTCTCAGCCCCAGCACTGAAGCTGACATTTGTTGTTATACAGCCACTGCTCTCAGCCCCAGCACTGAAGTTGACATTTGTTGTTATACAGCCACTGCTCTCAGCCCTGGCACTGAAGTTGACATTTGTTGTTATACAGCCACTGCTCTTAGCCCCAGCACTGAAGCTAACATTTGTTGTTATACAGCCACTGCTCTTAGCCCCAGCATTGAAGCTAACATTTGTTGTTATACAGCCACTGCTCCCAGCCCCAGCACTGAAGCTGACATTTGTTGTTATACAGCCACTGCTCCCAGCCCCAGCACTGAAGCTGACATTTGTTGTTATACAGCCACTGCTCTCAGCCCCAGCACTGAAGTTGACATTTGTTGTTATACAGCCACTGCTCCCAGCCCCAGCACTGAAGTTGACATTTGTTGTTATACAGCCACTGCTCTTAGCCCCAGCACTGAAGCTAACATTTGTTGTTATACAGCCACTGCTCTCAGCCCCAGCACTGAAGTTGACATTTGTTGTTATACAGCCACTGCTCTCAGCCCCAGCACTGAAGTTGACATTTGTTGTTATACAGCCACTGCTCTCAGCCCCAGCACTGAAGTTGACATTTGTTGTTATACAGCCACTGCTCTCAGCCCCAGCACTGAAGCTAACATTTGTTGTTATACAGCCACTGCTCCCAGCCCCAGCACTGAAGCTGACATTTGTTGTTATACAGCCACTGCTCCCAGCCCCAGCACTGAAGCTGACATTTGTTGTTATACAGCCACTGCTCTCAGCCCCAGCACTGAAGTTGACATTTGTTGTTATACAGCCACTGCTCCCAGCCCCAGCACTGAAGTTGACATTTGTTGTTATACAGCCACTGCTCTTAGCCCCAGCACTGAAGCTAACATTTGTTGTTATACAGCCACTGCTCTCAGCCCCAGCACTGAAGTTGACATTTGTTGTTATACAGCCACTGCTCTCAGCCCAAGCACTGAAGTTGACATTTGTTGTTCTACAGCCACTGCTCTCAGCCCCAGCACTGAAGTTGACATTTGTTGTTATACAGCCACTGCTCTCAGCCCCGGCACTGAAGCTGACATTTGTTGTTATACAGCCAATGCTCCCAGCCACAGCACTGAAGCTGACATTTGTTGTTATACAACCACTGCTCTCAGCCCCGGCACTGAAGCTGACATTTGTTGTTATACAGCCAATGCTCCCAGCCACAGCACTGAAGCTGACATTTGTTGTTATACAGCCACTGCTCTCAGCCCCAGCACTGAAGTTGACATTTGTTGTTATACAGCCACTGCTCTCAGCCCCAGCACTGAAGCTGACATTTGTTGTTATACAGCCACTGCTCTCAGCCCCAGCACTGAAGCTGACATTTGTTTTTATACAACCACTGCTCTCAGCCCCGGCACTGAAGTTGACATTTGTTTTTATACAACCACTGCTCTCAGCCCCGGCACTGAAGCTGACATTTGTTGTTATACAGCCAATGCTCCCAGCCACAGCACTGAAGCTGACATTTGTTGTTATACAACCACTGCTCTCAGCCCCGGCACTGAAGCTGACATTTGTTGTTATACAGCCAATGCTCCCAGCCACAGCACTGAAGCTGACATTTGTTGTTATACAACCACTGCTCTCAGCCCCAGCACTGAAGTTGACATTTGTTGTTATACAGCCACTGCTCCCAGCCCCGGCACTGAAGCTGACATTTGTTGTTATACAGCCACTGCTCTCAGCCCCAGCACTGAAGCTGACATTTGTTGTTATACAACCACTGCTCTCAGCCCCAGCACTGAAGCTGACATTTGTTGTTATACAGCCACTGCTCTCAGCCCCAGCACTGAAGCTGACATTTGTTGTTATACAACCACTGCTCTCAGCCCCAGCACTGAAGTTGACATTTATAGTTATACAACCACTGCTCTCAGCCCCAGCACTGAAGTTGACATTTGTTGTTATACAGCCAATGCTCCCAGCCACAGCACTGAAGCTGACATTTGTTGTTATACAACCACTGCTCTCAGCCCCGGCACTGAAGCTGACATTTGTTGTTATACAACCACTGCTCTCAGCCCCAGCACTGAAGTTGACATTTGTTGTTATACAGCCACTGCTCTCAGCCCCGGCACTGAAGCTGACATTTGTTGTTATACAGCCACTGCTCTCAGCCCCGGCACTGAAGCTGACATTTGTTGTTATACAGCCACTGCTCTCAGCCCCGGCACTGAAGCTGACATTTGTTGTTATACAACCACTGCTCTCAGCCCCGGCACTGAAGTTGACATTTGTTGTTATACAGCCACTGCTCTCAGCCCCGGCACTGAAGTTGACATTTGTTGTTATACAGCCACTGCTCTCAGCCCCGGCACTGAAGTTGACATTTGTTGTTATACAGCCACTGCTCTCAGCCCCGGCACTGAAGTTGACATTTGTTGTTATACAGCCACTGCTCTCAGCCCCAGCACTGAAGCTGACATTTGTTGTTATACAGCCACTGCTCTCAGCCCCAGCACTGAAGCTGACATTTGTTGTTATACAACCACTGCTCTCAGCCCCGGCACTGAAGTTGACATTTGTTGTTATACAGCCACTGCTCTCAGCCCCGGCACTGAAGTTGACATTTGTTGTTATACAGCCACTGCTCTCAGCCCCAGCACTGAAGCTGACATTTGTTGTTATACAGCCACTGCTCTCAGCCGCAGCACTGAAGCTGACATTTGTTGTTATACAGCCACTGCTCTCAGCCCCAGCACTGAAGTTGACATTTGTTGTTATACAGCCACTGCTCTCAGCCCCGGCACTGAAGTTGACATTTGTAGTTATACAACCACTGCTCTCAGCCCCAGCACTGAAGTTGACATTTGTTGTTATACAGCCAATGCTCCCAGCCACGGCACTGAAGCTGACATTTGTTGTTATACAACCACTGCTCTCAGCCCCAGCACTGAAGTTGACATTTGTTGTTATACAGCCACTGCTCTCAGCCCCGGCACTAAAGCTGACATTTGTTGTTATACAGCCACTGCTCTCAGCCCCAGCACTGAAGGTGACATTTGTTGTCATACAGCCACTGCTCTCAGCCCTGGCACTGAAGTTGACATTTGTTGTTATACAGCCACTGCTCTCAGCCCCAGCACTGAAGCTGACATTTGTTGTTATACAGCCACTGCTCTCAGCCCCAGCACTGAAGTTGACATTTGTTGTTATACAGCCACTGCTCTCAGCCCCGGCACTAAAGCTGACATTTGTTGTTATACAGCCACTGCTCTCAGCCCCAGCACTGAAGCTGACATTTGTTGTTATACAGCCACTGCTCACAGCCCCGGCACTGAAGCTGACATTTGTTGTTATACAGCCACTGCTCTCAGCCCCAGCACTGAAGCTGACATTTATTGTTATACAACCACTGCTCTCAGCCCCAGCACTGAAGCTGACATTTGTTGTTATACAGCCACTGCTCTCAGCCCCAGCACTGAAGCTGACATTTGTTGTTATACAACCACTGCTCTCAGCCCCGGCACTGAAGTTGACATTTGTAGTTATACAACCACTGCTCTCAGCCCCAGCACTGAAGTTGACATTTGTTGTTATACAGCCAATGCTCCCAGCCACAGCACTGAAGCTGACATTTGTTGTTATACAACCACTGCTCTCAGCCCCGGCACTGAAGCTGACATTTGTTGTTATACAACCACTGCTCTCAGCCCCAGCACTGAAGTTGACATTTGTTGTTATACAGCCACTGCTCTCAGCCCCAGCACTGAAGTTGACATTTGTTGTTATACAGCCACTGCTCTCAGCCCCGGCACTGAAGCTGACATTTGTTGTTATACAGCCACTGCTCTCAGCCCCGGCACTGAAGCTGACATTTGTTGTTATACAGCCACTGCTCTCAGCCCCGGCACTGAAGCTGACATTTGTTGTTATACAACCACTGCTCTCAGCCCCGGCACTGAAGTTGACATTTGTTGTTATACAGCCACTGCTCTCAGCCCCGGCACTGAAGTTGACATTTGTTGTTATACAGCCACTGCTCTCAGCCCCGGCACTGAAGTTGACATTTGTTGTTATACAGCCACTGCTCTCAGCCCCGGCACTGAAGTTGACATTTGTTGTTATACAGCCACTGCTCTCAGCCCCGGCACTGAAGTTGACATTTGTTGTTATACAGCCACTGCTCTCAGCCCCAGCACTGAAGCTGACATTTGTTGTTATATAGCCACTGCTCTCAGCCCCAGCACTGAAGCTGACATTTGTTGTTATACAGCCACTGCTCTCAGCCCCGGCACTGAAGTTGACATTTGTTGTTATACAGCCACTGCTCTCAGCCCCGGCACTGAAGCTGACATTTGTTGTTATACAGCCACTGCTCTCAGCCCCGGCACTGAAGCTGACATTTGTTGTTATACAACCACTGCTCTCAGCCCCGGCACTGAAGTTGACATTTGTTGTTATACAGCCACTGCTCTCAGCCCCGGCACTGAAGTTGACATTTGTTGTTATACAGCCACTGCTCTCAGCCCCAGCACTGAAGCTGACATTTGTTGTTATACAGCCACTGCTCTCAGCCGCAGCACTGAAGCTGACATTTGTTGTTATACAGCCACTGCTCTCAGCCCCAGCACTGAAGTTGACATTTGTTGTTATACAGCCACTGCTCTCAGCCCCAGCACTGAAGTTGACATTTGTTGTTATACAGCCACTGCTCTCAGCCCCGGCACTGAAGTTGACATTTGTTGTTATACAGCCACTGCTCTCAGCCCCGGCACTGAAGTTGACATTTGTTGTTATACAGCCACTGCTCTCAGCCCCGGCACTGAAGCTGACATTTGTTGTTATACAGCCAATGCTCCCAGCCACGGCACTGAAGCTGACATTTCTTGTTATACAACCACTGCTCTCAGCCCCGGCACTGAAGCTGACATTTGTTGTTATACAGCCACTGCTCTCAGCCCCGGCACTGAAGCTGACATTTGTTGTTATACAGCCAATGCTCCCAGCCACAGCACTGAAGTTGACATTTGTTGTTATACAGCCACTGCTCTCAGCCCCAGCACTGAAGCTGACATTTGTTGTTATACAGCCACTGCTCTCAGCCCCAGCACTGAAGCTGACATTTGTTTTTATACAACCACTGCTCTCAGCCCCGGCACTGAAGTTGACATTTGTTTTTATACAACCACTGCTCTCAGCTCCGGCACTGAAGCTGACATTTGTTGTTATACAGCCAATGCTCCCAGCCACAGCACTGAAGCTGACATTTGTTGTTATACAACCACTGCTCTCAGCCCCGGCACTGAAGCTGACATTTGTTGTTATACAGCCAATGCTCCCAGCCACAGCACTGAAGCTGACATTTGTTGTTATACAACCACTGCTCTCAGCCCCAGCACTGAAGTTGACATTTGTTGTTATACAGCCACTGCTCCCAGCCCCGGCACTGAAGCTGACATTTGTTGTTATACAGCCACTGCTCTCAGCCCCAGCACTGAAGCTGACATTTGTTGTTATACAACCACTGCTCTCAGCCCCAGCACTGAAGCTGACATTTGTTGTTATACAGCCACTGCTCTCAGCCCCAGCACTGAAGCTGACATTTGTTGTTATACAACCACTGCTCTCAGCCCCGGCACTGAAGTTGACATTTGTAGTTATACAACCACTGCTCTCAGCCCCAGCACTGAAGTTGACATTTGTTGTTATACAGCCAATGCTCCCAGCCACAGCACTGAAGCTGACATTTGTTGTTATACAACCACTGCTCTCAGCCCCGGCACTGAAGCTGACATTTGTTGTTATACAACCACTGCTCTCAGCCCCGGCACTGAAGTTGACATTTGTTGTTATACAGCCACTGCTCTCAGCCCCAGCACTGAAGTTGACATTTGTTGTTATACAGCCACTGCTCTCAGCCCCGGCACTGAAGCTGACATTTGTTGTTATACAGCCACTGCTCTCAGCCCCGGCACTGAAGCTGACATTTGTTGTTATACAGCCACTGCTCTCAGCCCCGGCACTGAAGCTGACATTTGTTGTTATACAACCACTGCTCTCAGCCCCGGCACTGAAGTTGACATTTGTTGTTATACAGCCACTGCTCTCAGCCCCGGCACTGAAGTTGACATTTGTTGTTATACAGCCACTGCTCTCAGCCCCGGCACTGAAGTTGACATTTGTTGTTATACAGCCACTGCTCTCAGCCCCAGCACTGAAGCTGACATTTGTTGTTATACAGCCACTGCTCTCAGCCCCAGCACTGAAGCTGACATTTGTTGTTATACAGCCACTGCTCTCAGCCCCGGCACTGAAGTTGACATTTGTTGTTATACAGCCACTGCTCTCAGCCCCGGCACTGAAGCTGACATTTGTTGTTATACAGCCACTGCTCTCAGCCCCGGCACTGAAGCTGACATTTGTTGTTATACAACCACTGCTCTCAGCCCCGGCACTGAAGTTGACATTTGTTGTTATACAGCCACTGCTCTCAGCCCCGGCACTGAAGTTGACATTTGTTGTTATACAGCCACTGCTCTCAGCCCCAGCACTGAAGCTGACATTTGTTGTTATACAGCCACTGCTCTCAGCCGCAGCACTGAAGCTGACATTTGTTGTTATACAGCCACTGCTCTCAGCCCCAGCACTGAAGTTGACATTTGTTGTTATACAGCCACTGCTCTCAGCCCCGGCACTGAAGTTGACATTTGTTGTTATACAGCCACTGCTCTCAGCCCCAGCACTAAATCTGACATTTGTTGTTATACAGCCACTGCTCTCAGCCCCGGCACTGAAGTTGACATTTGTTGTTATACAGCCACTGCTCTCAGCCCCAGCACTGAAGTTGACATTTGTTGTTATACAGCCACTGCTCTCAGCCCCGGCACTAAAGCTGACATTTGTTGTTATACAGCCACTGCTCTCAGCCCCAGCACTGAAGGTGACATTTGTTGTCATACAGCCACTGCTCTCAGCCCTGGCACTGAAGTTGACATTTGTTGTTATACAGCCACTGCTCTCAGCCCCAGCACTGAAGGTGACATTTGTTGTTATACAGCCACTGCTCTCAGCCCCAGCACTGAAGTTGACATTTGTTGTTATACAGCCACTGCTCTCAGCCCCGGCACTAAAGCTGACATTTGTTGTTATACAGCCACTGCTCTCAGCCCCAGCACTGAAGCTGACATTTGTTGTTATACAGCCACTGCTCACAGCCCCAGCACTGAAGCTGACATTTGTTATTATACAGCCACTGCTCTCAGCCCCAGCACTGAAGGTGACATTTGTTGTCATACAGCCACTGCTCTCAGCCCTGGCACTGAAGTTGACATTTGTTGTTATACAGCCACTGCTCACAGCCCCAGCACTGAAGTTGACATTTGTTATTATACAGCCACTGCTCTCAGCCCCAGCACTGAAGTTGACATTTGTTGTTATACAGCCTCTGCTCTCAGCCCCAGCACTGAAGTTGACATTTGTTGTTATACAGCCACTGCTCTCAGCCCCAGCACTGAAGCTGACATTTGTTGTTATACAGCCACTGCTCTCAGCCCCAGCACTGAAGCTGACATTTGTGGTTATACAGCCACTGCTCTCAGCCCCGGCACTGAAGCTGACATTTGTTGTTATACAGCCACTGCTCTCAGCCCCGGCACTGAAGCTGACATTTGTTGTTATACAGCCACTGCTCTCAGCCCCGGCACTGAAGTTGACATTTGTTGTTATACAGCCACTGCTCTCAGCCCCAGCACTGAAGCTGACATTTGTTGTTATAAGGATAAGGATAAGGATAAAGGATAAGGATAAATTTTATTTGTCCCAACAGCAGAAAAACGTAGATAAATTATATTGAGTGGCAATATGAATTATGTCAATTCATATGATACATACACATACAGAACTGTACAATATATAATAACAACTAATAAATCATCAGTAAAAGTAATACATTATGCAACAACATCCAAAAAAAGAAAAAGAAAAACATATTTGCAGTGGGACTGGAGACTCCTACTAAGACCAACACTGGTCGCTATCGTAGGAGCCACCCAAAATAAAAAATAACAATAAACATATATTCCCTATACCTATATTTCTACATTAAAAAGTAGAATGCATGTTTGGTTTGTTGTCTGTGTCTTACATATAATCAATTTAAGTGTGTGATGATGTGTTGTACTGGTGTGTTTTATGTGTTGTTTTCGCATGTACGCGTATAAGCCTGTGTGCAAGTATACAAATTGAAAAGTTTAATTGTGATTGCATGAACTGTGTTATGCTCATTCATAATTTATTTAATTTAGTTGGCATATATAGCAATTAAGGAAAGAGCATGTGTCATTATATTTTTGTAGCATGTAATTTTTTGCATAACTTGAAAAGCCTTTCAAACTATGAGTCACTATCTTGTCTATAACTAAATCAGGGATATTGTTTATAACATGTGGCAAGTTGTATTTAAGAAATTTTTTGGCAAATTCATGTTTAGTTCTGTAGGTATGTAGTTCAGTTTTTCTCCTAGTATTATAGTTGTGAATGTATGTATTTGGGGTTATTTGCCAGTTTAATAAGTAAACAGGTAGATTTTGATATCTATATTTGTAATAAAATTTAAGTTCTTGTAGTTTTAGTAAGTCTTCTACTTTTAGTGTGTTGAGTTTTTTAAAAAGTGGTTCTGTGTGTGAATTGTATTTGCTTAATGTTATAATTTGTACTGCTTTCTTTTGTATTTTCACTAATCTGTTTCCTTGATATCCCCATGTCGTAATACAGTAATTAATATGAGGTAATATCAATGCATTGTATAACATAATTTTTATTTCTAAAGGTAATACATGTTTTAATCTGTTTAGTATTCCTATAGTTTTGGAACACTTATTTGAGATTTTTTCTGTGTGTTTTTTCCAATTTAAGTTAGTATCTATAGTTAAGCCTAGGTAGTTAAATTCTTCCACTTTCTCAATATCTATATTATTTATTTTGAGAGATAATGTCAGTGTAGTTTTGTTTGGCATTTGGAAGGTCATAATTATATTTAGATTTACTTTTATTTAGTGATAGCTTATTTATATTAAGCCACTCAACTATTTTGAGGAGTTCTTCATTTATTACTGATTCTGTACTTTTATTTTGGACACTATCTCTGAAAGTTTCAATAATGCTAAATAAAGTGGTATCATCAGCATATATTATAAAGTTAAACATTTGGCTGGCTTGTGAGAAATCATTTATGTATATAGTAAATAATAGTGGTCCAAGGATGGACCCTTGTGGTACTCCAACTTTAATGAGTAAAGTTTCAGATGTGGTATCATCAAATTCGGTGTACTGTTTACGGTTGTTTAAATAGCTTTTAAATAAAAGAAGAGTTTTACCATCTAAGCCATAGTGTCTTAATTTATTTAATAATATTGAATGGTCAATAGTATCAAATGCCTTGGAAAGGTCAAGAAAAATACTAATTGGTAAGTGATTTCTATCCATTTTAGTAATGATTCTATCTACTAGTTCAAGTGATGCATATTCGGTTGAATGATTAGGTCTAAAACCGTACTGATTATAAAAAAATAGCTTAGAATCAATAAAATAAGCAGATAACTGATTGTGGATGATTTTCTCTAAAACTTTAGAAATAGTTGGAAGGAGAGAAATAGGCCTATCATTTTTGAATAATGTTGAGTCATCGTTCTTGAAAATTGGAATTACTTTTGCAATTTTAAGTTTATCAGGAAATATGCCTGTATTTATGACTTGGTTAATTACTAAGGTTAAGGATTTAATGATTGCGTTTCAATTATTTTCAGCAATTTTGAAGAAATACCGTCGAATCCACTACTATTTTTTGTAGGAAGATCATTTATTGTTTTCCTTACAGTTTCTTCATTAACATTCTTAAATTTGAGAACAGATTTAACTTGTGTATTTAAATAGTAGTCATAATTTTTATTTCCTTTATATTGAATGCTTTCTGCAATAGTTTGACCAATGTTTGTAAAATAGTTATTGAATTTCTTTGCTATATCAGTTTTATCAGTAATACTAGTACCATTTTCTTTAAAAATTGTCGAGGATGTTTTCTTTCCTTTATTTTTTGAAAGAATTTCATTGATGGTTTTCCATGTATTTCTTATGTCATTTTTGAATCGGTTAAATCGTGATTCAAAATAAATTTGTTTAGCTGCACGAATATTTCTTTTTAATATGGAGTTGTACGTTTTAAGGATAGTGTTTGTGGTCTCATAATCTGGTGAATTAGGGTCACACATTTTTAATTGTTTATAAAGTGTGTCCCGATATCTAATAGATTTTAATAGACCTTGAGTGATCCATGTCGAATTTTTATGTTTGTATTTATTAAATTTCATTGTTTTAATTGGCATGTACTTATTTTTTGCTCGCATGATTTCTTCATGCATTATGTTATAATTTAGATTGGGGTCCTCATTTTGATGTTTATGTAGTTTGTTGTAACAGTTATATGAATCTATTTCAATTGTGACTTTCTGCATGGCTTCTTCACTTTGTGTATTTATTTTTATAAATTTGGGAGGAAATTCTATTTTTGGAATATTGTCTAGAAATAAAAAATAAGGTTGATGGTCTGAAAAAGTTTTTGTGAAAATCCCAGCAATGCTTTCTAATATGGATTTATTTAGCTTACAAAAAAAGTTATCTGTCAGTGTTCCATTGGTTTTATTGAAACGAGTTGGGAAAGTAATTTGAGGGTAGAGACTATGTGATATTAAAGTATCACAAAAATCGCTGTAGATTCTGTTCTCATTTATTTTAAGTAAATTTATGTTAAAATCCCCAGCTATAATGAAATTATTATTGCTATTTTCCAGAGATGATATAACTGATGAAAATTCATCAATGAATTTTGTAATATTTTCGTTGCATGTTCTTGGAGGTCTATATATATTTCCAATGGTCATTGTTTTTGATAATTTTTTTTCAGTTACTTTAATCATTAGCCCTTCCCAGTGTTCGTACGTATTTAAATTAATTTTTACTTCAGAATTATATTTATTGTCCACATATATTAGTAACCCTCCTTTGTTGCTACACTTTTTCCCCTGTGTTATACATTCATATCCATCTAGACAAAATTGAGAGAAATCATCATTATCAGCTTTCCACGTCTCTTGTAAGCATATTATGCTAAATTTAAAATTGATACTACGTAAGTCCTCTACGAATATTTCAAGTTCATTAAACTTTGAATTTATAGACTGAATGTTCGAGCTTAGAATACTAAAACTGTTAGTGTTACTGTTTGCTAGAATGGTGAACTTATCAATGTCATAATATGAAGAGCATCGTATTACTTGAAGCTCGTGATTTTCATCATTATTTTCATTTGTACTTAAAACATTACTTAGGTTGTTTTGATTTCCTCCTAAGTATGAGAGGAATGCTTCATCGGATGTTAGTGTGTCTGTGCCTTGAAATTGAGAAAATTCTTCAGTAGTTATCGACATAATTTAGATAGATGAGTGACAAATTAATATTTAAATATGCTGATATTACTAATATTTCTAGTACATGTATACAGTTCTGGTGATATAATAGTCCTCACTAGAGAGGATAGTAATTGATGATGTAATGACATTGATGACATAATGGTCCTTTTTGGATTAATTATTTTAAACATACACTTGTTGTTATTGAGCAACAATTCATCTAGACAATCAAAGTTAACATTTTGTATTTTCAAAGTATGTTCACATTTATCAATGCAAATTGATAAACCATAAAAATAAAAAAAAATAAAAAAATACACTCTCTTAATGGAAAAAAAAAATAAGCAAAAAAAATTCATAACATTATTAGACATTTAGATGTGGTATAACCTGTAGTCCTAGTTACTGCTGGCGGAGTCACTTCAGTAGCTTCAGCCTTCGTCGTGATGCTCACTTTCTTTCCGTTTGTGAGTAAAACAGACTATTTGTCCATCGGACATCCACGTAGCTGTGACGCTTCTCGATGATTTTGCCTTGGATCAGGTGTGTGCTTGACAGTTCATTTTTTGTTAAATGCGTTTGTCTCTAGTGTATTGGTATTTCACACAGAGAACATTTCAGTTTGTTTTCAGCCATAATGAATAGTTAGCACTCAAGTTTAAGTCAGTCCAGGATTTACTAATATTCCATGTAGAGGTGTGTGTTCTTGATTCTCTCTTCCGACAAAGCGAGTTTGAAGAGGTCATCTGGGTTATCGAGCATCACCTTCTTCTCCCTTCCATTTTCCGACATTATGCAGTGGATTCTGCCATCGCGAGTGAAAGTGCGTCTAACGTTGGGGTCCTTTTTCAACTCTCATAGCAGGGCACTTCGCAGGGAAGTCAAATCTTCGAATATCATCAGTTTTGGTCCCGCAATCTCTTTCAACTGTTTTTTCGCTGTTATACAACCACTGCTCTTAGCCCTGGCACTGAAGTTGACATTTGTTGTTATACAGCCACTGCTCTCAGCCCCGGCACTGAAGTTGACATTTGTTGTTATACAGCCACTGCTCTCAGCCCCAGCGCTGAAGCTGACATTTGTTGTTATACAACCACTGCTCTCAGCCCCGGCACTGAAGTTGACATTTGTTGTTATACAGCCACTGCTCTCAGCCCCAGCACTGAAGTTGACATTTGTTGTTATACAGCCACTGCTCTCAGCCCCGGCACTAAAGTTGACATTTGTAGTTATACAACCACTGTTCTCAGCCCCGGCACTGAAGTTGACATTTGTTGTTATACAGCAATTGCTCTCAGCCCCAGCACTGAAGCTGACATTTGTTGTTATACAGCCACTGTTCTCAGCCCCAGCACTGAAGCTGACATTTGTTGTTATACAGCCACTGCTCTCAGCCCCGGCACTGAAGTTGACATTTGTTGTTATACAGCCACTGCTCTCAGCCCCAGCACTGAAGTTGACATTTGTTGTTATACAGCCACTGCTCTCAGCCCCAGCACTGAAGCTGACATTTGTTGTTATACAACCACTGCTCTCAGCCCCGGCACTGAAGTTGACATTTGTTGTTATACAGCCACTGTTCTCAGCCCCAGCACTGAAGTTGACATTTGTTGTTATACAGCCACTGCTCTCAGCCCCGGCACTAAAGTTGACATTTGTAGTTATACAACTACTGCTCTCAGCCCCGGCACTGAAGTTGACATTTGTTGTTATACAGCCACTGCTCTCAGCCCCAGCACTGAAGTTGACATTTGTTGTTATACAGCCACTACTTTCAGCCCCAGCACTGAAGCTGACATTTGTTGTTATACAACCACTGCTCTCAGCCCCGGCACTGAAGTTGACATTTGTTGTTATACAACCACTGCTCTTAGCCCCAGCACTGAAGCTGACATTTGTTGTTATACAGCCACTGCTCCCAGCCCCAGCACTGAAGCTGACATTTGTTGTTATACAGCCACTGCTCTCAGCCCCGGCACTAAAGTTGACATTTGTAGTTATACAACCACTGCTCTCAGCCCCGGCACTGAAGCTGACATTTGTTGTTATACAGCCACTGCTCTCTGCCCCAGCACTGAAGCTGACATTTGTTGTTATACAACCACTGCTCTTAGCCCCAGCACTGAAGCTGACATTTGTTGTTATACAGCCACTGCTCTCAGCCCCAGCACTGAAGCTGACATTTGTTGTTATACAACCACTGCTCTCAGCCCCAGCGCTGAAGCTGACATTTGTTGTTATACAACCACTGCTCTTAGCCCCAGCACTGAAGCTGACATTTGTTGTTATACAGCCACTGCTCTCAGCCCCGGCACTGAAGCTGACATTTGTTGTTATACAGCCACTGCTCTCAGCCCCAGCACTGAAGTTGACATTTGTTGTTATACAACCACTGCTCTCAGCCCCGGCACTGAAGCTGACATTTGTTGTTATACAGCCACTGCTCCCAGCCCCGGCACTTAAGTTGACATTTGTTGTTATACAACCACTGCTCTCAGCCCCAGCACTGAAGCTGACATTTGTTGTTATACAGCCACTGCTCTCAGCCCCGGCACTGAAGCTGACATTTGTTGTTATACAGCCACTGCTCTCAGCCCCGGCACTGAAGCTAACATTTGTTGTTATACAACCACTGCTCTCAGCCCCGGCACTGAAGTTGACATTTGTAGTAATACAGCCACTGCTCTCAGCCCCAGCACTGAAGTTGACATTTGTTGTTATACAGCCACTTCTCTCAGCCCTGGCACTGAAGTTGACATTTGTTGTTATACAACCACTGCTCTCAGCCCCAGCACTGCAGCTGACATTTGTTGTTATACAGCCACTGCTCTCAGCCCCACCACTGAAGCTGACATTTGTTGTTATACAGCCACTGCTCTCAGCCCCACCACTGAAGTTGACATTTGTTGTTATACAGCCACTGCTCTCAGCCCCACCACTGAAGCTGACATTTGTTGTTATACAGCCACTGCTCTCAGCCCCGGCACTAAAGTTGACATTTGTTGTTATACAGCCACTGCTCTCAGCCCCGGCACTGAAGCTGACATTTGTTGTTATACAGCCACTGCTCTCAGCCCCACCACTGAAGCTGACATTTGTTGTTATACAGCCACTGCTCTCAGCCCCAGCACTGAAGTTGACATTTGTTTTTATACAACCACTGCTCTCAGCCCCAGCACTGAAGCTGACATTTGTTGTTATACAGCCACTGCTCTCAGCCCATGCACTGAAGCTGACATTTGTTGTTATACAGCCACTTCTCTCAGCCCCGGCACTGAAGCTGACATTTGTTGTTATACAGCCACTGCTCTCAGCCCCAGCACTGAAGTTGACATTTGTTGTTATACAGCCACTGCTCTCAGCCCCAGCGCTGAAGTTGACATTTGTTGTTATACAGCCACTGCTCCCAGCCACAGCACTGAAGCTGACATTTGTTGTTATACAGCCACTGCTCTCAGCCCCACCACTGAAGTTGACATTTGTTGTTATACAGCCACTGCTCTCAGCCCCGGCACTGAAGTTGACATTTGTTGTTATACAGCCACTGCTCTCAGCCCCGGCACTGAAGTTGACATTTGTTGTTATACAGCCACTGCTCTCAGCCCCGGCACTGAAGTTGACATTTGTTGTTATACAGCCACTGCTCTCAGCCCTAGCACTGAAGTTGACATTTGTTGTTATACAGCCACTGCTCACAGCCCCAGCACTGAAGCTGACATTGTTGTTATACAGCCACTGCTCTCAGCCCCAGCACTGAAGCTGACATTTGTTGTTATACAGCCACTGCTCTCAGCCCCACCACTGAAGTTGACATTTGTTGTTATACAGCCACTGCTCTCAGCCCCACCACTGAAGTTGACATTTGTTGTTATACAGCCACTGCTCTCAGCCCTGGCACTGAAGCTGACATTTAAAAATGTCAAATTGTTGTGACAAAGTGTTGTGACAAACTGTTGTGACAAAGTGTATTCTGTGAAACATTTTATTTTATACAATGTATTTAATATAGAGGACAGTAAGCGAGAAGTAATAAATTCGTAATATTATGTGATAATTTGTATTTCAGAACAAATGAAGGAGCTCATGTTAACAAGCCTGATATATATATATATATATATATATATATATATATATATATATATATATATATATATCCGACAGTATGTAACTTCTGTCTTAGCCTATATCTGTGTGGTCAATTTGGTTATGCTTGCTGTGTCAAACTGCTCGAGTGTATTCTATAAAATATTTTATTGTATACAATTTAATTAATATAGAGAACAGTAAACGAAAAGTAATAAATTAGCAATATTATGCGATAATTTGTATTTCAGTACGTGTGCAAAAAATGGAGGAGCACAAGGACGTGAAGCCGAAAACAAAGAGAGAACGCAAGGCCATTGCAGGTACATTCATGATTTATTGCTTGGGTTATCTTATATTGAATACATTTCATGGAGATTGTGAATCACTCATGAAATATAGGTAATTTCTCTAAAATTTGTGTCATTGCTTGATATATGCAAAACCTGGTCATAGCTATTTTATTGTATAGCGCAATAATGTTAATCTTCTTAAGTATCGCAAAAGATAAACAATACTAATATGAAAAATTACATCTAAGCTTGTTGTAGATTGTATAATTCTGTTTTGTGACTAGTCACTGACAAGAAAAAACATTAAATGTCAGTATTACAAATCTAACTGGAATGATTACAAGATGTCAAATGTTACCAAATGCATACCTTGAATTAGTGCTAATTAAACACCAATTAGGCACCAATTAATATTAGCATAATTAACACATATTCCTAAATGTTTCGTAGACGTCTATTGGTTGGCAGTTAACTTAAAGAGAACCTGCGTTATACAACTGCAAGAAACATGCATTCATACATGTGCAACAATTGCATATTCGTGAAAATGTTCATCAAGTTGGTATATATATATATATATATATATATATATATATATATATATATATGTATACATACATACATACATACATATATATATATATATATATATATATATATATATATATATATATATATATATATATATATATATATACATATACATATATATATATACATATACATACATACATACATACATACATACATATATATGGCCGTCGAAACATTGAGTAAGTAATGTAAATAGATGTGGTTGAAGAAAATCGTAATTCATATAACAATTGCATAATTTACTTGAAGCTCCTTTGTAGGTAGTTAAAGTGGTTTTGGTTGGGCTTCTTAGTAAGACTTCTGGTGTTGACTAGATTCATGGCAAAGGTCTCAGAGGATGGGACAGTTTATTTGGCATCCAGAGATTGCGCTATTGTGTTATTACAATTACACTTCACTGCCTTGTTATTGCATGTGTTGATAAAAGTGTCATTACAATGATGTGACCAAACAGTGACAGTTCACTTTCAAGTTGACTGTCCTCCCACTTCACTGCCTTCTTATTGCATGTGTTGAAAAAAGTGTCATTACAATGATGTGACCAAACAGTGACAGTTCACTTTCAAGTTGACTGTCCTCCCACTTCACTGCCTTCTTATTGCATGTGTTGATAAAAGTGTCATTACAATAATGTGACCAAACAGTGACAGTTCACTTTCAAGTTGACTGTCCTCTCACTTCACTGCCTTCTTATTGCACGTATTGATAAAAGGGTCATTACAATGATGTGATCAAACAGTGACAGTTCACTTTCAAGTTGACTGTCCTCTCACTTCACTACCTTCTTATTACATGTGTTGATAAAAGTGTCATTACAATGATGTGACCAAACAGTGACAGTTCACTTTCAAGTTGACTGTCCTCTCACTTCACTACCTTCTTATTACATGTGTTGATAAAAGTGTCATTACAATGATGTGACCAAACAGTGACAGTTCACTTTCAAGTTGACTGTCCTCTCACTTCACTGCCTTCTTATTGCACGTATTGATAAAAGGGTCATTACAATGATGTGACCAAACAGTGACAGTTCACTTTCAAGTTGACTGTCCTCTCACTTCACTACCTTCTTATTACATGTGTTGATAAAAGTGTCATTACAATGATGTGACCAAACAGTGACAGATCACTTTCAAGTTGACTGTCCTCTCACTTCACTGCCTTCTTATTGCACGTATTGATAAAAGGGTCATTACAATGATGTGACCAAACAGTGACAGTTCACTTTCAAGTTGACTGTCCTCTCACTTCACTGCCTTCTTATTGCACGTGTTGATAAAAGTGTCATTACAATGATGTGACCAAACAGTGACAGTTCACTTTCAAGTTGACTGTCCTCTCACTTCACTGCCTTCTTATTGCACGTGTTGATAAAAGTGTCATTACAATG
This sequence comes from Lamellibrachia columna, assembly GCA_963662155.1. Lineage (NCBI taxonomy): Eukaryota > Metazoa > Annelida > Polychaeta > Sabellida > Siboglinidae > Lamellibrachia > Lamellibrachia columna. The sequence goes on along the minus strand of OY759264.1, from coordinate 60,915,858 downwards.
ATGTGACCAAACAGTGACAGTTCACTTTCAAGTTGACTGTCCTCTCACTTCACTGCCTTCTTATTGCATGTGTTGATAAAAGTGTCATTACAATGATGTGACCAAACAGTGACAGTTCACTTTCAAGTTGACTGTCCTCTCACTTCACTACCTTCTTATTGCACGTATTGATAAAAGTGTCTTTACAGTGATGTGACCAAACAGTGACAGTTCACTTTCAAGTTGACTGTCCTCCCACTTCACTACCTTCTTATTGCACGTATTGATAAAAGTGTCATTACAGTGATGTGACCAAACAGTGACAGTTCACTTTCAAGTTGACTGTCCTCCCACTTCACTGCCTTCTTATTGCACGTATTGATAAAAGGGTCATTACAATGATGTGACCAAACAGTGACAGTTCACTTTCAAGTTGACTGTCCTCCCACTTCACTGCCTTCTTATTGTATGTGTTGATAAAAGTGTCATTACAATGATGTGACCAAACAGTGACAGTTCACTTTCAAGTTGACTGTCCTCCCACTTCACTGCCTTCTTATTGTATGTGTTGATAAAAGGGTCATTACAATGATGTGACCAAACAGTGACAGTTCACTTTCAAGTTGACTGTCCTCTCACTTCACTACCTTCTTATTGCACGTATTGATAAAAGTGTCTTTACAGTGATGTGACCAAACAGTGACAGTTCACTTTCAAGTTGACTGTCCTCCCACTTCACTACCTTCTTATTGCACGTATTGATAAAAGTGTCATTACAGTGATGTGACCAAACAGTGACAGTTCACTTTCAAGTTGACTGTCCTCTCACTTCACTACCTTCTTATTGCACATATTGATAAAAGGGTCATTACAATGATGTGACCAAACAGTGACAGTTCACTTTCAAGTTGACTGTCCTCCCACTTCACTACCTTCTTATTGCACGTATTGATAAAAGTGTCATTACAGTGATGTGACCAAACAGTGACAGTTCACTTTCAAGTTGACTGTCCTCTCACTTCACTACCTTCTTATTGCACGTATTGATAAAAGGGTCATTACAATGATGTGACCAAACAGTGACAGTTCACTTTCAAGTTGACTGTCCTCCCACTTCACTGCCTTCTTATTGTATGTGTTGATAAAAGTGTCATTACAATGATGTGACCAAACAGTGACAGTTCACTTTGAAGTTGACTGTCCTCTCACTTCACTGCCTTCTTATTGCATGTGTTGATAAAAGTGTCATTACAATGATGTGACCAAACAGTGACAGTTCACTTTCAAGTTGACTGTCCTCTCACTTCACTGCCTTCTTATTGCATGTGTTGATAAAAGTGTCATTACAATGATGTGACCAAACAGTGACAGTTCACTTTCAAGTTGACTGTCCTCTCACTTCACTGCCTTCTTATTGCATGTGTTGATAAAAGTGTCATTACAATGATGTGACCAAACAGTGACAGTTCACTTTGAAGTTGACTGTCCTCCCACTTCACTGCCTTCTTATTGCATGTGTTGATAAAAGTGTCATTACAATGATGTGACCAAACAGTGACAGTTCACTTTGAAGTTGACTGTCCTCCCACTTCACTGCCTTCTTATTGCATGTGTTGATAAAAGTGTCATTACAATGATGTGACCAAACAATGACAGTTCACTTTGAAGTTGACTGTCCTCCCACTTCACAGCCTTCTTACTGCATGTGTTGATAAAAGTGTTCAGCATTTTCATTGGGTTGTGGCATTTCTTCTTGGATGGATCTTTCTCCAGTCTCTCGTACTTGAAAGTTGCTCACAATCTCCAGTTTCCTACAGATGGGCTTCCTAGTTCAACCCTTTCCAGTTCCTACATATGGGCTTCCTAGTTCAACCCTTTTCCAGTTCCTACAGATGGGCTTCCTAGTTCAACCCTTCTCCAGTTCCTACAGATGGGCTTCCTAGTTCAACCCTTTTCCAGTTCCTACAGATGGGCTTCCTAGTTCAACCCTTTTCCAGTTACTACAGAATGGCTTCCTAGTTCAACCCTTCTCCAGTTCCTACAGATGGGCTTCCTAGTTCAACCCTTCTCCAGTTCCTACAGATGGGCTTCCTAGTTCAACCCTTCAGAGCTGAACTCTTGATTGCCTGCGAGATTCTGGCTTTGTTCTTAATGAGGTGGTCTGCTTGTTGGGAACAATAGTGGGTGTGATGTACTGGAATATGTCTGCATAAGCCTTTCCTTCAACAATTTTGTACCATTCATCAGTACCACTTGTCTTCCTGGTTGTTTGTTTTGATTCTTGTAGCAAGAAGCACGATACTGGGCCTTTGTAGTTAGGACGTCTAGACTTGTTACTGACAGACTTTATTCCTATCCCTTTTCCTTGCACATTGGTCAACTCTACGCGGTGTGGCCCTGGGTGTGGCCCTGGGTAACTGTTTCACGTGATGCTATTTGCCTCAGGTACTTAGCCTTTTGACAAAAATGCAGTTTGGATGATGCACCTCGAACCTGATGGTGACCTTCTATATGTCAGGGTTGTTATACAGCCACTGCTCTGAGCCCCAGCACTGAAGCTGACATTTGTTGTTATACAGCCACTGCTCCCAGCCCCAGCACTGAAGTTGACATTTGTTGTTATACAGCCACTGCTCCCAGCCCCAGCACTGAAGCTGACATTTGTTGTTATACAGCCACTGCTCTCAGCCCCAGCACTGAAGTTGACATTTGTTGTTATACAGCCACTGCTCCCAGCCCCAGCACTGAAGCTGACATTTGTTGTTATACAGCCACTGCTCACAGCCCCAGCACTGAAGTTGACATTTGTTGTTATACAGCCACTGCTCCCAGCCCCAGCACTGAAGTTGACATTTGTTGTTATACAGCCACTGCTCTCAGCCCCAGCACTGAAGTTGACATTTGTTGTTATACAGCCACTGCTCACAGCCCCAGCGCTGAAGTTGACATTTGTTGTTATACAGCCACTGCTCCCAGCCCCAGCACTGAAGTTGACATTTGTTGTTATACAGCCACTGCTCACAGCCCCGGCACTGAAGTTGACATTTGTTGTTATACAGCCACTGCTCACAGCCCCAGCGCTGAAGTTGACATTTGTTGTTATACAGCCACTGCTCCCAGCCCCAGCACTGAAGTTGACATTTGTTGTTATACAGCCACTGCTCTCAGCCCCAGCGCTGAAGTTGACATTTGTTGTTATACAGCCACTGCTCTCAGCCCCAGCGCTGAAGTTGACATTTGTTGTTATACAGCCACTGCTCTCAGCCCCAGCGCTGAAGTTGACATTTGTTGTTATACAGCCACTGCTCTCAGCCCCAGCGCTGAAGTTGACATTTGTTGTTATACAGCCACTGGTCTCAGCCCCAGCACTGAAGCTGACATTTGTTGTTATACAGCCACTGCTCACAGCCCCAGCACTGAAGCTGACATTTGTTGTTATACAGCCACTGCTCACAGCCCCAGCACTGAAGCTGACATTTGTTGTTATACAGCCACTGCTCCCAGCCCCAGCACTGAAGTTGACATTTGTTGTTATACAGCCACTGCTCTCAGCCCCAGCACTGAAGTTGACATTTGTTGTTATACAGCCACTGCTCACAGCCCCAGCAGTGAAGTTGACATTTGTTGTTATACAGCCACTGCTCCCAGCCCCAGCGCTGAAGTTGACATTTGTTGTTATACAGCCACTGCTCTCAGCCCCAGCGCTGAAGTTGACATTTGTTGTTATACAGCCACTGCTCTCAGCCCCAGCGCTGAAGCTGACATTTGTTGTTATACAGCCACTGCTCTCAGCCCCAGCGCTGAAGCTGACATTTGTTGTTATACAGCCACTGCTCTCAGCCCCAGCGCTGAAGCTGACATTTGTTGTTATACAGCCACTGCTCTCAGCCCCAGCGCTGAAGCTGACATTTGTTGTTATACAGCCACTGCTCTCAGCCCCAGCGCTGAAGCTGACATTTGTTGTTATACAGCCACTGCTCTCAGCCCCAGCGCTGAAGCTGACATTTGTTGTTATACAGCCACTGCTCTCAGCCCCAGCGCTGAAGCTGACATTTGTTGTTATACAGCCACTGCTCTCAGCCCTAGCACTGAAGCTGACATTTGTTGGTATACAGCCACTGCTCTCAGCCCCAGCGCTGAAGCTAACATTTGTTGTTATACAGCCACTGCTCTCAGCCCCAGCGCTGAAGTTGACATTTGTTGTTATACAGCCACTGCTCTCAGCCCCAGCGCTGAAGCTGACATTTGTTGTTATACAGCCACTGCTCTCAGCCCCAGTGCTGAAGCTGACATTTGTTGTTATACAGCCACTGCTCACAGCCCCAGCACTGAAGTTGACATTTGTTGTTATACAGCCACTGCTTTCAGCCCCAGCACTGAAGTTGACATTTGTTGTTATACAGCCACTGCTCTCAGCCCTAGCACTGAAGCTGACATTTGTTGTTATACAGCCACTGCTCACAGCCCCAGCACTGAAGCTGACATTTGTTGTTATACAGCCACTGCTTTCAGCCCCAGCACTGAAGTTGACATTTGTTGTTATACAGCCACTGCTCTCAGCCCCAACACTGAAGCTGACATTTGTTGTTATACAGCCACTGCTCTCAGCCCTAGCACTGAAGTTGACATTTGTAGTTATACAGCCACTGCTCTCAGCCCCACCACTGAAGCTGACATTTGTTGTTATGCAGCCACTGCTCTCAGCCCTAGCACTGAAGCTGACATTTGTTGTTATACAGCCACTGCTCTCAGCCCCAGCACTGAAGTTGACATTTGTTGTTATACAGCCACTGCTCACAGCCCCAGCACTGAAGCTGACATTTGTTGTTATACAGCCACTGCTTTCAGCCCCAGCACTGAAGTTGACATTTGTTGTTATACAGCCACTGCTCTCAGCCCTAGCACTGAAGCTGACATTTGTTGTTATACAGCCAGTGCTCTCAGCCCCGGCACTGAAGCTGACATTTGTTGTTATACAGCCACTGCTCTCAGCCCCACCACATAAGCTGACATTTGTTGTTATACAGCCACTGCTCTCAGCCCCACCACTGAAGCTGACATTTGTTGTTATACAGCCACGGCTCTCAGCCCTAGCACTGAAGCTGACATTTGTTGTCATACAGCCACTGCTCTCAGCCCCAGCACTGAAGTTGACATTTGTTGTTATACAGCCACTGCTCACAGCCCCAGCACTGAAGCTGACATTTGTTGTTATACAGCCACTGCTTTCAGCCCCAGCACTGAAGTTGACATTTGTTGTTATACAGCCACTGCTCTCAGCCCTAGCACTGAAGCTGACATTTGTTGTTATACAGCCAGTGCTCTCAGCCCCGGCACTGAAGCTGACATTTGTTGTTATACAGCCACTGCTCTCAGCCCCACCACTGAAGCTGACATTTGTTGTTATACAGCCACTGCTATCAGCCCTAGCACTGAAGCTGACATTTGTTGTTATACAGCCACTGCTCTCAGCCCCAGCACTGAAGTTGACATTTGTTGTTATACAGCCACTGCTCACAGCCCCAGCACTGAAGCTGACATTTGTTGTTATACAGCCACTGCTTGCTTTCAGCCCCAGCACTGAAGTTGACATTTGTTGTTATACAGCCACCGCTCTCAGCCCCACCATTGAAACTGACATTTGTTGTTATACAGCCACTGCTCTCAGCCCTAGCACTGAAGCTGACATTTGTTGTTATACAGCCACTGCTCTCAGCCCTAGCACTGAAGCTGACATTTGTTGTTATACAGCCACTGCTTTCAGCCCCAGCACTGAAGTTGACATTTGTTGTTATACAGCCACTGCTCTCAGCCCTAGCACTGAAGCTGACATTTGTTGTTATACAGCCACTGCTCTCAGCCCTAGCACTGAAGCTGACATTTGTTGTTATACAGCCACTGCTCACAGCCCCATCACTGAAACTGACATTTGTTGTTATACAGCCACTGCTCTCAGCCCCAGCACTGAAGCTGACATTTGTTGTTATACAGCCACTGCTCTCAGCCCCAGCACTGAAGCTGACATTTGTTGTTATACAGCCACTGCTTTCAGCCCCAGCACTGAAGTTGACATTTGTTGTTATACAGCCACTGCTCTCAGCCCCACCACTGAAGCTGACATTTGTTGTTATACAGCCACTGCTCTCAGCCCCAGCACTGAAGCTGACATTTGTCATTATACAGCCACTGCTCACAGCCCCAGCACTGAAGCTGACATTTGTTGTTATACAACCACTGCTCTCAGCCCTAGCACTGAAGCTGACATTTGTTGTTATACAGCCACTGCTCTCAGCCCCGGCACTGAAGCTGACATTTGTTGTTATACAGCCACTGCTCTCAGCCCCAGTACTGAAGTTGACATTTGTTGTTATACAACCACTGCTCTCAGCCCTAGCACTGAAGCTAACATTTGTTGTTATACAGCCACTGCTCCCAGCCCCAGCACTGAAGTTGACATTTGTTGTTATACAGCCACTGCTCCCAGCCCCAGCACTGAAGTTGACATTTGTTGTTATACAGCCACTGCTCCCAGCCCCAGCACTGAAGCTGACATTTGTTGTTATACAGCCACTGCTCTCAGCCCCAGCACTGAAGTTGACATTTGTTGTTATACAGCCACTGCTCCCAGCCCCAGCACTGAAGCTGACATTTGTTGTTATACAACCACTGCTCTCAGCCCCAGCGCTGAAGTTGACATTTGTTGTTATACAGCCACTGCTCTCAGCCCCAGCACTGAAGTTGACATTTGTTGTTATACAGCCACTGCTCCCAGCCCCAGCACTGAAGCTGACATTTGTTGTTATACAACCACTGCTCCCAGCCCCAGCACTGAAGCTGACATTTGTTGTTATACAGCCACTGCTCTCAGCCCTAGCACTGAAGCTGACATTTGTTGTTATACAGCCACTGCTCTCAGCCCCAGCACTGAAGTTGACATTTGTTGTTATACAGCCACTGCTCTCAGCCCCAGCACTGAAGCTGACATTTGTTGTTATACAGCCACTGCTCTCAGCCCCAGCACTGAAGTTGACATTTGTTGTTATACAGCCACTGCTCACAGCCCCAGCACTGAAGTTGACATTTGTTGTTATACAGCCACTGCTCCCAGCCCCAGCACTGAAGTTGACATTTGTTGTTATACAGCCACTGCTCTCAGCCCCAGCACTGAAGTTGACATTTGTTGTTATACAGACACTGCTCACAGCCCCAGCGCTGAAGTTGACATTTGTTGTTATACAGCCACTGCTCCCAGCCCCAGCGCTGAAGTTGACATTTGTTGTTATACAGCCACTGCTCTCAGCCCCAGCGCTGAAGTTGACATTTGTTGTTATACAGCCACTGCTCTCAGCCCCAGCACTGAAGTTGACATTTGTTGTTATACAGCCACTGCTCTCAGCCCCAGCGCTGAAGTTGACATTTGTTGTTATACAGCCACTGCTCTCAGCCCCAGCGCTGAAGTTGACATTTGTTGTTATACAGCCACTGGTCTCAGCCCCAGCACTGAAGCTGACATTTGTTGTTATACAGCCACTGCTCACAGCCCCAGCACTGAAGCTGACATTTGTTGTTATACAGCCACTGCTCACAGCCCCAGCACTGAAGCTGACATTTGTTGTTATACAGCCACTGCTCACAGCCCCAGCACTGAAGTTGACATTTATTGTTATACAGCCACTGCTCCCAGCCCCAGCACTGAAGTTGACATTTGTTGTTATACAGCCACTGCTCTCAGCCCCAGCACTGAAGTTGACATTTGTTGTTATACAGCCACTGCTCACAGCCCCAGCAGTGAAGTTGACATTTGTTGTTATACAGCCACTGCTCCCAGCCCCAGCACTGAAGTTGACATTTGTTGTTATACAGCCACTGCTCTCAGCCCCAGCACTGAAGTTGACATTTGTTGTTATACAGCCACTGCTCTCAGCCCCAGCGCTGAAGCTGACATTTGTTGTTATACAGCCACTGCTCTCAGCCCTACCACTGAAGCTGACATTTGTTGTTATACAGCCACTGCTCTCAGCCCCAGCACTGAAGTTGACATTTGTTGTTATACAGCCACTGCTCTCAGCCCCAGCACTGAAGCTGACATTTGTTGTTATACAGCCACTGCTCTCAGCCCCAGCGCTGAAGCTGACATTTGTTGTTATACAGCCACTGCTCTCAGCCCCAGCGCTGAAGCTGACATTTGTTGTTATACAGCCACTGCTCTCAGCCCCAGCGCTGAAGCTGACATTTGTTGTTATACAGCCACTGCTCTCAGCCCCAGCGCTGAAGCTGACATTTGTTGTTATACAGCCACTGCTCTCAGCCCCAGCGCTGAAGCTGACATTTGTTGTTATACAGCCACTGCTCTCAGCTCTAGCACTGAAGCTGACATTTGTTGTTATACAGCCACTGCTCTCAGCCCCAGCACTGAAGCTGACATTTGTGGAATCCCTATTTTATATTCTTCGTCCATGTTTCCATGTCCTATATGCATTTACACTTCCCAAAATTTAATAACATTTGCCATTTTTCAACTATTTGATCAATTTGCCTAGATCATCTGGTAAACTTTTTTTATCTGCATCACTTTTAACCTTTATGAACACTTTTGTGTCATCTGCAAATTTCAGTACTTTGCTAGATATGTCATCTTCTAAATCATTTGTACATATTAAAAAGTAGATCCTAAAAAATTTCCTAATACTGATCCCTGTGGTACCCCGCTGAAAATAGATTTCCAGTTTGAAATTCTTATGGATGTACATTATTAGACCTCCCTTTGTACTCCAAGTTTTCCCTTGTGCAATACACTTGTATTCATCTAATTCGATCATTGATGTGTCTTCATGTTCATATAACCAACTTTCTTGTAAATAGATAACACTAAAATTGAAGTTAATAGATTGTAACTCAAAAACAAAGGCTTCCAATTCACTAAATTTAGCATTAATCGAGTGTATGTATGTGGTCATTGCCCAAACAACTTCTTTTACATTTTAATAGTGAATTTAGCTTTTCAGAATTATAGTATGATGATTGTTTTAGAATATGAAGTGGGTTGTTATCTTCGTATAAATGTAGCATGTGTCTCAGTGAGTTTAGTTGGGTGCCACCATGATGGCGCAAAATTAATTTGTCAAGAGCCATATTTTTGTTGTTTTGTATTTAAGATAAACTAAGTTAAGTAAGAATAACTTAAATATCTGTTTAATTTTGTAACAGAATACCTGGTTAATAGAAATTACATTACATAAGAAAATATGCAACATTAGTGTAACTCTGTAACAATGACTACCAAATGTACATAGATTTTATGTTCACAAAAAAGTGAAAAACAAAGACTAATAAATATGCACTGGTTTATTTTTTTTCACTTTTCGTTTCTTCTTCATTTTAAGATTGACTTTTAAGCACATATTCATAATTTTAAAAGTTTAAATGTTGGCACAAATAGTCCAAAACATTGAAGAAACATAAGAAGAAAAAAACAGTGAGCCTTGAATTGCAGCCGATGGACTGACTAACAAACGAACATGGATTTTATGTTCACCAAAAAAATGCCTTGATTTAAGCAAATAATGTTTACAACCAATATTCAATAGGAAAACACTTTTGTAGCGAATGAACTGACGACTACAACTGTCTCTTGTGGACACGTAGGGGGCGATCATCATTTGTTTAGTTCATTGAGATTGTGGATTTCATTAATGCGTTTTGCGACAATCATAGTTTGTTTAGTTCGTTGAAATTGTGGATTTCATTAATGCAATTTACGAGGTCTTTCACAATGATACGTCCGTTAAAAGTCCAGTAGTCTCTTAGTTTCTTCTTCAGAGTTCTTGTCTCGTATGCTAGGTGTGCTCGTCATGCCGTTAAGTCTTCATTAAGGAAGATCTTGTTGGTAGCTGTAAGGTTGTAGGTCTTCAAACCTTTCTGGGCTCTAAACATTCTGTCTCTCGTGACGTCCGAATCAAATCTTATGATTATCGGTCAGTTGGCTCCGTCTTTTTGCCGACCTTCTCTTTGACACTAAACGCACATGAGCAGGTGTCACGTTTTTAACTTCCTCACCATCAGACATCCACGTGTACATCATACACGTACATCATACGTGTACATCATACGTGTACATCATACATGTACATCATACGTCTACATCATACGTCTACATCATTTTAACAACATTTAACAAGATTGCCATCCCAAACAACAAGTTCCAGATGGCAAGTGGACAAGGAAGCCATTGGCTTATCGAGAGTCCAACAATTTTCTCATCTATGTGTAGCCCGCCCTTATCAAATATCTGTCAATTCTATTTTTCACACATTCACACTACTAGCATTAACACAATCATTTGGCAGTTTGTTCCATTCATTTATCACCCTCTGTGAGAAAGAGTACTTTCTCATGTCCAACCTACACTGCTCCTTAACTAATGCTGCTTTGTGTCCTCTGGTTCTACTGCCTTCTTTAAATTTGAAGAACATATTCCTATCAACATCCTCATAACTGTTCACTATTTTAAACACTTCTATTTGGTCTCCTCTTAGTCTCCTGGTCTCTAGTGTTTTCAAACCACATTGTAATAAGCTACTTTTGTAACTAAGGTCTCTCAATTCTGGAATCATTTTTGTTGCTCTTCGTTGTATTATTTCTAGCTTGTCTATGTCCTTTTTACGATACGGCCTCCATGCTTGAATACAATATTCCAAATGTGGTCTAACTATTGCTTTGTACAGGGGTACAATTAGCTGTTTCTCCTTATACATGATAGTTCTCCTTATTAGCCCTAGAATTCGATTTCCTTTCGAAGCGGCAATCCCACATTGCTCTGAAACTTTCATGTCAACCCTAAATGTTACTCCTAAGTCTTTTTCTTGTGTGGTTCTACCTAGTACAGCATCCCCCATTTTAAATTCTTCGTCCATGTTTCCATGTCCTATGTGTATACATTTACACTTGCCAAAATTTAATAACATTGGCCATTTTTCTGACCATTTAACTAGTTTATCTAGATCATCCTGTAAACTTTGTTTATCTGTGTCATTAGTAACCTTTCTGAATACTTTTGTGTCATCTGCAAATTTAAGTACTTTGCTAGATATGTCATCTTCCAAATCATTTATATATATTAAAAACAGTATAGGGCCTAATACTGATCCCTGTGGTACTACCCCACTCAAAACCGATTTCCAGTTTGAAATCTCACCATCTACTAATACTCTCTGTCTTCTGTGTGTAAGCCACTTTTCTATCCAGTTGATTACATCATTACCTATATCATGGGCTTTTAGTTTAAGTAACCATCTTTGATGTGGCACTTTATCGAAAGCTTTCTGAAAATCTAAGTAGACAACATCCACTGGTCACCCGTCATCTACCCACTTTGTAATTTCTTCCAAAAAACATAAGAGATTGGTTAGACATGACCTTGCTTTTAGGAACCCATGTTGAGATGTAATTATTAATTTATGTTTCACAAGGAATTCCACCATGTGGTCTCTAATTAATGTTTAAGTGAGTAATTTACATACAACTGATGTTAAACTCACTGGTCTGTAATTCTCTGGCTTGTTCCTTGATCCCTTCTTAGATAGTGGCGTAATTTTTGCTTCTTTCCATTCTGAAGGAACTATTCCTTCTTCTAGTAACAAGATAAACAATTTTGCAAGTGGTGTACTAATTTGATCAACAATTTCCTTAAGCAGTTTTGGTGGTGTCCCATCAACTCCAGGTGATTTATTATCTTTCATCTTCTTAATTTTCTTTGCTATCATTTCAGGAGTTACAAATAACTGCCCCAAATGTTCTGATTTATTGCCCTCAAATTTAGTAAATAGAATTGGAAGTGAGCTGATATCTTCTGTGGTAAAAACTGAGCTGAAATACTCATTCAGGACCTTTGCCATTTGAAACCCGTCTGAAATTATGTTTTCACTGTTGTTTTCCAGCAGTCCGACCTTATCTCGAACTTTCTGTTTACTCCTTACATAAGCATAGAAACTCTTGCTGTAATTTTTTATATTACCTGCCAATTTGTTTTCAAAGGTTCTTTTAGATTTTCTAATTTCAGTTGTAGCTAGGTTAAGTGCCTCTTTGTAATTTGCATAGTCTTCATCCTTTCTGGTACGCCTATAAACCCTCCACATAGTTTGCTTAAACACTATTTTTCTAATAGCTTCTTTTGACAAGTGTTTATTTTTAGACCGTTTTCCTTGTTTTTTCAAGGGAACAAATTTATCGATGATACTCTCAATTTTATATTTTAGAATATTCTAACATTCAGTTGCGGTTTTATTAATCAGCATGTTATTCCAATCTAGCTTTGCTAAGTATTTTCTCATATCTTTAAAGTTACCTTTGTGGAAGTTTCTCCTATACGTTTTTTTATTTTTACTTTCTGATTTTACATTGATGTCAAAATGTATTTGATTGTGGTCACTGTTACCCAATGGTTCAAATATTTTTACATTGTCCACTAATTCTTTTTGTGATAATAAATCTATATCTAATACATGTTCTCCCCTGGTTGGTTCTAGCAGGTGTTGAGTAAGGAAGCTATCCTGAATTAAAAATAGAAATTGTTGGTCCTCACCCCCTGTACTCTCTGGAGATTTCCATTATATGTGTCCATGGTTAAAATCTCCTATTATGATATATTCCCCTTTACTAACTTCCTTTATAGCATTTTGTATTTTTGTGTTATCCTCTTCGTTTATGTTTGGACTTTGGTATTGGTATATTTGGTATATTTTGAATTTCCTGAAACTATTTTGCACCAAACAGTTTCATCGTAATCTGCTTTCCTTTCTAATTTTATTTCATAAGCCTGAATAGATTCTTTAACATATAAAATAACTCCCCCTCCCCTTCTTCCTATTCGATCTCTCCTAAACATTACGGATCCTGTCAATCCTAATTCAGCATCTGTTATGTCTGTGTTGGCCCATGATTCGGTGATACCAATTATGTGAGGGTCAGTATCTTCTACTATAATGTTTAATTCGCTTTTCTTATTTACTATACTCCTAGCATTTAAACACACACATCTATAACCTGCTTCAGACATGTTTTTCGGACATTTTGTTGTTGGTTTATCTGTACTAGTGACCTCTTGTCCTGCTTGAGGCATCTCTAAGTAACCCCCCTGTGCTTCTAGTTTAAATAGTGTTTACTACCAAAAATATTAGTTATGCTACCCATGCCACTGTCTACTGCTGCTGTGAATCCATCTGCAAATACTGCTGCCCCCTTTCCACTTAGATGAAACCCGTCCTTCATGTACATATCAGCCCTTCCAACAAAACTTCCCCACAAATCCACAAAACCAACTTCCTCTTCCCTACATAGCTTCTCGACTAGCATGTTAATTGCCATCCCCCGGCAATTTCGATATCTATGACCCCTCCTTCCTATTACTGGTAAAATCCCTGACAGTATTACTTGCTCAACCCGCGTCTGCTTTAGTGTTCTGACCAAATTCCTGTATTTCCTAACTATGGCAGTTGTACCCTCCCTCTCTACGTTATTTGTCCCTACGTGTACTAAAACAGATCCACCCTTGCCCGAACCCACAATGTTTTCTACCATATGTGTTTGAATGTGTACCTTAACCATAACCTCAAGTGAAACATTTGCATTTGCATTCAAATTCTTTGACATGCATTTGTTAACAAGCCTGCCTATTAGCAGTTCCATAGAAATGCAGCTGCCACGGAAATAGGGTTAGGGTGAAAGATGGGTGGTTTCTCAAAGAAGGCTGTGAGTGTTGCAATGCTGTCACATATTTCCCATTTCTATGGGAGTCGATGTTGCCCACAATCATTAGGAGCATTAGTCCCCAGACTGTACTGATGACTCACGGACTATGTTTCAGTTTATTTAATAGTTGTATTAGCTGTTATGTTGTATTAGCTGTCAAGTTGTATTAGCTGTCAAGTTGTATTAGCTGTTAAGTTGTATTAGCTGTCAAGTTGTATTAGCTGTTAAGTTGTATTAGCTCTTAAGTTTTTTGGAAATGATCAAATTTAGATTACAATTTGAAATGGTTTAGACAACTAATGTCACTCATGCTCAGTCATACTTGGTTTTGATTACCTGATCTTGAATCCGTTTATGAGTAAATACGAAGTAGAAAGATGAATCATTCAGCTGTACACTGATACCTTGCATTACAATGTCGGTTTTGGTGAACGAATCAAATATTAATACTATAAAAGTAGGTATTGTGTTCATACCATTGCCTTGTGGTGCTAATATTTGTTCTGTTATACAAAAGCAAACAAAATACTTTTCTGCTACTTTACAATTAAGAAATGACATTATTATATTTATGCAAAATAACAACACATACATACATCATCAAAATAAGATACATCAAATAATCTCAGCAAGCATGCCGGCCCCCAAAATGTGTTTACACATAATTAGTAAATCATGCCTATCAGCTACCCACTACCAGTACTATCTGTACCACTACTGTCTTATATGCAATTCACATGGTATCAGTGGGGTCACTCCGCCACACAATGTATAAAGGTGTTACGTATCTAGACATTAGTCAACCAATAACTACTAACACATCAGACCAAGAGGTAGGGCCAAACAGCCACACAAATGTACTCGTAAAAAGTACTCACACTAAAAACCCTGTGTACACTACTGAAAACTCAGTGCCAGTGGAGGGAAAAGCGTTAATGCCAAACCTTGTGTACCGAACTATAACAGGAAAAAGCGTCAAAAAATTAAACAAACTTTGTGAACTACCTCTCAGTCTTCAGTGTTTATGGTACCAGGGAGGAGGGTGGGAGTGAAAATACCTGATAAGATCAACTAACAATAAACTGAACAACACAACTGATCTTGCAATAACATCAACAAATTAAACAAACTTTGTGAACTACCTCTCAGTCTTCAGTGTTTATGGTACCAGGGGAGGAGGGTGGGAGCGAAAATACCTGATAAGATCGACTAACAATAAACTGAACAACACAACTGATCTTGCAATAACATCAACAAATTAAACAAACTTTGTGAACTACCTCTCAGTCTTCAGTGTTTATGGTACCAGGGGAGGAGGGTGGGAGCGAAAATACCTGATAAGATCGACTAACAATAAACTGAACAACACAACTGATCTTGCAATAACATCAACAAATTAAACAAACTTTGTGAACTACCTCTCAGTCTTCAGTGTTTATGGTACCAGGGGAGGAGGGTGGGAGCGAAAATACCTGATAAGATTGACTAACAATAAACTGAACAACACAACTGATCTTGCAATAACATCAACAAATTCAGCAATAACAATTAACCAGTAACAGCAGAAATTCGGAAATATTTGCAGCGCAAAGGTTTCACAATGACACAAGCTAACTTGGAAATCGAGTGAGGCTGCTTATATAGCACTGTGTATCCCTACGCGTGAGCGAGTAATTAGACTAATACTCTCGCTGCGAGAATAGGTCTAACTTCTAACCACCTTCATTGTCCTTTATACGTCGCTGTCGCATAAATACATATTATTTATATTTCATCAATCATACTCTATTTCAATCTTCTTCTAATGCTGTAAACACATTTATTTTCTAGTGATGTAGATTCACCAGTTGATAATGTTTCAACACTACATAACAATAACACTTTATGATTGGTCAAACTTAAACACTTGTTTTCAGCGTCAGTGAAGAAACAACTGCGAGCGAAGTACCGAGACTTGGAGAACCGTGACATGCTGGATGACAAATTCGTCCAACTTCATCTTCAGAAGTTCCAGCTGGAAGTCCTTCCAGATACACTCACCCACCAGGATGTGGAGGAGTTGGAGAGGCTCAGACGGTCTAGTCCAGTTGTCCCACTTAAACAGTTGTTCAGCAAGTTTAAGGGTGATAAAGTTGCTCCCAAGAAAGTACTTATCCGGGGAAGAGCTGGGGTGGGAAAGACGACTCTTGTGGAGTACATAGCGAGAGAATGGGCGGCAAAGAAATTATGGCGTCATTTTGACTACGTTTTTGTCGTGAAACTACGTAATATCTCGGAAGACGAAAAGTGGAGCCTCAGCGATCTGTTGTTACACGGTCTACATCTTGAAGAGCATGAAAAGAGGGCAGCATTTGAGGAAATATGCCGACATTCTAAAGGTGTTTTGCTCTTTTTTGAGGGGCACGATGAACTAGAAGGGGCTGGTGGACACTCGAAAGACTCAAAGGACTTCCCTATCGAAGAGAAAGTTGTCATGTCAAGGATGATCTACCGTGTCATAAGTTGCGGCTTGTTGCCTGATGCAACGGTTGTCATAACAACACGTCCTACCAATCTGATTCCTTCGAAACCATTTGGTCGTGTCGTTGACGTTTACGGCTTCACCAAGGATGGTATCAAACAATATGTTGATACATTTTGCACAGGCAATGAGCAACTCAGGGAATTCACCCAGATGAATATTGACTCAAATCCAAACATGGCAACATTCTGTCACACACCTGTGCAGTGTGTGTTCATCTGTAAGACCCTGGCGGACATGTTTGAGCGATCAGAAGGTGACAGCATGCCAGATATAAGTACGATGACACAACTGTACGTCAAAGCGACACACAGACTTGGACGGAAGCTTCATCCGTCTATGAAATTTGATGACAGAGACCTGGACCTGGAACAGATTTTCAGCATTTTGAAGGAGCCATTCCTAAAACATGCTGCGTTGGCCAAAGACAACATGACACGTCCATTGAAAATCATCTTCTACGACAATGACCTAAGACAGTATGGTTTTGAAGATGAAGACAAGCAGACCGGGTTTCTTTCAGGATCAAAGAAAATGGATCCAGATGACAGAGAAATAAGAAGAAACACCTGGTCATTCTCCCATCTCTCCCTCCAGGAGTTCTTTGCTGCAGTTGGGTTGATCCAAGGACCACACACTGATGTTTGGGAGCTTCTAGAAGGCTCGGTCAAAGAAAACGAGATAGTGATCACATTCCTGTGTGGTCTCCTTGGAGACCCCAGGAATGTGTACTTCTTGAAGCATCTAGGTTCAACTGATGGTTTGTTGGACTTCTGCAAAGAATTCATCAAGAAGCTTAAGGGCAAATTGGATGACGCATTCAAACTGGCCCAGTTCATTTATGAGACGCAGTGCGCAGACTTTGTGGACAACGTGCCAGAAGAAATCACAACATCAAAGATTTACCCAATGGAGATGCTCGCGCTGTGTTGGGTGATGGCACAGGACACGTGTCGTGTCACCAGTCTTAGGTGAGTTTACAATACATTCCCTTTGGTTTACACTAATGGATGATGACAACTGTCAACTATGAGTCACAAGCAGTGCAGATTATAGTAGATTCGTCAATGTCAGCTGCTTCTACTTTCACATTGTGGTACATTTGTGAGCACATACATATGTTGTTATTATACAACATTTGTGTATACATACATATGTTGTTATTGTACAACATTTGTGTGCACATACATAATATTTTATGTTGTTATTGTATAACAATAAATAAAAACTTTTGTCTCGCGCATGGGGAAATTTTACTGGAATCTAAGATGTTTCATCTTTCAAATATGTCCCCTTAATATGGATATTAAAATTGCATCTGTTAGTATTAAATTGTTTACAAAGAATTTGCATAATGGCATATGTTACCACATATCTTTGCAAAATTACAGAAAAATTTATTTGGAGTAATACCGAATTCGTTATCACTGAACCATGGTTTCTCGACGTTTGTTGATAATTCCATCGTCTAACATGTGACAAATATGGTGAATGACAACAATGCATATCTCTGGACAAAGCTGCCGAATACATTTATAATTCTGCTGTTGTTTCTCCTTCAGCTTGCGTAGCTGTCATGTGGACATCCCTCTCGTCAAAGAGCTGTGTGAGGCCCTGCAACACAACAAGACGATCCAGAAGCTAAAGTAAGTACTACTTGTCTGTGTGATTAATACTAAGTGTAACACACCAGTAGTCGTGGTTCTGTCTGTAGAAACAGGGTTCTTGCTATTAGTTATTGTTGCTGGAGAACAGTGAGAATCATGGTGTATGGCCGAGTTTCAGCTACCTATGTACTATCATGTAATATGTATCACATAATCATGTAATAGGTATCACAGTAATAGGTATCACAGAAAGATATAGCAGATGCTGAGTTGGCACTGACAGGTTATCTAATGTTTGAGAAGGACAGGCAAGACAGAAGGAGAGGTGGAGTAATTTTATATATTAAAGAATCTATCCAAGCTTATGAAATAACACTGAAAAGTGAAGCAGATTGTGAGGAAGCAATTTGGTGCAACTTATTTACAAAGAACTCAACATTAACAATGTGAGTAGTTTATCATAGTCCAAACAGGACTTGCTGACCAAGTTTGGTCAAAATCACATACCTCCAGCTCTTAAAATGCCACCACGTGTGATGCCCATCAATATTTACAAAAAATATCCATGTATTCATGTGCCCACGTGGCCCATAGCAGAAAAATAGTGATTCACTGACGCAGCGTCGTCGTTCGATGTAGTAACATATACTAGGACACATCTTGTGTCCCGTAATATGACACCGCGCTGTCACATTCCTGAACGGTGACACGGATGAGCCTTCTAGCCCCCGTGAGCCTTGTAGCCCCTGTGAGCCTTCTAGCCCCCCCTCCCCGTGAGCTGTCTAGCCCCCATGAGTCTTCTAGGGCAGCTAGACAGTCACAACTTATTTTATAATATGATGTGAGAACAACGAAAGGACTTTGTCGCCCTGCCCTGGGCAACTAGACAGTCACAACTTATCTTATAATATGATGTGAGAACAATGAAAGGACTTTGTCGCCCTGCCCTGGGCAACTAGACAGTCACAACTTGTCTTATAATATGATGTGAGAACAATGAAAGGACTTTGTCGCCCTGTCCTGGGCAACTAGACAGTCACAACTTATCTTATAATATGATGTGAGAACAATGAAAGGTCTTTGTCGCCCTGACCTGGGCAACTAGACAGTCACGACTTGTCTTATAATATGATGTGAGAACAATGAAAGGACTTTGTCGCCCTGTCCTGGGCAACTAGACAGTCATGACTTATCTTATGATATGATGTGAGAACAATGAAAGTTCTTTGTCGCCCTGACCTGGGCAACTAGACAGTCACAACTTATTTTATAATATGATGTGAGAACAATGAAAGGACTTTGTCGCCCTGTCCTGGGCAACTAGACAGTCACAACTTATTTTATAATATGATGTGAGAACAATGAAAGGACTTTGTCGCCCTGACCTGGGCAACTAGACAGTCACAACTTATCTTATAATATGATGTGAGAACAATGAAAGGTCTTTGTCGCCCTGACCTGGGCAACTAGACAGTCACAACTTATCTTATAATATGATGTGAGAACAATGAAAGGACTTTGTCGCCCTGCCCTGGGCAACTAGACAGTCACAACTTATCTTATAATATGATGTGAGAACAATGAAAGGACTTTGTCGCCCTGACCTGGGCAACTAGACAGTCACAACTTATTTTATAATATGATGTGAGAACAATGAAAGGACTTTGTCGCCCTGTCCTGGGCAACTAGACAGTCACAACTTATCTTATAATATGATGTGAGAACAATGAAAGGTCTTTGTCGCCCTGACCTGGGCAACTAGACAGTCACAACTTATCTTATAATATGATGTGAGAACAATGAAAGGACTTTGTCGCCCTGACCTGGGCAACTAGACAGTCACAACTTATTTTATAATATGATGTGAGAACAATGAAAGGACTTTGTCGCCCTGCCCTGGGCAACTAGACAGTCATGACTTATCTTATGATATGATGTGAGAACAATGAAAGTTCTTTGTCGCCCTGACCTGGGCAACTAGACAGTCACAACTTATTTTATAATATGATGTGAGAACAATGAAAGGACTTTGTCGCCCTGACCTGGGCAACTAGACAGTCATGACTTATCTTATGATATGATGTGAGAACAACGAAAGTTCTTTGTCGCCCTGACCTGGGCAACGAGACAGTCACAACTTATCTTATATCCAAATGGGAACGTTGGTCCCGTCTACCTAGTGTCTATGCCAGGGGAAGTAAAAGATCCTACACATGTAGGGGGTAAATATGGACTCTGCTGTGGACTCCATCTCTCATGAGTCACTACAGAAGTGGCCATGACACGGCTCAATCAATTCTGCTAACTCCCTCGCAAGAGGATACGATTGAATGCTCCATGTTACGATTGAAAGCTTCCATGTAAGCTCCTTGAGCACATCATCTACTGCCATCTCATGACAATTAATAAGTACTAAATGAGCAATTGTGTGTGTACATGCCTGTGCTTAAATTGAATTGATGGGATAGCAATGATGTACAGAACTCACAAACATGTTTTATATGTTTTACTTGTCTCATATATTAATCATTTGTCTTATTGTTTATACCTTAACAATGTGAGCCCAAAGGAAAATGTCCATTTTATGTGATACATTTAATGGACAATAAAGGTTTTCAATTCAATTAAATAAAAAACTATCTCGAAAAACACAACATTCTGATACATCTCAACCATTGGTTCAGAGCAGGCTTTTCTTGTGAAACACAACTCCTGACCACCGTGCACGACCTCTTCTCTTTTCTTGTGAAACACTGCTCCTGACCACCGTGCACGACCTCTTCTCTTCATTCGACTCTGGAACCCAACTAGACATGGCAGTACTGGATTTCAGGAAAGCATTAGATACAGTCCCACATAGGAAACTCCTCCACAAACTATCACACTACGGCATAGCAGGGACCACACTCAAGTGGCTAGAAAACTTCTTCATCGGACGCACAATGAGAGTCGTGTTGGATGGCGAATCTCCGAGAGAAGTACCCGTCGACTCTGGTGTCCCACAAGGCACAGCGCTAGGCCCTTTACTCTTCCTGTGCCACATAAACGATCTACCAGCGTCTGTTAAATCCCAAATCCGCCTGTTTACCGATGACTGCTTACTATACAGAGGAATCGAGACATTCAGTGATCACACCGCTCTCCAAAACGACCTGAAACAACTAGAGAAGTGGACAAAGGACTGAGGGATGACCTTCAACACAAACAAAGGACTGAGGGATGACCTTCAACACAAACAAAGGACTGAGGGATGACCTTCAACACAAACAAAGGACTGAGGGATGACCTTCAACACAAACAAATGTTACATACTCAGTATAAAAAACAAAACTGACTTCTTCTACAGTTTGAATAACGCCTTCCTGGAACGCGTAAACAGCAACCCATACTTGGCCTCATCATTCCAGACGACCTTAAATGGCACTCACATATATCAGCCGTCACAAAAAAAGCAAACTCCACACTCGGCATTCTTAGGCGTAACATACGCCACTGCCCAATCAACAGTAAAAGGACAGCACACGTTGCCCTTGTGCGCTCTGTCCTGGAATATGGATCCATTGTGTGGGACTCGTACCACCAGGCGACATAAATCGACTTGAGCGAATTCAACACCGCGCCGCCCGTTTCATCCTTGGGACTGTCGCTCAAGGCACAAGGGGTGTGTGTCCACTATCGTTCAAGGCGCAAGGGGTGTGTGTCCACTATCGCTCAAGGCACGAGGGGTGTGTGTCCGCTATCGTTCAAGGCACAAGGGGTGTGTCCGCTATGCTTACAAACCTTTGACTAAACAGTCTACAAAGCCAACGGCGAGACCAGCCCCTCAAATTCTTGGTCAGAACAATCAATGGCTCTGTGCCGGCCACACCTCGTGATAAATATTTTCCTTCCCAAACACCAAACAAAAGACGAGTGAGGCCCAAACTTTTTACAGATTGTGATTGTTAACATCGTTGAAAGACATCAGAATAATAACTCCAGATGCTTTGTAGTGCCGGTTGCCCACACAAACCAATTCAGAAATTCTTATTTTGTAAAGACAATAGTTCAATGGAACACACTCAGTGAGCCTCAAGTGCGAGCTGGAACAATAAACGCATTCAGCCGCCTCTCCTGCGGCCTATATAGCCAGTAGACTCCTGCGGCCTATATAGCCAGTAGACTCCTGCAGCCTATATAGCCAGTAGACTCCAGCGGTCTATATAACCAGTAGACTCCTGCGGCCTATATAGCCAGTAGACTCCTGCGGCCTATATAGCCAGTAGACTCCTGCGGCCTATATAGCCAGTAGACTCCTGCAGCCTATATAGCCAGTAGACTCCAGCGGTCTATATAACCAGTAGACTCCTGCGGCCTATATAGCTAGTAGACTCCTGCGGCCTATATAGCCAGTAGACTCCTACGGCCTATATAGCCAGTAGACTCCTGCAGCCTATGTAGCCAGTAGACTCCTGCAGCCTATATAGCCAGTAGACTCCTGCGGCCTATATAGCCAGTAGACTCCTGCGGCCTATATAGCCAGTAGACTCCTGCAGCCTATATAGCCAGTAGACTCCAGCGGTCTATATAACCAGTAGACTCCTGCGGCCTATATAGCTAGTAGACTCCTGTGGCCTATATAGCCAGTAGACTCCTGCGGCCTATATAGCCAGTAGACTCCTGCGGCCTATATAGCTAGTAGACTCCTGTGGCCTATATAGCCAGTAGACTCCTGCGGCCTATATAGCCAGTAGACTCCTGCGGCCTATATAGCCAGTAGACTCCTGTGGCCTATATAGCCAGTAGACTCCAGCGGTCTATATAACCAGTAGACTCCTGTGGCCTATATAACCAGTAGACTCCTGCGGCCTATATAACCAGTAGACTCCAGCGGTCTATATAACCAGTAGACTCCTGCGGCCTATATAGCTAGTAGACTCCTGTGGCCTATATAGCCAGTAGACTCCTGCGGCCTATATAGCCAGTAGACTCCTGCGGCCTATATAGCTAGTAGACTCCTGTGGCCTATATAGCCAGTAGACTCCTGCGGCCTATATAGCCAGTAGACTCCTGCGGCCTATATAGCCAGTAGACTCCTGTGGCCTATATAGCCAGTAGACTCCAGCGGTCTATATAACCAGTAGACTCCTGCGGCCTATATAGCCAGTAGACTCCTGTGGCCTATATAACCAGTAGACTCCTGCGGCCTATATAACCAGTAGACTCCAGCGGTCTATATAGCCAGTAGACTCCTGCGGCCTATATAGCCAGTAGACTCCTGCGGCCTATATAACCAGTAGACTCCAGCGGCCTATATAGCCAGCAGACTCCTGCGGCCTATATAACCAGTAGACTCCTGCGGCCTATATAGCCAGTAGACTCATGTGGCCTATATAACCAGTAGACTCCTGCGGCCTATATAGCCAGTAGACTCATGTGGCCTATATAACCAGTAGACTCCTGCGGCCTATATAGCCAGTAGACTCCTGCGGCCTGTATAGCCAGTAGACTCCTGCGGCCTATATAGCCAGTAGACTCCTGTGGCCTATATAGCCAGTAGACTCCTGTGGCCTATATAGCCAGTAGACTCCTGCGGCCTATATAGCCAGTAGACTCCTGCGGCCTGTATAGCCAGTAGACTCCTGCGGCCTATATAGCCAGTAGACTCCTGTGGCCTATATAACCAGTAGACTCCTGCGGCCTATATAGCCAGTAGACTCCTGCGGCCTGTATAGCCAGTAGACTCCTGCGGCCTGTATAGCCAGTAGACTCCTGCGGCCTCTATAGCCAGTAGACTCCTGTGGCCTATATAGCCAGTAGACTCCTGTGGCCTATATAGCCAGTAGACTCCTGCGGCCTGTATAGCCAGTAGACTCCTGCGGCCTATATAGCCAGTAGACTCCTGCGGCCTATATAGCCAGTAGACTCCTGCGGCCTATATAGCCAGTAGACTCCTGTGGCCTATATAGCCAGTAGACTCCTGTGGCCTATATAGCCAGTAGACTCCTGCGGCCTATATAGCCAGTAGACTCCTGCGGCCTAAATAGCCAGTAGACTCCTGCGGCCTAAATAGCCAGTAGACTACATGCGCACTCATCCCGACGTAGACTATAGCCAAAATTGGCTTCTTATGTCGTACCACAATTAGAATTAGAATTAATGAATGAAAACCATATGTAAACTTCAATTCATTTTACGTTATGCTACAAATGGTGAATGGTGCTAAAGATACTAGCATAACCATTAATTAGTTAATTTTCACACTGTGTATTGTTTAAACTTTTAAACACATGAATCGAAAATATTGTTATTTTAACTACATCTGAGGACAAACATAGTTAAAATACCTTTATTAGTTTTTTGTTTGGCACTCATTTGAAGAGGTGTTAAAAATTAGGACTCCAAAATCGCCAGCGCACATCAGAACCCAAGAAGCGTAGACATTCATGGAATACCCATGCAAATTGCTGTGGTAACCTGGGGGTCATATTGTCATCGGATCAATATCGCCAACATTTGAATGCCCTGTGGGGATCGGCAAATAGTTATTTTGCATGGGTCCCCTTCTGGAATCAATAAGTACGATTCCAAGAAGCCTCATGAAATATTTGGTGCAGTAATTCATATTTTGTTAACCGCCCGATTTATTCTGTGTAAAGCGGAATATTGCCAGTCACATGACGAGATGACGATGACGAGAAACGACAGACGGAATATGGCCAGTCGCATGACGAGATGACGATGACGAGAAACGACAGACACGACACATCAGTGGCACAAGCATGTACCTGCTGCGAACCGACTCAAGTCGCGAAAAGCTTCTCGAACTTCTCAAAGCCAATGAACTCATCGCCCAGCAGCACAAAATGGAAATATGGAATAGACGACTGCAAGATGAAATGTGATCATGATGGGATTACAACCAGCTGAATGTCTGCCAGTTGGGTCTGACCAAACTTGGCTCTACAAACTGTGTTCGCGCCGGAGTCGGCCAAGCAGAGACAATCATGAGAAAGCGGCGCTACGATGACGAGAAGCAGTCAACGGAATGTGATTGTGAGAGTCTTCAAGCAGTGCACCACTGGACGGTCCGTGTACACGGGAAGACATATAGCCACCGTCACGGGCTGGACAAAGGCACGCGCCTGAAAATGGTGACACATTATGCAAGGGACACAACAAGAAGAAGATCCGTAACATCCAGTGCCGGGTTAACCATGTCATGATACACATGCTAACATGCCTCAAATAGGAGGCACTACATGCTAACATGCCTCAAATAGGAGGCACTACATGCTGACATGCCTCAAAGGGGAGGCACTACATGCTGACATGCCTCAAAGGGGAGACACTTCATGCTGGCATGCCTCAAAAGGGAGGCACTACATGGTGACATGCCTCAAAGGGGAGACACTACATGCTGACATGCCTCAAAGGGGAGACACTACATGCTGACATGCCTCAAAGGGGAGGCACTACATGCTGACATGCCTCAAAGGCCAATGTTTCAATTCTTATGCTAGCTGAACGCATCAATTTGATGTAAAATCCAACGGCTATGACAGGAGAAGTAGAAACAATCGCTACAGGCGAAGTCCTCAAAATATCAATCAATGTTTCAAACATCCGCCACGACATCATATTCAGGTATGGGGAACATGTATTCTCAAACGAGACCCTTATGATTATCCAGTATACACCAATAGGAGAAGATGCTGGGCACTATGAATCTATCGTTGCGAAATCTCCTAGTCACACGGACGGGGGAAATAGGAAAGTGTGCCTGCACAGCCCCCTCGCGACAAAACGTCATCTCATTCGCGTGTGCAGGTTATTGAGACACAAGGGCCGCGCATTTAACAAAATACGGCAAACTGCAAACAGAGAAGAATTGAGAATGACAGTAGTGAAGCCTGGTACTGTTTCATGTGCGATGACATTGTAAACGAAGACTTGATTAAATGTCAAATGTGCCTCAGTGCTAGTGCAGGTGTGGGCCCTCGGTGCTAGTGCAGGTGTGGGCCCTCGGTGCTAGTGCAGGTGTGGGCCCTCGGTGCTAGTGCAGGTGTGGGCCCTCGGTGCTAGTGCAGGTGTGGGCCCTCGGTGCTAGTGCAGGTGTGGGCAACGGGTTGGGCGTTTTTCGGAAAGTTGTCATAAATTAAAAAAGTTTACTTTAGTTGAGCATAATTATCATGTTGATGATGTCAGTTGGGCACCTCTTTCTAATAAAACTTACAGTAACTTTCTATGGCGTTTAAGTCCAATCTTATACACCTGTTTCCTTAGGGTACGAATTACCCGAACTTTCCCTATTTCTGCATCTGGATATCGGACGAAGAGTGGTGTGAATCATAACAACTAACCACAATAAAAACAAGAGAACATGTTCAAAGTATATCCGACCATGAGGTACCTTTGAACACCCTATAAATAACACACACAAAGGATTTATCGTCTGCACATATTTAAAGCATGCCATTAGAACGTGTAGCTGGAGCCTAGATATTGGTAGGTAGAAATCGCACTTCCACCTTCAGGTTCTCCAGGAATGTAGGCACATGTTCAAAGTAACCCCAGTTTACGTTACCTCCATTGTTAATAC
Organism: Lamellibrachia columna; assembly: GCA_963662155.1. Lineage (NCBI taxonomy): Eukaryota > Metazoa > Annelida > Polychaeta > Sabellida > Siboglinidae > Lamellibrachia > Lamellibrachia columna. The sequence goes on along the minus strand of OY759264.1, from coordinate 60,889,424 downwards.
CACGAGTCTCGATCTTCGTCTCTCACACCCGCCACATTGTTAATACCACGAGTCTCGATCTTCGTCTCTCACGTCCGCCACATTGTCAATACCACGAGTCTCGATCTTCGTCTCTCACGCCCGCCACATTGTCAATACCACGAGTCTCGATCTTCGTCTCTCACACCCGCCACATTGTCAATACCACGAGTCTCGACCTTCGTCTCACACCCACCACATTGTCAATACCACGAGTCTCGATCTTCGTCTCTCACGCCCGCCACATTGTTAATACCACGAGTCTCGATCTTCGTCTCTCACGCCCGCCACATTGTTAATACCACGAGTCTCGATCTTCGTCTCTCACGCCCGCCACATTGTTAATACCACGAGTCTCGATCTTCGTCTCTCACACCCGCCACATTGTTAATACCACGAGTCTCGATCTTCGTCTCTCACACCCACCACATTGTTAATACCACGAGTCGCGATCTTCGTCTCTCACACCCGCCACATTGTTAATACCACGAGTCTCGATCTTCGTCTCTCACACCCGCCACATTGTTAATACCACGAGTCTCGATCTTCGTCTCTCACACCCACCACATTGTTAATACCACGAGTCTCGATCTTCGTCTCTCACACCCGCCACATTGTTAATACCACGAGTCTCGATCTTCGTCTCTCACACCCGCCACATTGTTAATACCACGAGTCTCGATCTTCGTCTCTCACACCCGCCACATTGTTAATACCACGAGTCTCGATCTTCGTCTCTCACACCCGCCACATTGTCAATACCACGAGTCTCGATCTTCGTCTCTCACGTCCACCACATTGTTAATACCACGAGTCTCGATCTTCGTCTCTCACGTCCACCACATTGTCAATACCACGAGTATCGATCTTCGTCTCTCACGCCCGCCACATTGTCAATACCACGAGTCTCGATCTTCGTCTCTCACACCCGCCACATTGTTAATACCACGAGTCTCGATCTTCGTCTCTCACGCCCGCCACATTGTCAATACCACGAGTCTCGATCTTCGTCTCTCACACCCGCCACATTGTCAATACCACGAGTCTCGATCTTCGTCTCACACCCACCACATTGTCAATAAAACGAGTCTCGATCTTCGTCTCTCACACCCACCACATTGTCAATACCACGAGTCTCGATCTTCGTCTCTCACGTCCGCCACACTGTTAATCCGGCACTGGTAACATCATTCGATGACATAGGGGAGATGGGGCTAGTTGTTAAAATGTTCAGTTAAAGTAAGTTTTTGTTAAAAGTATAATATATGCATTATTTGTGTCAAAGTATACATTAAATTCATTATCCGTGTTAATAAAATATATCATACCATTAATATTCAGTATTGCAGTTAGGTAGATATGTGTTTCCCAGCCTGCTGAGCCATCAGTACGAGCCGCCAGAGTATTGTAACAACTTGCCCCAATACAATTGTAATAACTTGCCCCAAGCACACATTTTGCAGTTGGAAGCATGCGTACGATAACAAATCCTGAATTTCAGTTTAACGTCTACTTGGCATAACCCCTTATACCAGATAGTAGACATATTTCAAGTTTCATTCACGAAATATAAAAAGTGGCAGCGTGAGATGATATTATGTAGACATACCAAAAATTGTCTTAGGTGGTTAAAAAGTAATTTTTTTTTACACCTCGTTAATTTCGTCTTCTTAACGCCCGATTTTTGGACAGTGCGTCTGCTGGTGGACTTCCAACCAACTATTGTCGACGGTATCTCCATATGCTATGTTTTTGTAAAACGACTCTGTAACAACTTACCCCTGTATACAACTAGCCCCGGTCTCCCCTACATGGAGCTTTCACATTTCGATGCCTAGTTGCGTAATCGCCTGATCCAGAAAATCAAACAAAGAAAACCAACGAACGTACGAATTTCATTGCAATGATAGTTGAAGGGAAGAAATCACAAAGGCGATACGATTTCCGAGTAAGCTTAGGTACTATTTTCTCTCGGTGTTCGTTTCTCTGCCCTTGCCATGAACTCCGACACAGACCTGCTTCGATACATTCTGAACTTCGCCTGTACACAAATATATGTTTGCCAAGTTTGTCAAAAATAATGATAGTGTATCCCATCATGCACCACGACAATACCAAATCTGAGCGGGTCTTTTCGATGGTAAACACGATTGACATTGCATGAGCACCGCTCAGAGTTGGTCAGGAAGACATTCGCTGACCTCTTCTCAGTAAACATGAACTGCAGCTCTGAGTCACAGAGCTGTGAACCGTCGCAGGAAGGTTTACGGAAAGCAAAGACTACCACCGAGTGCACCGGTGTTCAACGTCGTAATAAAAAATAAATTAATACTTTATTTTGTATTCCTTTGTCGTGTTTGCTTGATGGAGTATATGTGAAGTAGTCGAGTGATCAGTCGCGCACGTTCAAGGCGAACAGATACAACGCAGCCGGGTCTTCACGGGCGACGTCAATTGTTTAATAATCTCATTTTGATCATCACAGGTTGACATGTACATCTAGAAAATGTCATTGAGACATGTTTTTGCGGTGATATTGGTATAACCTTTGTAAACTGTCATAACAACGTACGTGTTTGCTGGGCTACCACCTCCCACCAATAACAGACTACCGAGACCGAGTGGTGTGTTTTTATGTATGAAGGACAGTCCACACCTTTAAACATATATTTTAATTAAATTATATTATTAAAATGAGAATGGTGATAGGCATAATTTATTCTGTAGATGCATTTACTTTTGGTATTTTATTTTGGAATTTGTAACACGCATAAGGTATTAAAACAGTTCCAGCGTGTGTGTTTACCGCCAGCGACATTTGGCGACTGTAGTGGAACCCAAGTTGATTCAATCAATCGAGCCTCCAGACGGAAGCACCGTATTGGCGGCATTACAGCTCTGGCGTCAGCGGTCGTCTGCTAAACTCAACAGGTCAACATATCTATGCGAATTTTGTTTTACTTTATTGTTTTATGACATCAATTACTGTGATGTGACTTATTTATAAGGCACGTTATGTCAGACAGTAAGTAGAACACATCAATATGTACACATTTATTAACAATCACGATTGCGAATTTGTGAGCAGTTCCCGCAAAAATATTGATACGCCGTCTTGAATCCCTCCTTGGTTTGAGTTGTGGATGAATGTGTTATTTATATTTGAAATGTATGCACGACATTAGGTTGATGTCATTTTATTGGGCTATATCCTAGAAATTGTACATTCGTAGATCACTGTAACATCGTCATCATCGATGACGATGAGTTGAGTGTAGTAACTATTGCGTGTCCCAACTTGGTGCGTCGCACAATTTCGTGGCAATGCGGTATTTTAACGTTTTGCAACTAGCGGTTGATCAATGGAGGTCAATGTTTTCCATGAACTGACATATGCAGTTGTCTAAATCGTATCACCAAAAAAAATATGAATTTAATTACATAAATAATAGTTGTTTTGTATTATTAACCTTGCATACGCGAACCAAAAGGTGCACGAAGTTAGACAATTCGAGTATATATTGTTCGGTGTTCGACGGTCCTGTTTATGGAAAACCGTGCTCATAGGCTATTTCTGTTGTTGTACGTCTAGATCACACCAAGCACTTTCGCGCCATGCACATTTGTTCCATGGGTGTGACTGACGTGGAATGTACGATTTAATAAGGGGGCCATTTCTCCATTTTTCACTACGTTTTTTCTAACTTTTTTCCAAACTTTACCTGCCAATAGGAACTGCATAAACATACACATGTCGCTACTGTCGGACCGTCAGTGTTTCCATGGTACACAGACTTAAACACTGAGCCAACATTTGATTATTCACTGATTTTATTTCCTTTGGCATATTTTTCTTCTTCCTCACAAATCCACAAAGTAGGCCTGACAAAGAGTTTTAAAATATCTACATATATAATCAGTATCGAGTTCCATGTCACCCTCCGTATACACACTATGAAGATAAAATGAAGAATCCATTAAGAACACCCACGAATAAGTTATGAAGATTAGACATAGACTTTATTATGAATAGGTACTTCAAGTAAGAATGATACCTTTCTGGACACAATTTCTTCTGAGCTGGAAAATTAACTGCATCATTTCTGCCTCATTAATCCCCAGTATTTAGAACAATTACCATCCACTTCGTACAACGGAAGGACCAGGAATGAAACACGCAGTGTTAGAACTTTGTGCGACTTAATAGCAGTGAAAAAACAACAGACAACACAACATTATTCACAAAACAACAACTGTCAGAAATGTCACACAGAGCCAAATAAAACGATTTGTTTTCGTCAAAAAACAGGGTATAACATGATTTCTATAGCTGCTTTTAAGAAAAAAAAGAACCATTGAAATGCGCTGTGGACCTGGACGTTTTAAAATTGGCATAATATTGTTTACCGCGTTTTTAAGTTCCCAGGACGCGCGGCCGACTTTATGAGGCCGGTTTGAAACAAAGTATTTAAGTTATTTGACTTCTGCCGTAGGACAATGTGTCAGTTTACCCGGTGGTGAATACATATTACATACAATATAGCGGACAGAGGGTCAGGAGATCGTCTGTTTTAATCTGGGAATGTTATTTATTTGACAGTTTGGACTTGAACAGAGTGTTTGCGGAGGAAGAGGCCGGGCGGACGCTGGGAGTCGCCCTGGCTTCCATGAAACAACTGAGTGAATTAAAGTAAGTATTATTAAATATTACGACAAGTGTGAAAAGTATATTTGTTGTTGAGTTAATCACACGTGTTATATAAACGTCGTACACGAGTTAACTTGAGAGAAGTGACTTTGTGAGACGATAGAGTTGTGTTGTTGATGAGATGTAATAAACACATGACATCGTTACGTTACAGTGTGTCGTCGTGTCGTCTCTCCAAGAAGTCGCTCCCACACGTCCTGGACGGCCTCGAGAGGTGTCCTCGGTTTACGTCGCTCAAGTAAGAACACTTGTTTATTCACCTTACATCATTTACAAAATAAATCTCACTGATTATGAAGGATCGCTTGAGGAAATTTATTTGTAAATGAATGTTGTTGAAGTTTAGTAGAGCCGTTAAACGTATTAAGTATGTAAATGTTAAAATAACACATTAAATCATAGTGTTGTTATAATATGGAAATTTATTTATAAATGAATGTTGTTGACTTTGTTTTGACATTTGTTTAGTAAAGCCGTTAAACGTATTAAATATGTAAATGTTAAATTAACATATTAAATCATATTGTTATATTGTGGACACAGTTGGTGGTAAAGCAATAATTCAATACAAAATTCGACACAATTGTTATGACTTCATTTGAGATGTTTGTATACTGTGTTTATTTTGTGAATAATATTTGTTTTGGAATTTATTTAAAACTTTGTGATTTTTTAAACGTAATGTCTCCACAGGTATAGCTCTCGTTTTTACAGTGTTGCACTAATAATTATGTTTGTAGAAGTTTCCAGCTGATCCACTGTTCTTTGGCCTGTTGGGTTCAAACAAAGTATAATAATGTCAGTGACCAGACGCTGGCAAATGAAATGAAACAGCTTCAACAAAAAGTGTCGCCTAAATCTGTTGATTTCCGACTTTATGAGGCCGGTTTGAAACAAAGTATTTAAGTTATTTGACTTCTGCCGTAGGACAATGTGTCAGTTTACCCGGTGGTGAATACATATTACATACAATATAGCGGACAGAGGGTCAGGAGATCGTCTGTTTTAATCTGGGAATGTTATTTATTTGACAGTTTGAACTTGAACGACGTGTTTGCGGAGGAAGAGGCCGGGCGGACGCTGGGAGCCGCCCTGGCTTCCATGGAACAACTGAGTGAATTAAAGTAAGTATTATTAAATATTACGACAAGTGTGAAAAGTATATTTGTTGTTGAGTTAATCACACGTGTTATATAAACGTCGTACACGAGTTAACTAGAGAGAAGTGACTTTGTGAGACGATAGAGTTGTGTTGTTGATGAGATGTATAATAATCACATCGTTACGTTACAGTCTGTCGATGTGTAGTCTCACTGACTCGTCCTTGCGACACATCGTGGACGGCATCTGTCGGGGCCCGGGATGTCAACAGTTGAAGACACTCTAGTAAGGACACATTTGTTTATTTACCCCACATCATTTAAAACACAAATCTTACTAAATATGACTGATATCTTGAGGTAATTTATTTGTAGATAAATGTTGTTAATTTTGTGTTGTAACTTGTTTTGTAAAACCCGTTAAACGTTAAATCTGTAGAACGCGTCACATCAAAATAACAAATACATTAGATTATTGTTGTTATAAACAATATATTATGTAGTTTATTTGTGTTGATTTTGTACATTTGATTTGTAAGAATAATAATGAAAATACATCAGTGGAAATGGATCAAGTCAACGCGTCATGATTCATGTAAACAACAACACAAAATATGTGTTTATATTCACCCCTCCACATTTACCCTACCCTCGTGACTTACTGCTGATGACTAGTGATGTTGTTGAGTTAGTGTCCGTGTAAATAAATGTTGTTTACTTTGTGTATTTCACAAGGAGCGGGTCAATGTATCAGACGTTTGTTTACAGTTGTCGGTTCAACAAGTTGTTGACATCGGCCGGCGGCAGTGAGGAGACAGTCAGAAGACTGTTGACTAAACTACCTCACCTGAGGATATGGTAAGTTAACGTCTTTGATACCTACACATGTGTTAGTTTGTGTGTCACCCGTACAGAGATGTGTGACAAGTGTTGACGTCTTCTGTGTCTTCCAGGGCGATCGGCTGGGGCCTGTCACGGGAGAGTGGGACACGTCTATGGGAGGAGTTTGGTGACAGGATTCACTCGGTAAGTCACTTCTCTGTTGTCACCGTCCCTGTCACACCCATCAACTACTCAACTGTTACCTACTACCCTCCCTCAAGTGTGTCCAACTCGTCAACTGTCACCGAGCGTCTCCAAATGACAACTTTATTAGACGACGCTGTAAAATGTTGCACGAGTAAAAAAAGCGTCCGACCTTGACCTGACGTTAAAGTGTTTTGCTGTTTGTAACATTGTATCGAGTCGCTACGTCTGACGTGAGTGATGACGTCACGCCGCGCCTTGTAGTCGTCGGCAAATATACTTGTAACAATCAACAAAAGGCAACTCTGAAAACACCTCCTTAAATTTTTATAGGGGGTGATACCTTTATTGGGGGTGATACCTTTATTGGGGGTGATACCTTTGATATAAAAGTATGAAATAGTATTTGGGTGTCCTGTTTTGATGAAGATATTTATTAATTGACTAAATTGAGAGTAATTACTTATTTAGTCAACTGATCAACGAATATAAACATTTGGAAGTAGCAACGGTTACTACTTGAAGCATTGGTCGTTACTTAGTATTTTGAAAATATACACAGGAATGTCTAATTTAGCGATTACTGCAGTAGTGAGTCACTCATACCTGAATATTGTGTAGACTATAAAAGTGTAGACATAGCCACGTAACTTTGAAGTAACGATGGTTGGTAACAGGGTGAACTAATACTTCCCCTTTGACCTCCCCCCCACTTTGAGAGTTCTTAGATATGTCACTACTAAGTACTGTACTGTCTAGTAGTGAGTTACTTTTACCATGTCTTGTTTCTATGTTTAATGGTTGGTAGCATGGTATTAACAAAATAAAATCAGTGAGTGATAATATAATTATTATGTTTGCAGACGATCTTCTAGGCGACACGGCGACACGGCGACGGGAGTGTCGCTGACAGATGAAGCACTGCACAGACGGACACTTGTCAGATACACAAAAACTTATGTTACATGGAATTGTTAATTGACTCATTAGACTCACTTGAATGTTACCACTTATGGTTGCAATCATGAAAGAAACTTTCCCCCACTCAAACTGTTGGACGTAGATTTCCATGTACAAATGCTTGGTTTTGTTAGTAACGGCGGGTTTTGTGATTTTCCACTGGGAAGTCCCAGATCGGAACTTTGAGTGTTTATAAGGGGCACACGGACAACATAAATTGCAATTCACTGCTCAGATTACATCAAGATATGCACGAAGGGTTCATTTTTGGGTAATTTTATGAGATATAATTTCGCACGACCACACATTTAAATGTTTGATATGATACCGTTGGATCCAGGATTTGTCGAAAAATGCAACTATTTTAAAGTAGTAGATTTTGGTAGAGAGACAGTGCATAAGGAATGTTCAAGATGAATCAAAATGATGTTTGTACAAATTAATGATGAACCTTCTTTGGCGCACTGGGACACGTGACTAAGATGTTATAGCCTATTTAGTTGGAACGCACTAGCACTGAAGGTTGACACATGGTCCTGTCAGAGTGTCGCTACGGGACAAGGGCGTGGTTTTGGCAGTTAGAAAACAGGATTCACACGCACAGTTTGACTCAGTAGCTGTGAATGTTGTTGGCTGCTTCCACTGACCGCGGGTGTGAGTCGGACAAACTGGGAAATGGGAGCGGCCCTGTAACGAAGGTTGTTTCCTGCAGCGAAGACATACAATGAATACAATACTAATCTGCGATAGTCCACCTAGTGTGGAATGTGTTATTACAAGACGACTGATGACTTCTAGTGCCAGCGGTCGACAGACTAGTGTAAAGGTCGCGCCTATGGGACGTGGTTGTAATAATCAACTAGATTATAATGTATGATCGACGTAGACTGTTTATTTTAATCACTCATAATGATTGTGTTGATGTATTAGATTAGTAGAAAGAAACTGATTGTGTTGATGTATTAGATTAGTAGAAAGAAACTGATTGTGTTGATGTATTAGATTAGTAGAAAGAAACTGATTGTGTTGATGTATTAGATCAGTAGAAAGAAACTGATTGTGTTGATGTGTTAGATCAGTAGAAAGAAACTGATTGTGTTGATGTGTTAGATCAGTAGAAAGAAACTGATTGTGTTGATGTGTTAGATCAGTAGAAAGAAACTGATTGTGTTGATGTGTTAGATCAGTAGAAAGAAACTGATTGTGTTGATGTATTAGATTAGTAGAAAGAAACTGATTGTGTTGATGTGTTAGATCAGTAGAAAGAAACTGATTGTGTTGATGTGTTAGATTAGTAGAAAGAAACTGATTGTGTTGATGTATCAGATCAGTAGAAAGAAACTGATTGTGTTGATGTATTAGATCAGTAGAAAGAAACTGATTGTGTTGATGTGTTAGATTAGTAGAAAGAAACTGATTGTGTTGATGTATTAGATCAGTAGAAAGAAACTGATTGTGTTGATGTGTTAGATCAGTAGAAAGAAACTGATTGTGTTGATGTATTAGATTAGTAGAAAGAAACTGATTGTGTTGATGTGTTAGATCAGTAGAAAGAAACTGATTGTGTTGATGTGTTAGATTAGTAGAAAGAAACTGATTGTGTTGATGTGTCAGATTAGTAGAAAGTAACTGATTGTGTTGATGTATCAGATCAGTAGAAAGAAACTGATTGTGTTGATGTATTAGATCAGTAGAAAGAAACTGATTGTGTTGATGTGTTAGATTAGTAGAAAGAAACTGATTGTGTTGATGTATTAGATTAGTAGAAAGAAACTGATTGTGTTGATGTGTTAGATCAGTAGAAAGAAACTGATTGTGTTGATGTGTTAGATCAGTAGAAAGAAACTGATTGTGTTGATGTGTTAGATCAGTAGAAAGAAACTGATTGTGTTGATGTGTTAGATCAGTAGAAAGAAACTGATTGTGTTGATGTGTTAGATCAGTAGAAAGAAACTGATTGTGTTGATGTGTTAGATCAGTAGAAAGAAACTGATTGTGTTGATGTGTTAGATTAGTAGAAAGAAACTGATTGTGTTGATGTGTTAGATCAGTAGAAAGAAACTGATTGTGTTGATGTGTTAGATCAGTAGAAAGAAACTGATTGTGTTGATGTATTAGATTAGTAGAAAGAAACTGATTGTGTTGATGTATTAGATTAGTAGAAAGAAACTGATCGTGTTGATGTGTTAGATTAGTAGAAAGAAACTGATCGTGCTGATGTATTAGATTAGTAGAAAGAAACTGATTGTGTTGATGTATTAGATTAGTAGAAAGAAACTGATTGTGTTGATGTATTAGATTAGTAGAAAGTAACTCGTATTTATCTGTTGTGTTGTATGAGACAGTGTAGCGCTATGAGAAATTGTAATAAAGTTGTGGCCACGGGAAGCGATACGTGGATGCCGCATAAAGGTTAATAACCTCGAGAATAGGCGGAGAAAGCGGTTACGGCGCCTGCCACATTTGCGCCGTTTCGTCTTTACCACAGGAAGCGCACTAGATGCGTCGATGTTAAACTGTGGTAACGTTGTGCTTTTAAGGCCGGAAGAAATTAGCATCAGTGAGCGTGTACATAGGTGATGTGTTGGGCGATCAATGATCTAGAGTATACCAACGACTTCCTTCAATGATGATTAAATATCTAACCAAGCCGAAACTGTAACAACGTGTTTGAATCAGTGTTCTTCAAATATGTCCGATGCTGCGTGGCTTCTTTCGATGATAATCCTATCAACCCTTTCCGACTTGGAGCTGAAATTACGCCATCAAAACTGTCACCTCCACGAGCGACGCCATTAAAACTGTCACCTCCACGAGCGACGCCATCTAACACTGTCACTTCCACAACACATATTTCTGTCACATGCACGTGCGACGCCACTTGTCACTATCAACACCACGTGCGACGCCGTTTAAAAGGCCTGTTTACACGACCGATTTATACCCCGATTGGCCTTGCCCCGCTTTGGCTTAAATTGTTGTCTGAATGTAACCTGTTACGCCGCTACAGGGTAAACTAACGGGTGACTAAGCTTGCCCCCCCCCCCGCCCACACCCACCTTTGGCAGATCCTAGATACGCCACTAACTATTGTCACGCCTGCATGTGCGGCAGTTGGACGTTGTGAACGTGAGAAAAAGAAGAAGGTGAAGTCGCCCTTGAGTGACCCGGAGACGACAGTCTGGAGCTAACCACTGTCTTGTGGAAGAACTACGCACCGAGGACCACCGAGTCCTAAGTCAATTCTGAGAATGTACATTTCCTTGTTTGATGAACTACTAGCAGTGGCCGAGGGGGGAAGAGATCTGGGGTGACAATCGACACACGTGACATCCACCACTATGCGCCAGGTGGCAGCACAGAACCTCCGTCGACCCATGAGATGTTGGTCCACACCTCCTCAGCGAGCTCAAACGAACAGTAAGCGTATCACGAACCTGCGAGCAAGACGGTGCTCCAACATCGCACGCCCGGCGCCAGCCACACGCTCGGTGTCAAGACAAGCATCGAGACACCGAGGTATGCTCCGCGTGACAAATAGGCGCAGTTTACGCCGACGAACGTTGACACAGCCAGTGTCGACAGTGGGTGCCAGCTTGGCGAGATCGTTGACAGACCGAGAGACTGTCGCGAGACGTGTGGCAGTGTCTCCGCGCGAAAACCTGAGACGTGCCCGGAGGTAGGCAGAGTCAACCGGACGAGGCCCTTGAAAACGTTCGCGTGTATTCTTCAATTGCGACACAGATTTGTGTTGCAACTAATTAACCTAAGATTATAAACTGACACACTCTAACCGTTTCACATGTGTATTCCTTGACATTCCATACGTAAATTGGCGTCTAGAAGCAGAAGACATATATGCTCCAAATAAGTAAGACTATGTTTATCGTGATTAGTGGGTGATATTTTCCGAAATCAACTCACGCACGATGTCACGGTTTTCATCACAAAACATCATAATTTAATATATATTTAGGCATGGTTATTGTCAAGTAAATGTACATATAAGAATGCATACGGACAAGAAATACGTGTTTCATGAAATACGTTTTTCATGAAATACGTTTTTCATGAAATACGTGTTTCATGAAATACGTGTGCCGCCACAGTTCAATCAGCGATAAAACATTAGTGTCTGGCTACGTACAGAGGTGGATATGTGAACGAATAGTCTTCGCGCAGTAATTGCAGCGTGGCTGAATGCGCCTTGAGCAGTCTAAAGAGTGGATACCGCGCTATATAAGACCTTACCTTTACATGCACCGTTTACATTATAGTCTTGCTCATTGAAGTTCCACCATCCACGTGTTATTCATAAAAATGATGAGTAAGCCTTTAAAACCGTATAAATGACGTTGGATCTCACAGACTTTGAAGAGTAAACACAGACACGGGAGTAAACAGTCAGAGGAAAGATGACGTTTCATTATTATTTTGTGTCCGTAACCTTGGTTTCTGACGACTGACTCGATTCAGGGGTTCGCGGAGCTCTATGCGTTAGGCATGTTGAGATCTCACCCTCCAGGCCGACTGACCCCATCGCGAACACGTGGAGACAACTTAATTAATTAGCCAATAGATTCCACATCAATGCGGTAGTCTATTTATGTTACCCAAGAGCTATTCGCAAGTAGGGGGCCTAGAACAGTAAGGGGCCTAGAACAGTAGGGGGCATAGAACAGTAGGGGGCCTAGAACAGTAGGGGCATATGTCAATGAAATTAATGAAATACAAAGCCATGTGACAGATAGGCGGGGTTTCCGCTCACTAGATTGGCTCGGATCTAGTTGGACAGCCCCATTTCTATGGCCCTGATCTAGTTGGACAGCCCCATTTCTAAAACTCAACACTCGTGAATGGTGGTTGCATAAATGAGCAAAACAACGAAGACAAGTGAAAGAAAAATAAACATTTAATATACAATAGTTACAGAATTATGTACAAGAAAACAAGTAGACTCCGATTCTGTAGTACTCGGCCATGGAATTATTCATCCTGAGAAGTAACTACCAATAGCGTCTAACCTGACCCGTCGCTATCCAAACCACGGGCAACTGAATCAGCTTGAGCCCCTGTAACTGATATATATATATATATATCAGTTACAGGGGCTCAAGCTGATTCAGTTGCCCGTGATCCAAACAACAACCCCAAGTAAACTACCAATAGCGTCTAACCTGACCCGTCGCTATCCAAACAACAACCCCAAGTAAACTACCAATAGCGTCTAACCTGACCCGTCGCTATCCAAACAACAACCCCAAGTAAACTATATATCGTTATACTCATCATGACAAGATAAAACACATCTGGGTTTATTTGTGTACCTCGACCTGTCTTACTATCACACAACCCTGTCCTAAGAACTACAAAGTTAGTTCCGAGGCATCTAAGCCTGGATAACAGTTAAGCTCTTTCTCTACGTCATTACGAACAGTTCATTCCGCCCTAGACGCCTGGTGGCGGGTCGCGGAGCACTCACGCTTCACCCACTGACGTGGCTGTCCACGGTCGTCGTGTCACTAATGTTGTGCAGAGACGACTCTGTTGTCTGCAGTCGTTCTGTCGTACCGCTATGGCCGTCGTGCGGCGAACGTCGCACAGAGACGATTCTGTTGTCTGCCGGCTCTGGCCGTCATGTCGCCCACGTAGTGCAGAGACGATTCTGTTGTCTGCCGGCTCCGGCCGTCATGTCGCCCACGTAGTGCAGAGACGATTCTGTTGTCTGCCGGCTCCGGCCGTCATGTCGCCCACGTAGTGCAGAGACGATTCTGTTGTCTGACGGCTCCGGCCGTCATGTCGCCCACGTAGTGTAGAGACGATTCTGTTGTCTGCCGGCTCCGGCCGTCATGTCGCCCACGTAGTGCAGAGACGATTCTGTTGTCTGACGGTTCCGGCCGTCATGTCGCCCACGTAGTGCAGAGACGATTCTGTTGTTTGTCGGCTCTGGCCGTCATGTCGCCCACGTAGTGCAGAGACGATTCTGTTGTCTGTCGACTCCGGCCGTCATGTCGCCCACGTAGTGCAGAGACGATTCTGTTGTCTGTTGGCTCTGGCCGTCATGTCGCCCACGTAGTGCAGAGATGATTCTGTTGTCTGACGGCTCCGGCCGTCATGTCGCCCACGTAGTGCAGAGACGATTCTGTTGTCTGTCGGCTCCGGCCGTCATGTCGCCCACGTAGTGCAGAGACGACTCTGCGCTCTGCCGTCGTCCTGGCGGACTGCTGCGGTAGTCGCGACCGTCTTTCTTCGCAACAGAAGTGTCGTCTCGCTAGTGACGTTTTGACGTCGCCTCGCAGCTTCGATAGTCGCTGCGCACCTCGACTAGGTCTCCAACATGCCTGGTCTGGTGCAGACTTCGTCTGACATCCAGCCACCCACGCTGGGCTATACGACTGTCCTGTGTCCACACGGCCGCCCACGCTGGGCTATACTACACTTCTGTGTCCACTCTACTTTCACTCTGATCACCTGAGCTCGCCGAGATCACTGACATGTGTGTCCAGTCTCTTTTTAAACTCCGTATTTATGAGATAACACGTGACTCTAGTTCACCAATCACCGTCTCCTGGTCTAGTCCACTAAGAAACCACTCCTTGTATATTAGTGTGAACACCCCTAAATCGGGTAATACTCCGGTCCTTGTCTACTTAATATGCATCATTCTGTAAGAAACCGACGTCGTCCAGGCGGACACGTCACGCTTGAGCTAACAAATTACGTAATGTTGGTCGGCTCCAAGCAAATGCCGATGCATTCCTGCATACTTGAAAGGTTTAACTAATAAAGAAAGAAACAGGAAATAGTATTATGATAACAAACAGCAGAAATGCTACATTACTCCCCCCCCCCGCTAAGATTATATTTCCTGAGCTTCACAGCAAAAAGTTAACAACATCATAATTCGTTGTACTAATCACACGATGTCATGTTTAGTACAATACGGCATTCAACAACTCAAATTAATAAGTATTTCTCGGTACACTTTATACCACACAAAAATATGACACTACCTCGACAACACTTGCATCTATTCCGTGCGGCTCAGGTAGTCTACTCCCACGTTATCAGTCCCGGGTATGGACTCTACACGTTATCAGTCCCGAGTATGGGCTCTACACGTTATCAGTCCCGGGTATGGACTCTACACGTTATCAGTCCCGGATATGGACTCTACACGTTATTAGTCCCGGGTATGGACTCTATACGTTATCAGTCCCGGGTATGGACTCTACACGTTATCAGTCCCGGGTTTGGACTCTACACGGAAATGGGTTCGTCTTTCAAAGCCTACCGCATTACGCGGTCGTTTGTCATTTTCGCCATGTTCAGAAATGTGAGGGATCGTTGATCACAGTGTACAACAAAAACTTTGTTCATACAAGTACAGGTTAAATGTGAGGGACCGTTGATCACACTGTACAACAAAACTTTGGTCAAACAAGTACAGGTTAAATGTGAGGGATCGTTGATCACACTGTACAACAAAACTTTGTTCATACAAGTACAGGTTAAATGTGAGGGATCGTTGATCACACTGTACAACAAAACTTTGGTCAAACAAGTACAGGTTAAATGTGAGGGATCGTTGATCACACTGTACAACAAAACTTTGTTCATACAAGTACAGGTTAAATGTGAGGGATCGTTGATCACACTGTACAACAAAACTTTGGTCAAACATGTACAGGTTAAATGTGAGGGATCGTTGATCACACTGTACAACAAAACTTTGTTCATACAAGTACAGGTTAAATGTGAGGGATCGTTGATCACAGTGTACAACAAAAACTTTGTTCATACAAGTACAGGTTAAATGTGAGGGACCGTTGATCACACTGTACAACAAAACTTTGGTCAAACAAGTACAGGTTAAATGTGAGGGATCGTTGATCACACTGTACAACAAAACTTTGTTCATACAAGTACAGGTTAAATGTGAGGGATCGTTGATCACACTGTACAACAAAACTTTGGTCAAACATGTACAGGTTAAATGTGAGGGATCGTTGATCACACTGTACAACAAAACTTTGTTCATACAAGTACAGGTTAAATGTGAGGGATCGTTGATCACACTGTACAACAAAACTTTGTTCATACAAGTACAGGTTAAATGTGAGGGACCGTTGATCACACTGTACAACAAAACTTTGGTCAAACAAGTACAGGTTAAATGTGAGGGACCGTTGATCACACTGTACAACAAAACTTTGGTCAAACAAGTACAGGTTAAATGTGAGGGATCGTTGATCACACTGTACAACAAAACTTTGGTCAAACATGTACAGGTTAAGTTTCTGGAGTCCCCACACAATTCCCAAACATTCTCTCTCCACTACGGAATACCGCCTTTGAGCAGTGTTCGAAATGAGGGGGTATGGGAGGTCCAGGACCCCCCCCCCCCCATGGGAAGTCCAGGACCCCCCCCCCCCATACCGCACGAAGGACCTCCCATAAGAAAGAAAAATGTAAGCTTGGGGGGTCCCACATTTTATCGTTGTACGTTGTACGTTATAATTACCCTTCCGCTGTTGCACCTGTTGCTGCGCGTGAGGCTACTCTGGTTCGTCTGTGCTGGAACTTGACGGTTTTCGCAGAACTTGACGGTTTTCGCAGAACTCGACATCATTCTGCAAACCATCTACAAACTGACGGTAATAGCTGCCAGACCTAGGAAGGATCTTACCTGTTTCTTGGTGGTAGGAATGGGAGCATTCCTTATGCAGTTCACCTTATCTTCCTGGGTCTTGACCTCGCCCTGTCCTATTAGACGTCCCTCACAATTCACCTTATCTTCCTGGGTCTTGACCTCGCCCTGTCCTATTAGACGTCCCACAAAATCGAGAGACTCTTACACAAAGTAACACTTCGTCGGCTTTACTGTGAGACCGGCTCGCCTCGCCCGAACGAACAATGCCCGAATGGTCGCCAAATGCTCCGCCCATGTCATTGTATGAACTAACACGTCATTGTGTGAACTAACACGTCATTGTGTGAACTAACACATCATTGTATAAACTAACACGTCATCGACGTAATTGTCAACATGGTCTAGCCCGTCTAGTACCGTTCTCATCACGTGGCCACGTTAAGCCCCTGTGTTTACAGGACCAAATGGTACAACGCCGCCACCGGGCAGCGCTAAATGGTACAACGCCGCCACCGGGCAGCGCTAAATGGTACAACGCCGCCACCGGGCAGCGCTAAATGGTACAACGCCGCCACGGGGGCAGCGCTAAATGGTACAACGCCGCCACCGGGGCAGCGCTAAATGGTACAACGCCGCCACCGGGGCAGCGCTAAATGGTACAACGCCGCCACCGGGGCAGCGCTAAATGGTACAACGCCGCCACCGGGCAGCGCTAAATGGTACAACGCCGCCACCGGGCAGCGCTAAATGGTACAACGCCGCCACCGGGCAGCGCTAAATGGTACAACGCTGCCACCGGGGGGCAGCGCTAAATGGTACAACGCCGCCACCGGGGCAGCGCTAAATGGTACAACGCCGCCACCGGGCAGCGCTAAATGGTACAACGCCGCCACCGGGCAGCGCTAAATGGTACAACGCCGCCACCGGGCAGCGCTAAATGGTACAACGCCGCCACCGGGCAGCGCTAAATGGTACAACGCCGCCACCGGGCAGCGCTAAATGGTACAACGCCGCCACCGGGCAGCGCTAAATGGTACAACGCCGCCACGGGGCAGCGCTAAATGGTACAACGCCGCCACCGGGCAGCGCTAAATGGTACAACGCCGCCACCGGGCAGCGCTAAATGGTACAACGCCGCCACCGGGCAGCGCTAAATGGTACAACGCCGCCACCGGGCAGCGCTAAATGGTACAACGCCGCCACCGGGCAGCGCTAAATGGTACAACGCCGCCACCGGGCAGCGCTAAATGGTACAACGCCGCCACCGGGCAGCGCTAAATGGTACAACGCCGCCACCGGGCAGCGCTAAATGGTACAACGCCGCCACCGGGCAGCGCTAAATGGTACAACGCCGCCACCGGGCAGCGCTAAATGGTACAACGCCGCCACCGGGCAGCGCTAAATGGTACAACGCCGCCACCGGGCAGCGCTAAATGGTACAACGCCGCCACCGGGCAGCGCTAAATGGTACAACGCCGCCACCGGGCAGCGCTAAATGCGGTTTTCTCCCGATCTTCTTTTTTCATAGATATCCGCCAATATCCGCCAATATCCGCCAATATCCTTTGCAGAAATCGATTTTTGACAGATATTTATCTTGCCAAACTTTGACGAAGATAATTTCTGGGTTTTGCATCGGTTCCGCGACGAAAACCATCACTTTATTCAAACGGCGAAAGTCAGTGATCGGCCTAAATGTGGAATCGGCCTTCGTAATCTACCACAGGGGAGACGAGTGGGTGATCTTGACGGCTCCATCACACCCACTTATCGCATCTTATCAACCTCTTGTTCTACCATTGCCAACTTGGTCAAGGGGTGGGATATGGTTTACATCTTATCAACCTCTTGTTCTACCATTGTCAACTTGGTCAAGGGGTGGGATACGGTTTACATCTTATCAACCTCTTGTTCTACCATTGTCAACTTGGTCAAGGGGTGGGATACGGTTTACATCTTATCAACCTCTTGTTCTACCATTGTCAACTTGGTCAAGGGGTGGGATACGGTTTACACCTTATCAACCTCTTGTTCTACCATTGTCAACTTGGTCAAGGGGTGGGATACGGTTTACATCTTATCAACCTCTTGTTCTACCATTGTCAACTTGGTCAAGGGGTGGGATACGGTTTACATCTTATCAACCTCTTGTTCTACCATTGTCAACTTGGTCAAGGGGTGGGATACGGTTTACACCTTATCAACCTCTTGTTCTACCATTGTCAACTTGGTCAAGGGGTGGGATACGGTTTACATCTTATCAACCTCTTGTTCTACCATTGTCAACTTGGTCAAGGGGTGGGATACGGTTTACATCTTATCAACCTCTTGTTCTACCATTGTCAACTTGGTCAAGGGGTGGGATACGGTTTACATCTTATCAACCTCTTGTTCTACCATTGCCAACTTGGTCAAGGGGTGGGATACGGTTTACACCTTATCAACCTCTTGTTCTACCATTGTCAACTTGGTCAAGGGGTGGGATACGGTTTACATCTTATCAACCTCTTGTTCTACCATTGCCAACTTGGTCAAGGGGTGGGATACGGTTTACATCTTATCAACCTCTTGTTCTACCATTGTCAACTTGGTCAAGGGGTGGGATACGGTTTACATCTTATCAACCTCTTGTTCTACCATTGTCAACTTGGTCAAGGGGTGGGATACGGTTTACATCTTATCAACCTCTTGTTCTACCATTGCCAACTTGGTCAAGGGGTGGGATACGGTTTACACCTTATCAACCTCTTGTTCTACCATTGTCAACTTGGTCAAGGGGTGGGATACGGTTTACATCTTATCAACCTCTTGTTCTACCATTGCCAACTTGGTCAAGGGGTGGGATACGGTTTACACCTTATCAACCTCTTGTTCTACCATTGCCAACTTGGTCAAGGGGTGGGATACGGTTTACACCTTATCAACCTCTTGTTCTACCATTGCCAACTTGGTCAAGGGGTGGGATACGGTTTACACCTTATCAACCTCTTGTTCTACCATTGCCAACTTGGTCAAGGGGTGGGATACGGTTTACATCTTATCAACCTCTTGTTCTACCATTGCCAACTTGGTCAAGGGGTGGGATACGGTTTACACCTTATCAACCTCTTGTTCTACCATTGCCAACTTGGTCAAGGGGTGGGATACGGTTTACATCTTATCAACCTCTTGTTCTACCATTGCCAACTTGGTCAAGGGGTGGGATACGGTTTACATCTTATCAACCTCTTGTTCTACCATTGTCAACTTGGTCAAGGGGTGGGATACGGTTTACACCTTATCAACCTCTTGTTCTACCATTGCCAACTTGGTCAAGGGGTGGGATACGGTTTACATATTATCAACCTCTTGTTCTACCATTGCCAACTTGATCAAGGGGTGGGATACGGTTTACACCTTATCAACCTCTTGTTCTACCATTGCCAACTTGGTCAAGGGGTGGGATACGGTTTACATCTTATCAACCTCTTGTTCTACCATTGCCAACTTGGTCAAGGGGTGGGATACGGTTTACTTCTTATCAACGTCTTGTTCTACCATTGCCAACTTGGTCAAGGGGTGGGATACGGTTTACATCTTATCAACCTCTTGTTCTACCATTGTCAACTTGGTCAAGGGGTGGGATACGGTTTACATCTTATCAACCTCTTGTTCTACCATTGCCAACTTGGTCAAGGGGTGGGATACGGTTTACACCTTATCAACCTCTTGTTCTACCATTGCCAACTTGGTCAAGGGGTGGGATACGGTTTACATCTTATCAACCTCTTGTTCTACCATTGCCAACTTGGTCAAGGGGTGGGATACGGTTTACATCTTATCAACGTCTTGTTCTACCATTGCCAACTTGGTCAAGGGGTGGGATACGGTTTACATCTTATCAACCTCTTGTTCTACCATTGCCAACTTGGTCAAGGGGTGGGATACGGTTTACATCTTATCAACCTCTTGTTCTACCATTGCCAACTTGGTCAAGGAGTGGAATACGGTTTACATCTTATCAACCTCTTGTTCTACCATTGTCAACTTGGTCAAGGAGTGGAATACGGTTTACATCTTATCAACCTCTTGTTCTACCATTGTCAACTTGGTCAAGGGGTGGGATACGGTTTACATCTTATCAACGTCTTGTTCTACCATTGCCAACTTGGTCAAGGGGTGGGATACGGTTTACATCTTATCAACCTCTTGTTCTACCATTGCCAACTTGATCAAGGGGTGGGATACGGTTTACATCTTATCAACCTCTTGTTCTACCATTGCCAACTTGGTCAAGGGGTGGGATACGGTTTACATCTTATCAACCTCTTGTTCTACCATTGCCAACTTGGTCAAGGAGTGGAATACGGTTTACATCTTATCAACCTCTTGTTCTACCATTGCCAACTTGGTCAAGGGGTGGGATACGGTTTACATCTTATCAACCTCTTGTTCTACCATTGTCAACTTGGTCAAGGGGTGGGATACGGTTTACATCTTATCAACCTCTTGTTCTACCATTGCCAACTTGGTCAAGGGGTGGGATACGGTTTACACCTTATCAACCTCTTGTTCTACCATTGTCAACTTGGTCAAGGGGTGGGATACGGTTTACATCTTATCAACCTCTTGTTCTACCATTGCCAACTTGGTCAAGGGGTGGGATACGGTTTACATCTTATCAACCTCTTGTTCTACCATTGCCAACTTGGTCAAGGGGTGGGATACGGTTTACATCTTATCAACCTCTTGTTCTACCATTGCCAACTTGGTCAAGGGGTGGGATACGGTTTACATCTTATGGGATATGGGGAGGTTACCTCAATCGAGTGCGACTGCAGACTGGTCTGCCCGGGTTACTTGAAAAGATGGATGGATTATCCATCAACCCTCGCAAGTTTCGCTTCTGAACGGGCGATAATTGGCCATTTAATGGACATACCCGATACTTTCCTCCCTCCCGATACTTTCCTCCCTCCCGATACTTTCCTCCCTCCCGATACTTTCCTCCCTCCCAATACCTTCCTCCCTCCCGATACTTTCCTCCGTCCCAATACCTTCCTCCCTCCCGATACTTTCCTCCCTCTCAATACCTTCCTCCCTCCCGATACTTTCCTCCCTCCCACTACTGGGAAAATCCTCGTCAGTTTCACATTCGGACTAATCCTCAGTAATGACGGTTGAGACCATTACATCATCATCATCATCATCATTACATCATCATCGCTCCTCTCATAGTACTTCTTCGTCATATTGATGTGGAATAGTCTATGATTATCTCCTATCTTTACTCGATGATCGTTAACCCCACCTCTTCTACTACCTCACCAGAGCCCTTCCACTGCATTAGCAATTTATTGGAGTTCGTGAGAAGTAGATTGATGGCCTTGTCTCATGTCTCTGGGGATCGCACCTTTGTTTTCTAATCTGAATTTTTCAGATGTTCTCTAACAGGGTTTCTTCTACCGGTGGAGTGTTTTCTCTGTCACTGGGACAAGGAGGGTGGAGACACTCAATACTCCCAACGACTGAGTCATACATAGGTGTAGATAAACACAACGCTTCTACTTCCCCAGAAAAAAATGGGGGTTTCCGCCAAACAACGGGCAGTTGGGACCTCAGTGAGGGACTGAGCCATCAACATCAAAACCCTTGTTTTCCCGGTTAACTGTGACTAGGCTGCGCTTAACAGGGAATTACCCCACATATCCAACCATCACTGGTAAGTAACATTTTTCATCGTGGCTTACACAAGCACTAGGGATGACAGGGATCTTGCACCCACAATGTAACATGGCTTCACCTTTTCCCACAGGGTGACCTAGGAAGATATTTCCCTAGAACAACCGCACAATTTCCCACTACGAGCCTTACTTTCGACTGAATTTCTACTCACTCGGCCTACCGTACAATTGCGTGCTGTGTGCCCGGGCCGGCTACAAAGGATACAGATGCGTGAGGCTGGAAACGGACGAGGAGAGAAAACTTGGAAGTCGGATACTTCCGCTCCTCAAACTTACTAGTCGGGTGTGTTGCCGGAACAGGGTTAGATCGAATTCGATCTCTGGGAATCTCCCTCTTTCCAAAAGAGGAATGGGCCTCCGTAAAGGTCTTTACCAAGTCTAACAATTCCCCCTTTCCTTGAGGTTTGTGTTCCCTCGTGAAGATTGATAACTCTCGGGGATACTTCAACAAGAACTTTTCTTTCATCACAAGTTCCTTCCAGCTCTCAAACGTTTCACCAATCTTTGATAATGCGATCCACTGGGTTAAATAATGCTCCATGCGGGCAAACAATTGCGACATGGTTTCGTTAGAATTGATCGTGCACGGCGTTTGCTTGTGCTGGGTCGACACTTTGGAACTCTCTGCCACTGGAACTACACGCGATCCAGAACACCAGGCAGTTTGGAAAACTATTGAAGACATTTCTGTTCTTAAACTAACTAAATCATACCTCATTTAACCTTGGTATTATTCATGCAGACAGTTTTATTAATGTATAGTTTTATTTAGCTTAGGTTTATTTATCTTTTTAGTATCTTTTTAACTTATTTAATATAATCTAGGCTTTTATTATTTATTATCCAATATGATCAGCACTTTTGCAAATCGTTTGCTTTATCATTGCACTTACCTGTAACTTTACTATACATATGTATGTATATATGTATGTATGTATGTATGTATGTCTGTACGTAGGTACGTACGTACGTACGTATGTATACATACTAGCATTTTGTTTCCTAATTTTACTTTATACTTTTTATTTATTTCTCTTCAAAGCATCTTTATGTTTCTTAGAAGTTTGCCGATTTTGTAATCACCCGTGAATAGGGCACTAGTCTCGGATTTGATGGTGAATAAATAAAGTATATTATTATTATTATAAAACGTCATACGAAAATATCCTACCGTTAAACAGTACCACTCTAACAGGGCCTGCTTCATCTGGGTGTAATAATTCGCAACCGATGCCGGGGAACAGAATACACTTCCAAGGCATGCCCCGTTAACAAAGCGCTTAGGAAAACTGCATAATTATCTTCTTCCCAGCCCTGATTCTCGGCATAGCGTTTAAAACACTGAAGATAAGCATAAATGGAATCCGTGTTTTCGTTAAAGCAAGGCAGTGGAGGACTGCGGATTAACTTGGGGATTACCTTGGGGATAGCAGTGTGGCAACTCGATATGTTCATTGACGGCTTGTCGCTAGTCGTCAACACGTGCGGTCGCTGTAAGACCCTAACGGTAACAGATCGTGACTCGACACAGGAGTAGCAGTGTGGTAACTCGACATGTTTATTGACGGCTTGTCGCTAGTCGGCAACATGTGCGGTCGCTGTAAGAGCCTAGCTGTATTTTCACGCTGAATATTACATCTCCCTTTCTTTCAAAGAAAGATTATCTGTACCGTCAAAACAAAATGTATGGCTTTACAAATCATAAATCGTTGATAAGTTTGAATGTATACAGTCGTGTCGTGTCTACTTGTGTGACAGCGTTTAAAAAGTAAGTATTTATAAAAGTCAATGTCTGCCTCCATTTACTTGTGCCATTATTCACACTTCTAATTACGGCTCAAATTGATGAAGTTACTGAACTTTCAGTGTCTTTGGCATTCCGTGCTTCATCGAAACTAAAATATAGAGTTCAGTTCTTCTTGCGAACAATTCTTACTAGGCTACCTCTATTACTGAAACACATCTAAAGTTACATGGACTGTAGGGTCGACTATCTACAGTCTCGAACTAAACAACTACAGGGGTACGAGTCACTCAGGGATTAGGGTCGACTATCTACAGTCTCGAACTAAACAACTACAGGGGTACGAGTCACTCAGGGATTAGGGTCGACTATCTACAGTCTCGAACTAAACAACTACAGGGGTACGAGTCACTCAGGGATTATATAGGGTCGACTATCTACAGTCTTGAACTAAACAACTACAGGGGTACGAGTCACTCAGGGATTAGGGTCGACTGTCTACAGTCTCGAACTAAACAACTACAGGGGTACGAGTCACTCAGGGATTAGGGTCGACTATCTACAGTCTCGAACTAAACAACTACAGGGGTACGAGTCACTCAGGGATTAGGGTCGACTATCTACAGTCTTGAACTAAACAACTACAGGGGTACGAGTCACTCAGGCATTAGGGTCGACTATCTAGTCTCGAACTAAACAACTACAGGGGTACGAGTCACTCAGGGATTAGGATCGACTATCTACAGTCTCGAACTAAACAACTACAGGGGTACGAGTCACTCAGGGGTTAGGGTCGACTATCTACAGTCTTGAACTAAACAACTACAGGGGTACGAGTCACTCAGGGATTAGGGTCGACTATCTACAGTCTTGAACTAAACAACTACAGGGGTACGAGTCACTCAGGGATTAGGGTCGACTATCTACAGTCTCGAACTAAACAACTACAGGGGTACGAGTCACTCAGGGGTTAGGGTCGACTATCTACAGTCTCGAACTAAACAACTACAGGGGTACGAGTCACTCAGGGATTAGGGTCGACTATCTACAGTCTCGAACTAAACAACTACAGGGGTACGAGTCACTCAGGGATTAGGGTCGACTATCTACAGTCTCGAACTAAACAACTACAGGGGTACGTGTCACTCAGGGATTATTTTTTTGTTTCGCTGGAATTGGAACGTCTCAGTCGTGACGTTTGATCTCAGTCGTGACGATTGCCCTTCAGTTGACCTGGCCATAGTTCACAAGTCTAGACGTGTCGGAGGCCTGCCCACGCGACCACTGCGGGTCACAACTCCCGTGGGGGGGGGAGCGCTCGGCAATTACTGGGCGCACTAGGAACACTCGTGGTGTGACATGGGCTGTCCGTGCGTTCGAAACTAGGCGATGTCCTGGCGGTGCGACAGCTGCTGTTTGATTGATTCTCCAGTTAGCACTTGTTGATCGGACTCGCTCGCTGCTTATTTCTGGCCCGGTTCTGTAGTACATATGTTGCGCTCCGATCGTTGACAGGCGAAGGTGTCGTCTGTTACGTCGATATTTTCCCCACTGTACTCGACAACGTATGATCTAGGCGCTTGGTGTCGGCTTACAACCGTGGCGTGTAGCTATATCTTGGAGCCCGGGAATGGTGCCATCCTCACTGGATCTCCTGGCAGAAGTACTGGGAGATCGTCACTGGATCCCCTGGCAGAAATACTGGGAGATCGTCACTGGATCCCCTGGCAGAAGTACTGCATGGGAGATCGTCACTGGATCCCCTGGCAGAAGTACTGGGAGATCGTCACTGGATCCCCTGGCAGAAGTACTGGGAAATCGTCACTGGATCCCCTGGCAGAAGTACTGGGAGATCGTCACTGGATCCCCTGGCAGAAGCACTGGGAGATCCTCACTGGATCCCCTGGCAGAAGTACTGGGAGATCGTCACTGGATCCCCTGGCAGAAGCACTGGGAGATCGTCACTGGATCCCCTGGCAGAAGTACTGGGAGATCCTCACTGGATCCCCTGGCAGAAGTACTGGGAGATCGTGACTGGATCCCCTGGCAGAAGTACTGGGAGATCGTCACTGGATCCCCTGGCAGAAGTACTGGGAGATCGTCACTTGATACACTGGCAGAAGTACTGGGAGATCCTCACTGGATCCCCTGGCAGAAGTACTGGGAGATCCTCACTGGATCCCCTGGCAGAAGTACTGGGAGATCCTCACTGGATCCACTGGCAGAAGTAGTGGGAGATCCTCACTGGATCCACTGGCAGAAGTACTGGGAGATCCTCACTGGCTTTCTTGAGTCTCAACGGCAACGGAATGCGCAGATCCGTAACAAAGTTGTCGAACTTTTATCTTGGATCTTGTATTCGTCGGTTGAAAGTGACAGTTGCGCGAATTTGATTTTTCATCGGTGCTGCATACTGCGCGTACTTGTTATATACGTCTTGTAGAGTGGCGTCCTCTGCCGGACCGTCGTCCGTCGCTGGCGTTCAAGTGAAGGTCTCGTAAATCTCACGACCCTTGTCACTGATGTACGTCATCAGCTAGTTTACCTTCTGACCTTCAGGGTTCGTTGCGAGCGGACTCTTGAACGTAAACTCACAGTGCTCTTTGAAGAGTCGCCATTCCTTGTCTAGATTAGCCGCTTGCAAATTCATGCAAGGTTTTTCGCCGGCGTTTGCCATGTTGACAGCCCGTTTCCGACACAGTTTGTCGTTCTCCGGTAACCAAACACTCACTGCGTATAGACGCTGTGCTCTAACGCGGAGTCTGCGGTCATTCTAGCCGCCCCGGTCATCCCCCGGTCAACCGCGGTCAAGGATGCTGGAGACGCGACTTGGTCGATCACCGTGCGATGCCTTGTTGCGAATTTCCAAAGTCATCTTTCGGCGAATGGTCGGCGGGTTCCTTCCGTCTTTACACCAGACGGTGCCTGGATCTTACACATCACAGTCCGTTGTTTCGGTCTCTAAAACAACTGTTAACATTATTTTAGAGCTACTTCTAGACACCATGTAACAGATCGCGACTCGACACAGGAATGGCAGTGTGGTAACTCGATATGTTCATTGGCGGCTTGCCGCTAGTTAGGCAAAGTTAACCGCCATACAATTTTTTCTATCTGGCTGTTGCTGTTGTAAGGCGAAGTTCTCGCTCGGCTAAAACGTAAGTATTTTCATGAAACATGAAACCTTACAAAAACGCCATAAAAAGAGCAATAAACACGTCTTTCGTGTCTGTATGCATTCTTACATGTATATCACTAAAGTTACCTGACAATAACCATGTAAAAGTGTGAAATTATTAACTTTTTGTCAGAATGCATGTGCTTGTCAACATTTGTATATAACCGGATGTTGTTGTGAGCGAGATTACCAGACGGGATTCTCGTATATCTATATAAGGTCACGCTAAGAATTGCCGTCTGCTGGCCATAGAGTTACACCATTAATCATGCCCCTATAAACTACTAACTTACTAACGGGTGTTTTATTTATGTTTGTGCTGCTGGCCCACTCTGGCCTCATTTTACACGAAATCGCGTTTGATCATGTGACCCAAAGGCAACATCACGTGCACAGTGTGGCGGCTAATTGTGAAATGTTTTCTATGTCACCGATAAAAGTACTCATAAGTAATTATTTGGAGCACATTTCTTTAGTTTCTTGACGCCCAAGTGTTGGTTGTATGTCACAGAATACACGTGGTAAACGGTTAGTGCGTATCGGTTTTAAAACTTAAGTTATTAGTTCCGTAGCCATTTGGTTACGGAAAGCCCAAATCGGCGCTTACGTAAATCCCGCCGCGGACGCCCGCCCCAGAGACCAAGAGTGGGCCGGACGAGCCTGCCTAGCCGCTAGTCGTCAACATGTGCGGTCGCTGTAAGACGGTATTGTCACGTTGAGTATTACAGACCCCGTGTTGCCGGCTGCTGCAGCCTCCTTATGAATCATCGCCATTTCTTACTTCTCAGAATAAACTTAATTCATCGATTGAAGTGGATTTCTTTGTTACAGTAATAACCTATTGGGTCCATTTTTATGTGGATCTATTTTCCACAGCGTCAAATGGACCGGGGTCCATTTACCACGTGGTATATTGACCCCGGTCCATTCTTCACGGTGGAAAATGGACCGGGGGATCCATTTACCACGTGGGTCCATTTACAATCTCACGCCGACTCCGGCCGTCATGCGGTGCAGAGACGACTCTGCGCTCTGCCGTCGTTCTGGCGGACTGCTGCGGTAGTCTCGACCGTCTTTCTTCCCAACAGGGGTGTCTCTCGCTAGTGGGATCATGCCAAGTAAACATACGTCGTGGTCACAGCACGGTTATAACATTTCGATATGCTTATGTTTTGGTCGTTGTTGTTAGCTTAATTGTTGATATTACAGGTAATTTGGATGAAATTATTAGTTTGTTATAACACATTTCTTAGAATTTTTATAATTTGCAATTCTGATAATGAGGGGTAATTTTTTTCGAAAATAAATAAATAAAAACGGCTGCTAACCTGCCCCATGTAGTGTGTTTTCATTTAGAAAATTTTCAGTTTCATGCTAGTTAATATTATATTATTATATATTTTTTATTGATTTCATCTAGTCAGCAATCATTATTTAATAAACGCCGCTATTATTTAAACTTTTTAACCGTCTCATTTAGGAGGTGTCCTATAACTGACCTGCTATATAGCAAAAATGTCAAATGAATAAACATTTTAATGTTGTGCTGTAACGTTTGATGTGCACCAGCTGATGTTATGCAATTTTATGTTTAATAAGATATTTAATTGTTAATCAACACCATTTTCCATGTGTTAAAATTGTATGAAAGAGCTTATCATAAGCTAAACACTTAAAATAAGCACTTTTTGTATAGAAAATAATCGTTGCATTTCATAAATGTCTATTCACCACGCCTCAATACGCATTTTATGTTGTGTGCAGTTTTTATAAGTGCCTGAGCACAAGGAAATGAAGGGTTCCAACCCAAACCATAGCTAACCCCGTCTCTAACTAGCCCCATCCTTGGCTAACCCCATCTCTAGCTATAGCCCCATCCTTGGCTAACCCCATCTCTAGCTATAGCCCCATCCTTGGCTAACCCCATCTCTAGCTATAGCCCCATCCTTGGCTAACCCCATCTCTAGCTATAGCTCCATCCTTGGCTAACCCCGTCTCTAGCTATAGCTCCATCCTTGGCTAACCCCGTCTCTAGCTATAGCCCCATCCTTGGCTAACCCCGTCTCTAGCTATAGCTCCATCCTTGGCTAACCCCGTCTCTAGTTATAGCTCCATCCTTGGCTAACCCCATCTCTAGCTATAGCTCCATCCTTGGCTAACCCCGTCTCTAGCTATAGCCCCATCCTTGGCTAACCCCGTCTCTAGCTATAGCTCCATCCTTGGCTAACCCCGTCTCTAGCTATAGCCCCATCCTTGGCTAACCCCGTCTCTAGCTATAGCCCCATCCTTGGCTAACCCCATCTCTAGCTATAGCTCCATCCTTGGCTAACCCCGTCTCTAGCTATAGCTCCATCCTTGGCTAACCCCTTCTCTAGCTATAGCTCCATCCTATACTAACCCCGTCTCTAGTTATAGCTCCATCCTTGGCTAACCCCATCTCTAGTTATAGCTCCATCCTTGGCTAACCCCATCTCTAGCTATAGCCCCATCCTTGGCTAACCCCGTCTCTAGCTATGTTATGTGGCCCAGTGCATTGGTATCATTGTGTAGCACATTTGGTCAGAATAGTTGGTTGGTTGTGTCACCGCCACTAGAAGCATTGCATAGATCAGCATTTTCAAGTCTGGCCACAAAGTGTATCTGGTAACGTGATACCCCTTTATGGTGGCGTATCGAAATCGAGCAGTATGCCTTGTATCTTATCAACTAGAAGCATGAGAGCAGTAAGCCTTGTATCTTATCAACTAGAAGCATGAGAGCAGTACGCCTTGTATCTTATCAACTAGAAGCATGAAAGCAGTCACAGAAACATTAAAATTTAACAATTCTGACACATTGGAAATCACTCAGTCCTGACTTGATGAAAACAATCCGGCCGAAACAAAGGGGGTCCCCGGACACCTGATGGACCCCCTGGATCCACCCATGGATTTAAAACAGCGTATTCTAAAATATGTTGGTTTGGTGGACTACGTGGACAAGTCGGATGTTTTCCAAAGTTCTGTCCTGGTAAAGGATAGGAACAGAGGCGTCTAACACAACAAAAACAACAATGGATAATGTGATTCTAAGCATGTCATTTCCCAAAGCCTAAAATAATTACACTACTGATAGTCGTTTGGTTTTGGAAAAAAGCAAATATTGTCATGGTGCAGACTTTTGATGAGATACTTAACCCAGCTAGCACAGGGACAATCAGCCAACCATGTGCCAACCGTCAGCGCAACAGCAGCAACTATTGTTGGCCCAACGTTACCTTGCTCGTTGGACCAACGTTGCACCAACGTCAATAGCATATATAGTAACAACGTTACCCCAACCATCTGCCAACGTTATCCCAACCATCGGCCAACGTTGTCCCAACCATCTGCCAACGTTGCCCCAACCATCCGCCAACGTTGCTCCAACCATCCGCCAACGTTGCCCCAACCATCCGCCAACGTTGTTCCAACCATCCGCCAACGTTACCCCAACCATCAGCCAACATTGCCCCAACCATCAGCCAATGTTGCCCCAACCATCTGCCAACGTTACCCCAACCATATTCCAGTGTTCCAAACCTTCAAAAAACGAACATATTTATAATAAAAAATATTCATTTTATTTCAAATATGTTTCACAACGTAAAGTTACAATAAGTGTTTACCTGAGTATAGTTGAACGTACAAAAATATTGTGTAATATCATTATGTATACATAAATACAGCGTAGCATAACTTTAAGAAAACATAAAATAAAAATTTAGTTGTGATATACAAACATTCCAATCCATTCTTACAGACACCGAGAGTGTAGTCATAATGAGACTTTTATAATATCATACTAACAATCATAACAATGCATTGACAGCATAATCCTAATTCAAATACAACCTTAGTTATTGAAGATTTGAAAGCTATACTAATGTATAAACAATTATATATGATATAGCTTATGCTATAATTACAAACTTTCTGCTTTCATATTCTAAGACATACTCAGATATGGTTTCATACTGCAATAAATTTGGCACAAAAGAAATACAATAACAACTAACAAATAACAAATTATGGCTTCACAATTACTAACCTATCACTAGTAGCAGAACACAACAGTTTTACAATTATTTCACAGATATAACCTGACTAATACACATTAAGTCCCCTACATTTGTGCATTCAACATAATACCCATGCATGGGTACATATGTTAACTATACTATAGCATACCTGTGAAAGTTATACTAGTGTCAGTGTAGATAATAATGGTCATAGGTGAAGATGACACAGCACCAGGATTTATATTCGCCCCACGGCACAGCAGAAGGCACCCTGCAAAGGTCCTAAGTGATACTGATTTGCTGACGATATTGTTCTGCTCTCTAACACAATCAACCAAGCCCAGGGGCTACTGTACAGAGTTGAATCAGCATGTAATTCAGTTGCCCTCCATCTCAACTCACCCAAAAACAAAGTATGTTGCATTCAGCATTGACAGACCCCTTATCAAAACCATATCTGATCAGAGACAATCAGATGGAGGTGAGCCTAATTAGCATGCTTAACTTATCCAAAACTACTCGTCTGAATTTGGTATAACAGTTTCCGAACTTGAAAAAGTTGTGCAGGACAAACACCAATGGAGAAATATCATGAACAACTTTCATGGAATCCGTCCTCCGGACAAATAGATGACATGATAAACTAAACATTAAATTGTACTTGTAAATACACCACAAACACAACTTCATTAACAGTCCTAACACATGTACTGTTGGTGTCAACAGGATTGTCAAGATTGACAAATTTAGGTCCTACTACAGAAATACTGTTGTCATTGCTGCAACACAACTGTTTCTGAATATTTGAAATAATTATATGTCACTTTTAACAAACAACAGTTATTCTTTAACTAAGTTTGAAGGGTGATGTAATCAGACCTGGAGTCAATTATGAACTGAATTAGAATTGATAAAAAAAACTGTGTTAATTGGAATTGAACTGATAAAAAACAAAACATATTGAATTGGAATTGAAGTCTGTAAAGAACACTGTTCTCTGCTGTTACCAGATATAACAGTTGGAATAAGATGTAAATACATTTTTTGTAAGCTTGCAGTGATGTGTGTACATGTAATACAATATTGACCCCATGTCTGGATGTAGTGTCAGTGTTGTACCAGTTCCTCCTCAAACTAAATGTGTTGTAAGCTTGTAGTGATGTGTGTAATACAATATTGACCCCAGGTCTGGATGTAGTGTCAGTGTTGTACCAGTTTCTCCTCAAACTAAATGTGTTGTAAGCTTGTAGTGATGTGTGTAATACAATATTGACCCCAGGTCTGGATGTAGTGTCAGTGTTGTACCAGTTTCTCCTCAAACTAAATATGTTGTAAGTTTGCAGTGATGTGTGTAATACAGTATTGACCCCAGGTCTGGATGTAGTGTCAGTGTTGTACCAGTTTCTCCTCAAACTAAATTTGTAAGCTTGTAGTGATGTGTGTAATACAGTATTGACCCCAGGTCTGGATGTAGTGTCAGTGTTGTACCAGTTCCTCCTCAAACTAAATATGTTGTAAGCTTGCAGTGATGTGTGTAATACAGTATTGACCCCAGGTCTGGATGTAGTGTCAGTGTTGTACCAGTTCCTCCTCAAACTAAATGTGTTGTAAGCTTGTAGTGATGTGTGTAATACAATATTGACCCCAGGTCTGGATGTAGTGTCAGTGTTGTACCAGTTCCTCCTCAAACTAAATGTGTTGTAAGCTTGCAGTGATGTGTGTAATACAATATTGACCCCAGGTCTGGATGTAGTGTCAGTGTTGTACCAGTTCCTCCTCAAACTAAATGTGTTGTAAGCTTGCAGTGATGTGTATAATACAATATTGACCCCAGGTCTGGATGTAGTGTCAGTGTTGTACCAGTTTCTCCTCAAACTAAATGTGTTTTAAGCTTGTAGTGATGTGTGTAATACAGTATTGACCCCAGGTCTGGATGTAGTGTCAGTGTTGTACCAGTTTCTCCTCAAACTAAATGTGTTGTAAGCTTGTAGTGATGTGTGTAATACAATATTGACCCCAGGTCTGGATGTAGTGTCAGTGTTGTACCAGTTTCTCCTCAAACTAAATGTGTTGTAAGCTTGTAGTGATGTGTGTAATACAGTATTGACCCCATTTCTGGATGTAGTGTCAGTGTTGTACCAGTTCCTCCTCAAACTAAATGTGTTGTAAGCTTGTAGTGATGTGTGTAATACAGTATTGACCCCAGGTCTGGATGTAGTGTCAGTGTTGTACCAGTTCCTCCTCAAACTAAATGTGTTGTAAGCTTGCAGTGATGTGTGTAATACAATATTGACCCCAGGTCTGGATGTAGTGTCAGTGTTGTACCAGTTCCTCCTCAAACTAAATGTGTTGTAAGCTTGTAGTGATATGTGTAATACAGTATTGACCCCAGGTCTGGATGTAGTGTCAGTGTTGTACCAGTTCCTCCTCAAACTAAATGTGTTGTAAGCTTGTAGTGATGTGTGTAATACAGTATTGACCCCAGGTCTGGATGTAGTGTCAGTGTTGTACCAGTTCCTCCTCAAACTAAATGTGTTGTAAGCTTGTAGTGATGTGTGTAATACAACATTGACCCCAGGTCTGGATGTAGTGTCAGTTCCTCCTCAAACTAAATGTGTTGTAGTTGTAACTGTTCCCTCCTCCTCTGTTCCCTCCTCCTCTGTTCCACTGTGTCGGTCTGCAGCAAATTGCAGCCATTGTTTCAGGGTGCACTCAACATCTGTGTTGTTTACATCCTGAGTGCAGGGGGTTCTGATGCATCCACCATTAGTGTATTTCTGTTTATTGTAGGGTATATTACATTTTCATAGAACAAAAAATAAGCAAAATGCTAACGAACTAACTAAACTCCATAAATTAAATACATGCTTGAGAATCTTTTAAGCACAGACTTTAGAGTCAAATGTAGCTGTTGCTCTTCACCAACATCTCAAACAGATGAACTTCTAAAGTTTAAACAACATCTCACAACTTCAGTAGGAGAAGATAACCTTGTTGTTGTTTCCTCTCCAGTTACACTACTTTGTTGTGGTTAGTCATTATGTGTGACATGATGTGTCTCACTGTGTACAGTACAGTATAATACACGTACCACACACATCTCACAACTTTAGGAGAAGACAGCCTTGTTGTTGTTTCCTCTCCAGTTACACTACTTTGCTGTGGTTAGTCATTATGTGTGACATGATGTGTCTCACTGTGTACAGTACAGTATAATACACGTACCAAACACATCTCACAACTTTAGTAGAAGACAGCCTTGTTGTTGTTTCCTCTCCAGTTGTAATACTTTGTTGTGGTTAGTCATTATGTGTGACATGATGTGTCTCACTGTGTACAGTACAGTATAATACACGTACCACACACATCTCACAACTTTAGTAGAAGACAACCTTGTTGTTGTTTCCTCTCCAGTTACACTACTTTGTTGTTGTTAGTCATTATGTGTGACATGATGTGTCTCACTGTGTACAGTACAGTATAATACACGTACCACAAACATCTCACAACTTTAGTAGAAGACAACCTTGTTGTTGTTTCCTCTCCAGTTACACTACTTTGCTGTGGTTAGTCATTATGTGTGACATGATGTGTCTCACTGTGTACAGTACAGTATAATACACGTACCACACACATCTCACAACTTTAGAAGACAACCTTGTTGTTGTTTCCTCTCCAGTTACACTACTTTGTTGTTGTTAGTCATTATGTGTGACATGATGTGTCTCACTGTGTACAGTACAGTATAATACACGTACCACACACATCTCACAACTTTAGTAGAAGACAACCTTGTTGTTGTTTCCTCTCCAGTTACACTACTTTGTTGTTGTTAGTCATTATGTGTGACATGATGTGTCTCACTGTGTACAGTACAGTATAATACACGTACCACACACATCTCACAACTTTAGTAGAAGACAACCTTGTTGTTGTTTCCTCTCCAGTTACACTACTTTGTTGTGGTTAGTCATTATGTGTGACATGATGTGTCTCACTGTGTACAGTACAGTATAATACACGTACCAAACA
Source organism: Lamellibrachia columna (assembly GCA_963662155.1). Taxonomy (NCBI): domain Eukaryota; kingdom Metazoa; phylum Annelida; class Polychaeta; order Sabellida; family Siboglinidae; genus Lamellibrachia; species Lamellibrachia columna. Next base: position 60,854,243 of record OY759264.1, on the reverse strand, counting down.
CATCTCACAACTTCAGTAGAAGACAACCTTGTTGTTGTTTCCTCTCCAGTTACACTACTTTGTTGTTGTGGTTAGTCATTATGTGTGACATGATGTGTCTCACTGTGTACAGTACAGTATAATACACGTACCACACACATCTCACAACTTTAGTAGAAGACAACCTTGTTGTTGTTTCCTCTCCAGTTGCACTACTTTGTTGTGGTTAGTCATTATGTGTGACATGATGTGTCTCACTGTTTACAGTACAGTATAATACACGTACCACACACATCTCACAACTTTAGTAGAAGACAACCTTGTTGTTGTTTCCTCTCCAGTTACACTACTTTGTTGTTGTTAGTCATTATGTGTGACATGATGTGTCTCACTGTGTACAGTACAGTATAATACACGTACCACACACATCTTACAACTTTAGTAGAAGACAACCTTGTTGTTGTTTCCTCTCCAGTTGTAATACTTTGTTGTGGTTAGTCATTATGTGTGACATGATGTGTCTCACTGTGTACAGTACAGTATAATACACGTACCACACACATCTCACAACTTCAGTAGAAGACAACCTTGTTGTTGTTTCCTCTCCAGTTACACTACTTTGTTGTTGTTAGTCATTATGTGTGACATGATGTGTCTCACTGTGTACAGTACAGTATAATACACGTACCACACACATCTTACAACTTTAGTAGAAGACAACCTTGTTGTTGTTTCCTCTCCAGTTGTAATACTTTGTTGTGGTTAGTCATTATGTGTGACATGATGTGTCTCACTGTGTACAGTACAGTATAATACACGTACCACACACATCTCACAACTTTAGTAGAAGACAACCTTGTTGTTGTTTCCTCTCCAGTTACACTACTTTGTTGTTGTTAGTCATTATGTGTGACATGATGTGTCTCACTGTGTACAGTACAGTATAATACACGTACCACACACATCTCACAACTTTAGTAGAAGACAGCCTTGTTGTTGTTTCCTCTCCAGTTGTAATACTTTGTTGTGGTTAGTCATTATGTGTGACATGATGTGTCTCACTGTGTACAGTACAGTATAATACACGTACCACACACATCTCACAACTTTAGTAGAAGACAACCTTGTTGTTGTTTCCTCTCCAGTTGCACTACTTTGCTGTGGTTAGTCATTATGTGTGACATGATGTGTCTAACTGTGTACAGACCATATCGTAAGAAGGATATAGATACGCTTGAACGCATACAAAGGAGAGCAACTAAAATTATTCCAGAACTGAGATACCTTAGTTATGAAGAACGCCTGAAAGAATGTGGTTTAACAACTCTAGAGACAAGGAGGTTAATAGGAGATCAGATTGAAGTTTTTAAGATATTGAATGGGTATGAAAATATTGATTGTCTCACTGTGTACACTGCAGTTGTTCCAACGAAGGATAGTGCACCGATCTATCAAACAATATATATATTGTTTTACTATGAAAGACAATAATTGACATCTAAGTCATGCATGACATACATGTATTAGATTGGAACCATTTAACCCTAGGGAACTGTTTTGTTTTACTAAGAAAGACAATAAGTGACATCTAAGTTATGCATGACATACATGTATTAGATTGGAACCATTTAACCCTAGGGAACTGTTTTGTTTTACTAAGAAAGACAATAAGTGACATCTAAGTTATGCATGATATACATGTATTAGATTGGAACCATTTAACCCTAGGGAACTGTTTTGTTTTACTAAGAAAGACAATAATTGACATCTAAGTTATGCATGATATACATGTATTAGATTGGAACCATTTAACCCTAGGGAACTGTTTTGTTTTACTAAGAAAGACAATAAGTGACATCTAAGTTATGCATGATATACATGTATTAGATTGGAACCATTTAACCCTAGGGAACTGTTTTGTTTTACTAAGAAAGACAATAATTGACATCTAAGTCATGCATGATATACATGTATTAGATTGGAACCATTTAACCCTAGGGAACTGTTTTGTTTTACTAAGAAAGACAATAAGTGACATCTAAGTCATGCATGATATACATGTATTAGATTGGAACCATTTAACCCTAGGGAACTGTTTTGTTTTACTAAGAAAGACAATAATTGACATCTAAGTTATGCATGATATACATGTATTAGATTGAACCATTTAACCCTAGGGAACTGTTTTGTTTTACTAAGAAAGACAATAAGTGACATCTAAGTCATGCATGATATACATGTATTAGATTGGAACCATTTAACCCTAGGGAACTGTTTTGTTTTACTAAGAAAGACAATAATTGACATCTAAGTCATGCATGATATACATGTATTAGATTGGAACCATTTAACCCTAGGGAACTGTTTTGTTTTACTATGAAAGACAATAAGTGACATCTAAGTTATGCATGATATACATGTATTAGATTGGAACCATTTAACCCTAGGGAACTGTTTTGTTTTACTAAGAAAGACAATAAGTGACATCTAAGTCATGCATGATATACATGTATTAGATTGGAACCATTTAACCCTAGGGAACTGTTTTGTTTTACTAAGAAAGACAATAATTGACATCTAAGTTATGCATGATATACATGTATTAGATTGGAACCATTTAACCCTAGGGAACTGTTTTGTTTTACTATGAAAGACAATAATTGACATCTAAGTCATGCATGATATACATGTATTAGATTGGAACCATTTAACCCTAGGGAACTGTTTTGTTTTACTAAGAAAGACAATAATTGACATCTAAGTCATGCATGATATACATGTATTAGATTGGAACCATTTAACCCTAGGGAACTGTTTTGTTTTACTATGAAAGACAATAATTGACATCTAAGTCATGCATGATATACATGTATTAGATTGGAACCATTTAACCCTAGGGAACTGTTTTGTTTTACTAAGAAAGACAATAAGTGACATCTAAGTCATACATGATATACATGTATTAGATTGGAACCATTTAACCCTAGGGAACTGTTTCGTGGGTGCAGGTGCATCAATCTAAAACTGTCCATCAGAAAGAAATTAATTAAGATTAAATGAAGTTATAATTGAACATTCTAAGTGAAAATGGGTTTACTGTTTCCGAGAAGTTTAAAATGATATTGGGTACACAGGGTCTATCAAGTCTATCCATTATTTTGAGCTCTAGAATCCCTGAAGGCTTAAACTTGGCTGTTTATTTACAAGGTGGCCATGCAGGTATCTTAACAATCTATATGTCAGAAGGGCATATGCTCGCAGCTTTTGTCTTGTCCTCATGAGGACTTAGCTAAGGATGGAAGAAAGAAAATAGCAAAGTAGCTAATAAGAAAAATAGCAAGGATTGTTTCGTCTGGTGCTATGAATCTATTGTTTGGATACCAATAACATTGACCACTAAGCACCTAAAATAACAACACAAAATGCACTACTCAGTCTACGTGCAAGTACCCTCAAGCACGCACGGTTGTATACCAAATAACTCACCATCTGTTTGATGTCAGTCTTGTCCTGCAGAATTGTCTCTACGGCCTGCAGATCACCAAGGAGGTAATGGGAAGGGTGATGCCAGATCGGCTGACGTGTTTGTCGTATTGGTACCACCCCTCCCAGCAAGTTGTTGTATTGGTACCACCCCTCCCAGCAAGTTGTATTGGTACACCCCTCCCAGCAAGTTGTAGTATTGGTACCACCCCTCCCAGTAAGTTGTTGTATTGGTACCACCCCTCCCAGCAAGTTGTTGTATTGGTACCACCCCTCCCAGCAAGTTGTTGTATTGGTACCACCCCTCCTAGCAAGTTGTTGTATTTGTACCACCCTTCCCAGCAAGTTGTTGTGTTGGTACCACCCCTCCCAGCAAGTTGTTGTATTGGTACCACCCCTCCCAGCAAGTTGTTGTATTGGTACTACCCTTCCCAGCAAGTTGTTGTATAGGTACCACCCCTCCCAGCAAGTTGTTGTATTGGTACCACCCCTCCCAGCAAGTACTGGTACTGGAGTGACTGACTCATCATTGAAGTGGGGTGAAAGTGTGGTTGTCACATGGTACTGGAGTGACTGGCTCATCATTGAAGTGGGGTGAAAGTGTGGTTGTCACATGGTACTGGAGTGGCTGGCTCATCTTTGAAGTGGGGTGAAAGTGTGGTTGTCACATGGTACTGGAGTGACTGACTCATCATTGAAGTGGGGTGAAAGTGTGGTTGTCCCATGGTACTGGAATGATTGACTCATCATTGAAGTGGGGTGAAAGTGTGGTTGTCACATGGTACTGGAGTGACTGACTCATCATTGAAGTGGGGTGAAAGTGTGGTTGTCACATGGTACTGGAATGACTGGCTCATCATTGAAGTGGGGTGAAAGTGTGGTTGTCACATGGTACTGGAGTGACTGACTCATCATTGAAGTGGGGTGAAAGTGTGGTTGTCACATGGTACTGGAATGACTAGCTCATCATTGAAGTGGGGTGAATGTGTGGTTGTCACATGGTACTGGAATGACTGACTCATCATTGAAGTGGGGTGAAAGTGTGGTTGTCACATGGTACTGGAATGACTGGCTCATCATTGAAGTGGGGTAAAAGTGTGGTTGTCACATGGTACTGGAATGACTGGCTCATCATTGAAGTGGGGTGAAAGTGTGGTTGTCACATGGTACTGGAATGACTGGCTCATCATTGAAGTGGGGTGAAAGTGTGGTTGTCACATGTTACTGGAATGACTGGCTCATCATTGAAGTGGGGTGAAAGTGTGGTTGTCACATGGTACTGGAATGACTGGCTCATCATTGAAGTGGGGTGAAAGTGTGGTTGTCACATGTTACTGGAATGACTGGCTCATCATTGAAGTGGGGTGAAAGTGTGGTTGTCACATGGTACTGGAATGACTGGCTCATCATTGAAGTGGGGTTAAAGTGTGGTTGTCACATGGTACTGGAGTGACTAGCTCATCACTGAAGTGGGGTGAAAGTGTGGTTGTCACATGGTACTGGAGTGACTGACTCATCACTGAAGTGGGGTGAAAGTGTGGTTGTCACATGGTACTGGAGTGACTGACTCATCACTGAAGTGGGGTGAAAGTGTGGTTGTCATATGGTACTGGAGTGACTGGTTCATCACTGAAGTGGGGTGAAAGTGTGGTTGTCACATGGTACTGGAATGACTGGCTCATCACTGAAGTGGGGTGAAAGTGTGGTTGTCACATGGTACTGGAGTGACTGGCTCATCACTGAAGTGGGGTGAAAGTGTAGTTGTCACATGGTACTGGAGTGACTGGCTCATCACTGAAGTGGGGTGAAAGTGTAGTTGTCACATGGTACTGGAGTGACTGACTCATCACTGAAGTGGGGTGAAAGTGTGGTTGTCACATGGTACTGGAGTGACTGACTCATCACTGAAGTGGGGTGAAAGTGTAGTTGTCACATGGTACTGGAATGACTGGCTCATCACTGAAGTGGGGTGAAAGTGTGGTTGTCACATGGTACTGGAGTGGCTGGCTCATCTTTGAAGTGGGGTGAAAGTGTAGTTGTCATATGGTACTGGAGTGACTGGCTCATCACTGAAGTGGGGTGAAAGTGTGGTTGTCACATGGTACTGGAATGACTGACTCATCACTGAAGTGGGGTGAATGTGTGGTTGTCACATGGTACTGGAATGACTGACTCATCATTGAAGTGGGGTGAAAGTGTGGTTGTCACATGGTACTGGAATGACTGGCTCATCATTGAAGTGGGGTGAAAGTGTAGTTGTCACATGGTACTGGAATGACTGACTCATCATTGAAGTGGGGTGAAAGTGTAGTTGTCACATGGTACTGGAGTGACTGACTCATCACTGAAGTGGGGTGAAAGTGTGGTTGTCACATGGTACTGGAATGACTGACTCATCACTGAAGTGGGGTGAATGTGTGGTTGTCACATGGTACTGGTATGACTGACTCATCACTGAAGTGGGGTGAAAGTGTGGTTGTCACATGGTACTGGAATGACTGGCTCATCTTTGAAGTGGGGTGAAAGTGTGGTTGTCACATGGTACTGGAGTGACTGACTCATCACTGAAGTGGGGTGAAAGTGTGGTTGTCATATGGTACTGGAGTGACTGACTCATCACTGAAGTGGGGTGAAAGTGTGGTTGTCACATGGTACTGGAGTGACTGACTCATCACTGAAGTGGGGTGAAAGTGTGGTTGTCACATGGTACTGGAATGACTGGCTCATCACTGAAGTGGGGTGAAAGTGTAGTTGTCATATGGTACTGGAGTGACTGACTCATCACTGAAGTGGGGTGAAAGTGTAGTTGTCACATGGTACTGGAATGACTGGCTCATCACTGAAGTGGGGTGAAAGTGTGGTTGTCACATGGTACTGGAGTGACTGACTCATCACTGAAGTGGGGTGAAAGTGTGGTTGTCACATGGTACTGGAGTGACTGACTCATCACTGAAGTGGGGTGAAAGTGTAGTTGTCATATGGTACTGGAATGACTGACTCATCATGCTGGCTCATGTTCCAGACAAACTCTTGTGATGACAAATTGAAAATATTTTGTGTCTTAATACTCTCATCATCACTTTGAGGCAACGTAACATACCGAGCTTCCTAAAATGTAAACAGAACATGGACAAGCATATTGAGTAAAATATTGAGAATATACCGGATGAGGGTGCTGTGTATGTGTGTGAAGATGACATTGATTGGTTGAGCTGTTTTGGTAATTCAGTTTCTTGCTTGTTCACTTGTTCCCTGTCTCAAGTCCGTAATCACGATGGCCTCATTGTTGACTTGTAATAATGTCCCTTGTCTCAAGTCTGTAATCATGATGGCCTCATTGTTGACTTGTAATAATGTCCCCTGTCTCAAGTCTGTAATCACGATGGCCTCATTGTTGACTTGTAATAATGTCCCCCATCTCAAGTCCGTAATCACGATGGCCTCATTGTTGACTTGTAATAATGTCCCGTCTCAAGTCCGTAATCACGATGGCCTCATTGTTGACTTGTAATAATGTCCCTTGTCTCAAGTCCGTAATCATGATGGCCTGATTGTTAACTTGTAATAATGTCCCCTATCTCAAATCAGTAATCACGATGGCCTCATTGTTGACTTGTAATAATAATATCCCCTGTCTCAAGTCAGTAATCACGATGGCTTCATTGTTGACTTGTAATAATGTCCCCTATCTCAAGTCAGTAATCACGATGGCTTCATTGTTGACTTGTAATAATGTCCCCCATCTCAAGTCAGTAATCACGATGGCCTCATTGTTGACTTGTAATAATGTCCCCTATCTCAAGTCAGTAATCACGATGGCGTCATTGCTGACTTGTAATAATATCCCCATCTCAAGTCAGTAATCACGATGACTTCAACAAAGCCATCGTGATTACCAACGTGATCACGATGGCTTCATTGTGGACGAAGCTCAAATGTTTTGTTTCAATATTAAAAAAATTAAGTATAAATGATATATTTAGGGTGAATGAAGTGTCCCAGATATATGTCCTGTAGAATTCCCTTTTGCTTAGTTTTTATACTGGTGACCATATACTGGCTCAAGCGATAGTCACTCATATGGTACACTGCATATAGTTTGGATGTGATTTTAAACTTACGGTCTCTTTTTCCTCTCCCGCGAAAGCTTGGTTCCTTCATCGGAATGCAGATCTGAGGTATGCTCAGTCTCTGGTAATTGGTTGCGACTGATCTCATAAGTAGCTGTTAAACCACAACAGAAGCATATTATATTTCTGTGTTTATCCACAACCATCTCGTAATATCTATCAAATAATCCACACATTGAGGATGATTGATGCTCAAGGTTATTTAAACCAAACAATATTTTTTCCAGTTACATATAATGACACATTAAAACACATGGGATTTAAATAGGTATGCTATTGATAAACTGACTTACATTATCTTGACACTTTACTATATAATGATGACAAGCATACATTTTTTATTTGGAACTGCAGAAACAATGTATTTTTGCACAGTTGACAGTCTCCCAATGTCTGTATGACTATAGTCAAACATAAACATTTCCCATTGGTCAGATCCCACAGCTACAGGTGCCACTAGTAGTCTGTGTGCTTCACAAGTTGGGAAGCCATGGAAAAGTTTGAAAGGATAAAATAAACAAGCCTATACTCACATGCTGTGAACAGTTTCCGTACCCTGTAGACTTGTCAGTTGCCATCTGGTGACTGGCAAGTTTTAATGGCCTTTGTAATTTGCTTAAAGGGTGGCCAAAAGTTTTAATGGCCTTTGTAATTTGCTTAAAGGGTGGCCAAAAGCAACCACCACTTTCGGTCAGCCAACATTCTGGCAAAAGCTCAATTTCCTTTGGGTCACTTTCCACAAATTCGACAATGTAATACATGGCCTGCCAAAAAATGGTTTTACCATATACAAGGTTGTATTTCATAAACAAGTTGTTATTGATAATGTCATGTTAATTTCCCCACCAATTGATTTCCAAAACTATCAAAGAATTATTGATTTGCATATGTATGAAGAAGTGGAACTACAACATGAATGTTCCTGTATGAAATTACAACATACTTACACAATACCTGAGACACTGGATATAGTTCTAGATCCTCTAATATTACAACATACTTACACAATACCTGAGACACTGGATATAGTTCTAGATCCTCTAATATTACAACATACTTACACAATACCTGAGACACTGGATATAGTTCTAGATCCTCTAATATTACAACATACTTACACAACACCTCAGACACTGGATATAGTTCTAGATTCTCTAATATTCTGGAAACCTTGTATATACCCAGAACACTTGATTTGACAGGATAAGAAAACAAATCTTCTTTCACTGCATATTGTTGTTCAGCAACGTGGACACTATTATTGTACAGAACAATATTACAAACTACCATAACAGAACTACCTATCATTATGCAGTGGTTACCTTCAGAGAAATTAATGAAAAACCCTGCAATTTGTGTAGACCTCTGTTGCACACATTCATCTGATGATACATGAATGGGCAGTGGACCACTGGAATGTTTGCTAGCTGCTGGTTCCTGTTGTGAAAGGTTTCAGCCATTCTCCTAACTACTTGCTGTGTTGCTTGTTGTGGTTTACGCACCATTTTTCTCATTGAGAAGAGATCATTTTCAAATGGGAATGCTGAAAAATTGTCTAATGGCCCATATCTTCTTGCATCTTCTGTTGGGTGGACCAAATTATGGACATTATAAACCAGCATTTCTGGACCATATATTTGAGAGAAGTGTTGAACGAAAGATACCAGGACATCGTGAGCAAATTCACTGTATTCACCACAAAGGGTGGGGCTGGTTAAAATAAAATGCCAGTAAATAACAACAAACGTTCTTGTACAAAGTATCAGACAGTTTGTGACACAATACAACAGGTCCCTGTGTACATCAGACAGTTTGTGACACAATACAACAGGTCCTGTGTACATCAGACAGTTTGTAACACAATACAACAGGTCCCTGTGTACATCAGACAGTTTGTGACACAATACAACAGGTCCTGTGTACATCAGACAGTTTGTAACACAATACAACATGTCCCTGTGTATATCAGACAGTTTGTGACACAATACAACAGGTCCCTGTGTACATCAGACAGTTTGTGACACAATACAACAGGTCCCTGTGTACATAAGACAGTTTGTCACACAATACAACAGGTCCCGGTGTACATAAGAACATTTGTGACACAATACAACATGTCCCTGTGTACATCAGACAGTTTGTGACACAATACAACAGGTCCCTGTGTACATAAGACAGTTTGTGACACAATACAACAGGTCCCTGTGTACATCGGACAGTTTGTGACACAATACAACAGGTCCCTGTGTACATCGGACAGTTTGTGACACAATACAACAGGTCCCTGTGTACATCAGACAGTTTGTGACACAATACAACAGGTCCCTGTGTACATCAGACAGTTTGTGACACAATACAACAGGTCCTGTGTACATCAGACAGTTTGTAACACAATACAACATGTCCCTGTGTATATCAGACAGTTTGTGACACAATACAACAGGTCCCTGTGTACATCAGACAGTTTGTGACACAATACAACAGGTCCCTGTGTACATCAGACAGTTTGTGACACAATAGAACAGGTCCCTGTGTACATCAGTTTGTGACACAATAGGACAGGTCCCTGTGTACATCAGACAGTTTGTGACACAATACAACAGATCCCTGTGTACATCAGACAGTTTGTGACAGTACATCAGACAGTTTGTGACACAATACAACAGGTCCCTGTGTACATCAGACAGTTTGTGACACAATACAACAGGTCCCTGTGTACATCAGTTTGTGACACAATACAACAGGCCCCTGTGTACATCAGACAGTTTGTGACACAATACAACAGGCCCCTGTGTACATCAGACAGTTTGTGACACAATACAACAGGTCCCTGTGTACATCAGACAGTTTGTGACACAATACAACAGGTCCCTGTGTACATCAGACAGTTTGTGACAATACAACAGGTCCCTGTGTACATCAGACAGTTTGTGACACAATACAACATGTCCCTGTGTACATCAGACAGTTTGTGACAATACAACAGGTCCCTGTGTACATCAGACAGTTTGTGACAATACAACAGGTCCCTGTGTACATCAGACAGTTTGTAACACAATACAACAGGTCCCTGTGTACATCAGACAGTTTGTGACACAATACAACAGGTCCTGTGTACATCAGACAGTTTGTGACACAATACAACAGGTCCCTGTGTACATCAGACAGTTTGTGACACAATACAACAGGTCCCTGTGTACATCAGACAGTTTGTGACACAATACAACAGGTCCTGTGTACATCAGACAGTTTGTGACAATACAACAGGTCCCTGTGTACATCAGACAGTTTGTGACACAATACAACAGGTCCTGTGTACAAAAAAATTGCCGAAACTCTGTTGCTTTTCTATCTTTCCACTTCTGGTCTTTCTTGCCAGGTACATAAGCTGCCAGACTTGTCAGTGATTCACTGATCTGACGCATCATGTTACAGCCGATTCTTACTCTGACCCATCATCCACAAAAGAATCAAACGCCGTGTTACACCCAAGCAAACTAGATGCATGTAGTCTAGTGGAAATTGGCTGACCATTCCAATTGAGAGACCACCAAATGGCGGGGAACCAATATCGTGGTCTCCATCAGTCATCTCATCAAACTGGACATCTGTGTGCAGTGAGACAGCTATTTCTGGAAATGTCATTTTGTTGCAGTATACCCCTGGTTGTGTGAACTTTTCACAACCATGGTACCCTGAATGCTCTTCGCCTTTTTTAAGAAGGCTCTTGCTGGGGCGTCACATATGACAGCTGCTCTCCAAAGAAAAAACCCTCTCTTTCCAAAAGGGACATCTCAGAAGTAGTCCTTCACAAACTCTGAAACATCGGTTGGCTTTTCAACACCACAAAATAAGCCAATGATGGATGGACTTTTACTAGGCATGTTATCCACCAAATTGGCCAAAACTGCAAGTTAGAGCTCTTAAATAGAGGCCGACCATCAATGTTAATCTGCAGCAGAATGCATTGCTGCATGATACTGCATTGCTGTGATTGTAACTGTGACATTGCTGTGATTGTAACTGTGACATTGTGATTTTAACTGTAATATTGTTGTGATTTTAACTGCGACAGTTTTTCTGCAAGATCATTGGTATCAGAATCACTGAATTCAACATTACTCTCAGAAGTTGACCAATCAATAGTGTTGCTCTCCAAAATAGCTTCACTGTCTAATTCTCTCTCTATGGTTTCTGTAAATTATCACTGATCCCGTCAGTCTCTTGTAACTCTCTATACACAGGTTCATTTGGAACCACATCGTTTGCTCTATCAACAGACTGATGATGTTCAACAGTGACAGTGTCAGTTCCTACAACCTCCACAAGTCCACTGTCAGTACTGGATAAAACGGCTCCAAAATTGTCAGCAACATTGTTATGAACCCGCCTATGTTTTGACCAGTATGAAAAACTTGATTTCACAGAAGTATCCATAATAACTAAAAACTACAGAAAAAAAACAGATCTCCCAGAGATGCCCTATAGAATTCCCTTTTGCTTAGTTTTTATATAGGTGAAGTGATAAAGTGATAGTCACTCATAAGGTACACTGTACGGATTACATGATTAATCGCATATATTGGATGTCATTGGGGAAGTGTTACCATGCAGATCGCGACTATGGCGACCACTTGACAATGGCACCCCAACCAATGAGCATATGTGAGATTCTTCGCTAGATGTCGCTACGATTTTTTTAAGTTAGCGTAACATAGGCGTGACGTCGTCGCGTTGCCGTCTGCCCACTACAAGTTTCCACGGTTGGCCCAACGCTGACATTAGGTCAACATGCAGATCGCGACTGCGGCGAGCATATTACAATGTTGGTCCAACCAAGCTGTGCTAGCTGGGATTCCTGTCATGTAGATGACTACATCTTTACATTATAGCTATACTTTTGGAAAGCTTTGAGTTTACATATTTAATATGAACATTCCAATTAAGTAAACCATCAACATACACACCCAAAAATTTTTGCAACTCTTACTGTCAATTTTAACATTTTGTATATTTATAACATCTTCACTGAGCATACGATTTCCAAATAGCATATAATTAGTTTTATATATGTTTAATGTTAACCTATTTACTGCAAAACAAGTATCCCAGATAGCAGGTATACGTTAGGCCAATGTGGGTATTTGGCGTTGTCCCAACGTTGCTACCCACGGTGGGCCAACGTCATTTTGCTCAGCGGTCCTACATTGGCCCCACTAGTTGGCATGATATTGGGCCAACGTGGGTTTATACAACACTTCTGTTGGGCCAATGTGGTTGTTACACGTGTATGTTGTATTTTCATTGGGCCAACGTGGGTTTGTACTATACTTCCGTTGGGCCAACGTTGGGCTAATGCATACTTATTCCATGGGTGTTTTTTGTTGGGCCAATGTGTGCTTGTATGTGCGTGCATGCATGCGTGCGTGCGTGCGTGCGTTGAGACACTGAACATCGGTTACATAGTATATAAGCAACGTGCGTATAATGAAAACATTGGTCTTGATTGTTAGTAAATGTTTATTAATATGGAACTGTAAAACATGGCATGACACACATTCACGCATGAGATCGTTGTAACATGAAAAACAATGTCCTCTGACTATATTACCCATAAACAGATCATGGTTAATTCAATGGCACTGCAGACATCTCCATGCAAAGCAACATAACAATATGATATAGTTTTATCCATTATATCATTATATTGTGACAAAAATAAATGAGAAACATGACATATTTACCACAACCCAAGAGAGCATATTAATATAATTATAATAGGCATTTATCCAGGCTTTCCAAATATTGACAAAGACAACTACATTTATCCATCACTATAGTCGAGAAAACCCCATGGCATAATTAATATGCCCAAGAGAGCTCCATAATAATTATATAAGGCAAAGCTGCTTTCATGCAGATTTTTCAAATACTTTGACAAAATACAACCATAAACCTCGTAGATCACACAGAATTAGATGGTAGACATGCATCTCTCAGTGAACTATGAGAACTACAGTTACCCTCCAAATGTATGACTAGTTGGAAACCCTATGGCATGACTAGTTGGTAACCCTATGGCATGACGAGTTGGTAACCCTATGGCATGACGAGTTGGTAACCCTATGGCATGACCAGTTGGTAACCCTATGGCATGACCAGTTGGTAACCCTATGGCATGACCAGTTGGTAACCCTATGGCATGACTAGTTGGTAACCCTATGACATGACTAGTTGGTAGCCCTATGGCATGACTAACACCACCCCCTTCCAACCAAGAGAGCAACAATATACCCCCCATGGTCCAGACCTGTCAAATTGATCTAACACAGATTCAGATCTTCATCCTCGCTCTCCTCTCAGGACTGACTGTAGGAGTTCTGGCCAAGGTCCTCCTCATCCGACCCCCATCGCGACCCTTGGCCTACCTCAGTCAGTCCTTCATCACCTTCTCCACTTCCGAGTCCTTAGTGTGTTGACAAGACCAGTTTAACTGCAATTAATATGATAATTCAGGATTACATTTCTATACCATAGCTACAGTGGTTTGTGGTTTTGTCTGATATATCTGCTCTAATATCCACCAGAATAGTCATATCCAACAGAGCCCCATTTGTCCCGGCCTAGTGTCAACATTTGTGGACATGAGACTGAACAAGATTGACAAAGATTTAACAAGATTGTCATCCAAGGCTAAACACCCAGATAGCAATTGGACAAGGAAGCCATTGGCGTATCGAGAGTCCAACATTTTGTTATCTATGTGTGACCTGCCTTCTGAGATATTTATACTTGTGAGATATATTAGGAGACACCATTGTTTGTTGTCCACATGTACCAGCAACAATGTTCTCTTTATGCTCACTTGGATGAACAGCAATGAAATGTCTTTGGGGATCGAGAATATTAACTGATAATTAGTCAATTTGAACCCTTAAAACAGCAATAATCACACAAGAACAGTAATTTAAGATTGTTAGCAACATATATTTCAGTTATGCTATTTTAGACATCCTATGTATATTATGGATCTACTCCTCCTTGGTGAAAATAGCCTTCACCAAATAAGCTTCCACTAATTAAAAACTACATAATATATTTTGTTGAAATACAAACTGTAACATTTTTCTTACCTGTAATTAGTGTAATTAGTAGCTGGATCTTGGCACCAGAAAATGCTCTTTTGGTGCCCTTCCCCATCCAGTTCACCTGCTTGGCCAGGTGAGTGGACAGCACGTGTCACATAGTGGGGCGGACATTGTCGTTTGTGGTTTCCCCTCCAATTGTGCCGAGGAATGCCAACTGCAACAACGAAAATCCGTTACTTTTAATACCACGAACGCCGACGTCTGTTTGCCGAGTAGGGGAATGTCCGTATCTCTAAGGTTTAACGCACCATAGCTAATTAATTATTTAGCCTCGGTGAACTTGCTGATATGATGGGTGGTTACAATTTGATATGATGGGTGGTTACAATTTGATATGATGGGTGGTGACAATTAAACATGTAGGCCCCCTATTATTACACTGCTTACATCATACCACTGTAGTATCTAAACAAAACAAAACTATAGTTCCAACAGGAACACATAGCTGTACAGATATGCCCCACGCTACATGCATACAAGAAATCAAATCACGAGTTCAGATATTTGTTGTGTGTGCGAGGTGCTATTGTACAACACAGTTCTGAAACCACAAACCAGTGGCATGGTAAATAAGAGGGGATATGCCCCACTTTCCCCTACCAAAAAGTAAATTCATAGTGGGTTTCATTATACAACAAACACCAGCTTATCTAGAAACTCCCTTGCAATTATGACATATATATGTGACGGTTTCACAGCCCTGAGCATCTGTCTTGCCTGCATAGCCATAGAAGTTGATCCCATTTCTAAATATGTGTACATCAACACCTATGGAAGTGCACAATGTTTCAAATGACAAGCAAAACAACATCATCCAATTATTTAACAGACTGTGTGCAGAAATATGTGTTTGTATGAGACATGCATGACAGTGGCTACAACTGTTGTGTAGTATACATACCACATTCTTCTCTGTGTCTCGTCCACAGAGACATGACAGTGGCTACAACTGATGTATAGTATACATACCACATTCTTCTCTGTGTCTCGTCCACAGAGACATGACAGTGGCTACAACTGATGTATAGTATACATACCACATTCTTCTCTGTGTCTCGACCACAGAGACATGACAGTGGCTACAACTGATGTATAGTATACATACCACATTCTTCTCTGTGTCTCGTCCACAGAGACATACATGACAGTGGCTACAACTGATGTATAGTATACATACCACATTCTTCTCCGTGTCTCATCCACAGAGACATACATGACAGTGGCTTCTCTGTGTCTCATCCACAGAGACATGACAGTGGCTACAACTGATGTATAGTATACATACCACATTCTTCTCTGTGTCTCGTCCACAGAGACATGACAGTGGCTACAACTGATGTATAGTATACATACCACATTCTTCTCTGTGTCTCATCCACAGAGACATACATGACAGTGGCTACAACTGATGTATAGTATACATACCACATTCTTCTCTGTGTCTCATCCACAGAGACATGACAGTGGCTACAACTGATGTATAGTATACATACCACATTCTTCTCTGTGTCTAGTCCACAGAGACATGACAGTGGCTACAACTGATGTATAGTATACATACCACATTCTTCTCCGTGTCTCATCCACAGAGACATACATGACAGTGGCTACAACTGATGTATAGTATGCATACCACATTCTTCTCTGTGTCTCGTCCACAGAGACATGACAGTGGCTACAACTGATGTATAGTATACATACCACATTCTTCTCTGTGTCTAGTCCACAGAGACATGACAGTGGCTACAACTGATGTATAGTATACATACCACATTCTTCTCTGTGTCTCATCCACAGAGACATGACTGTGGCTACAACTGATGTATAGTATACATACCACATTCTTCTCCGTGTCTCATCCACAGAGACATACATGACAGTGGCTACAACTGATGTGTAGTATACATACCACATTCTTCTCTGTGTCTCGTCCACAGAGACATGACAGTGGCTACAACTGATGTATAGTATACATACCACATTCTTCTCTGTGTCTAGTCCACAGAGACATGACAGTGGCTACAACTGATGTATAGTATACATACCACATTCTTCTCTGTGTCTCATCCACAGAGACATACATGAAAGTGGCTACAACTGATGTATAGTATACATACCACATTCTTCTCTGTGCCACGTCCACAGAGACATGACAGTGGCTACAACTGATGTATAGTATACATACCACATTCTTCTCTGTGTCTCGTCCACAGAGACATGACAGTGGCTATAACTGATGTGTAGTATACATACCACATTCTTCTCTGTGTCTCGACCACAGAGACATACATGACAGTGGCTACAACTGATGTGTAGTATACATACCACATTCTTCTCTGTGTCTCGTCCACAGAGACATACATGACAGTGGCTACAACTGATGTATAGTATACATACCACATTCTTCTCTGTGTCTCATCCACAGAGACATACATGACAGTGGCTACAACTGATGTATAGTATACATACCACATTTTTCTCTGTGTCTAGTCCACAGAGAAATGACAGTGGCTACAACTGATGTATAGTATACATACCACATTCTTCTCTGTGTCTTGTCCACAGAGACATGACAGTGGCTACAACTGATGTATAGTATACATACCACATTCTTCTCTGTGTCTCGTCCACAGAGACATGACAGTGGCTACAACTGATGTATAGTATACATACCACATTCTTCTCCGTGTCTCGTCCACAGAGACATACATGACAGTGGCTACAACTGATGTATAGTATACATACCACATTCTTCTCTGTGTCTCGTCCACAGAGACATGACAGTGGCTACAACTGATGTATAGTATACATACCACATTCTTCTCTGTGTCTTGTCCACAGAGACATGACAGTGGCTACAACTGATGTATAGTATACATACCACATTCTTCTCTGTGTCTCGTCCACAGAGACATGACAGTGGCTACAACTGATGTATAGTATACATACCACATTCTTCTCTGTGTCTCGTCCACAGAGACATGACAGTGGCTACAACTGATGTATAGTATACATACCACATTCTTCTCTGTGTCTTGTCCACAGAGACATGACAGTGGCTACAACTGATGTATAGTATACATACCACATTCTTCTCTGTGTCTCGTCCACAGAGACATGACAGTGGCTACAACTGATGTATAGTATACATACCACATTCTTCTCCGTGTCTCGTCCACATAGACATGACAGTGGCTACAACTGATGTATAGTATACATACCACATTCTTCTCTGTGTCTCGTCCACAGAGACATACATGACAGTGGCTACAACTGATGTATAGTATACATACCACATTCTTCTCCGTGTCTCGTCCACAGAGACATGACAGTGGCTACAACTGATGTATAGTATACATACCACATTCTTCTCTCTGTCTCGTCCACAGAGACATACATGACAGTGGCTACAACTGATGTATAGTATACATACCACATTCTTCTCTGTGTCTCATCCACAGAGACATGACAGTGGCTACAACTGATGTATAGTATACATACCACATTCTTCTCTGTGTCTCATCCACAGAGACATACATGACAGTGGCTACAACTGATGTATAGTATACATACCACATTCTTCTCTGTGTCTCGTCCACAGAGACATGACAGTGGCTACAACTGATGTATAGTATACATACCACATTCTTCTGTGTCTCGTCCACAGAGACATGACAGTGACTACAACTGATGTACAGTATACATACCACATTCTTCTATGTGTCTCGACCACAGAGACATGACAGTGGCTACAACTGATGTATAGTATACATACCACATTCTTCTCTGTGTCTCGACCACAGAGACATGACAGTGGCTACAATTGATGTATAGTATACATACCACATTCTTCTCTGTGTCTCGACCACAGAGACATGACAGTGGCTACAACTGATGTATAGTATACATACCACATTTTTCTCTGTGTCTCGTCCACAGAGACATGACAGTGGCTACAACTGATGTATAGTATATATACCACATTCTTCTCTGTCTCGTCCACAGAGACATGACAGTGACTACAACTGATGTATAGTATACATACCACATTCTTCTCTGTGTCTCGTCCACAGAGGCATACATGACAGTGGCTACAACTGATGTATAGTATACATACCACATTCTTCTCCGTGTCTCGTCCACAGAGACATACATGACAGTGGCTACAACTGATGTATAGTATACATACCACATTCTTCTCTGTGTCTCATCCACAGAGACATACATGACAGTGGCTACAACTGATGTATAGTATACATACCACATTCTTCTCTGTGTCTTGTCCACAGAGACATGACAGTGGCTACAACTGATGTATAGTATACATACCACATTCTTCTCTGTGTCTCGTCCACAGAGACATGACAGTGGCTACAACTGATGTATAGTATACATACCACATTCTTCTCCGTGTCTCGTCCACAGAGACATACATGACAGTGGCTACAACTGATGTATAGTATACATACCACATTCTTCTCTGTGTCTCGTCCACAGAGACATGACAGTGGCTACAACTGATGTATAATATACATACCACATTCTTCTCTGTGTCTCGTCCACAGAGACATGACAGTGGCTACAACTGATGTATAGTATACATACCACATTCTTCTCTGTGTCTCGTCCACAGAGACATGACAGTGGCTACAACTGATGTATAGTATACATACCACATTCTTCTCTGTGTCTCGTCCACAGAGACATGACAGTGGCTACAACTGATGTATAGTATACATACCACATTCTTCTCTGTGTCTCGTCCACAGAGACATGACAGTGGCTACAACTGATGTATAGTATACATACCACATTCTTCTCTGTGTCTTGTCCACAGAGACATGACAGTGGCTACAACTGATGTATAGTATACATACCACATTCTTCTCTGTGTCTCGTCCACAGAGACATGACAGTGGCTACAACTGATGTATAGTATACATACCACATTCTTCTCCGTGTCTCGTCCACATAGACATGACAGTGGCTACAACTGATGTATAGTATACATACCACATTCTTCTCTGTGTCTCGTCCACAGAGACATACATGACAGTGGCTACAACTGATGTATAGTATACATACCACATTCTTCTCCGTGTCTCGTCCACAGAGACATGACAGTGGCTACAACTGATGTATAGTATACATACCACATT
This sequence comes from Lamellibrachia columna, assembly GCA_963662155.1. Lineage (NCBI taxonomy): Eukaryota > Metazoa > Annelida > Polychaeta > Sabellida > Siboglinidae > Lamellibrachia > Lamellibrachia columna. The sequence goes on along the minus strand of OY759264.1, from coordinate 60,834,344 downwards.
CTTCTCTCTGTCTCGTCCACAGAGACATACATGACAGTGGCTACAACTGATGTATAGTATACATACCACATTCTTCTCTGTGTCTCATCCACAGAGACATGACAGTGGCTACAACTGATGTATAGTATACATACCACATTCTTCTCTGTGTCTCATCCACAGAGACATACATGACAGTGGCTACAACTGATGTATAGTATACATACCACATTCTTCTCTGTGTCTCATCCACAGAGACATACATGACAGTGGCTACAACTAATGTATAGTATACATACCACATTCTTCTCTGTGTCTCGTCCACAGAGACATGACAGTGGCTACAACTGATGTATAGTATACATACCACATTCTTCTGTGTCTCGTCCACAGAGACATGACAGTGACTACAACTGATGTACAGTATACATACCACATTCTTCTATGTGTCTCGACCACAGAGACATGACAGTGGCTACAACTGATGTATAGTATACATACCACATTCTTCTCTGTGTCTCGACCACAGAGACATGACAGTGGCTACAACTGATGTATAGTATACATACCACATTCTTCTCTGTGTCTCGACCACAGAGACATGACAGTGGCTACAACTGATGTATAGTATACATACCACATTTTTCTCTGTGTCTCGTCCACAGAGACATGACAGTGGCTACAACTGATGTATAGTATATATACCACATTCTTCTCTGTCTCGTCCACAGAGACATGACAGTGACTACAACTGATGTATAGTATACATACCACATTCTTCTCTGTGTCTCGTCCACAGAGGCATACATGACAGTGGCTACAACTGATGTATAGTATACATACCACATTCTTCTCCGTGTCTCGTCCACAGAGACATACATGACAGTGGCTACAACTGATGTATAGTATACATACCACATTCTTCTCTGTGTCTCATCCACAGAGACATACATGACAGTGGCTACAACTGATGTATAGTATACATACCACATTCTTCTCTGTGTCTCATCCACAGAGACATACATGACAGTGGCTACAACTGATGTATAGTATACATACCACATTCTTCTCTGTGTCTCGTCCACACAGACATGACAGTGGCTACAACTGATGTATAGTATATATACCACATTCTTCTCTGTCTCATCCACAGAGACATGACAGTGACTACAACTGATGTATAGTATACATACCACATTCTTCTGTGTCTCGTCCACAGAGACATGACAGTGGCTACAACTGATGTATAGTATACATACCACATTCTTCTCTGTGTCTCGTCCACACAGACATGACAGTGGCTACAACTGATGTATAGTATATATACCACATTCTTCTCTGTCTCGTCCACAGAGACATGACAGTGACTACAACTGATGTATAGTATACATACCACATTCTTCTCTGTGTCTCGTCCACAGAGACATGACAGTGACTACAACTGATGTATAGTATACATACCACATTCTTCTCTGTGTCTCGACCACAGAGACATGACAGTGGCTACAACTGATGTATAGTATACATACCACATTCTTCTCTGTGTCTCGACCACAGAGACATGACAGTGGCTACAATTGATGTATAGTATACATACCACATTCTTCTCTGTGTCTCGACCACAGAGTCATGACAGTGGCTACAACTGATGTATAGTATATATACCACATTTTTCTCTGTCTCGTCCACAGAGACATGACAGTGACTACAACTGATGTATAGTATACATACCACATTCTTCTCTGTGTCTCGTCCACAGAGACATACATGACAGTGGCTACAACTGATGTGTAGTATACATACCACATTCTTCTCTGTGTCTAGTCCACAGAGACATGACAGTGGCTACAACTGATGTATAGTATACATACCACATTCTTCTCTGTGTCTCGTCTACAGAGACATGACAGTGGCTACAACTGATGTATAGTATACATACCACATTCTTCTCTGTGTCTCGACCACAGAGACATGACAGTGGCTACAACTGATGTATAATATACATACCACATTCTTCTCTGTGTCTCGTCCACAGAGACATGACAGTGGCTACAACTGATGTATAGTATACATACCACATTCTTCTCCGTGTCTCGACCACAGAGACATGACAGTGGCTACAACTGATGTATAGTATACATACCACATTCTTCTCTGTGTCTCGTCCACAGAACAGTCTCTCCACCTCCAACATGTGCTGCAGGTTCGTCAGTGTCAACTCCACTCCCTCTGGAAGTTCTGCCCCAAGCTTCCTCACAAACCTCAGTTCTGGGACAGTCTTAGTAAGATGTCAATAAAGAATACATTGCAATCAACTGTATTTAAGCAGCAAGTCGTTATTCCATTAATCCCTTAATGGGATTATGCCTCAGTTAGACTTCCTGGTGTGTTACACACGAATGTAGGGCATAGTAAGTTTGGATATACAGTAGTACCTGCCTTCAGCGACCCCTCTGATCAGCGATCACCTGCTATGTACGGACACTTTTCCAATGTCCCGATCGTTTTTCAACGGATATGTCCCTTAAATCAGCGGACACCTGCTCAACGCGGACGCGGACAACGATTTTTTATTATTATTCCCCTGCTAGGGCGGACAGTCATCTTTATTTTTGATTTTTTTTCTTTGAAAAACATTTTAAAGATGGCGTTGGCCATTTCCTGCACAGCACCATGCATGCTGGGAGCGGTGGTTTTTTTAAGTAACGCGAGATCGCGAACTGCACAGCCTGTGATTCAAACTCACAACAGTTTTACATTCGATCGATCCAGACATGTTTTAGTAGTGAATAGAAATTATGAAGTGTTTTGCAAAGTGCGGCTTTAGCAGTGACACCCTTGACGATGTGCCCGAGGATGAGGATGTGCTACAGCCGGTAGGCTTTGCCTATGACGAGTTGCTCGGTGTCATGTCGTGGGCTGACTACGTCTCCATGGACGATGGCACCAGCACGACTGATGTCGCTAGCGATGAATGAACTTGTGATGTTTGCCATTAGGGCTAGTGACCCAGCCATGCTGGAAGCTGTCACGAAAAGAAAATTTAAATATAATATGGGTAATTTGAATGTTAATATGATACAGTGTATGGGTAATGTGGATACAAATATAGGTACATAATTGGGTAATTTAAATATGATATGGGAAACTTGGATGTTAATACATATAGGTAATGTTGATGTAAATATGATGTTGATGTAGGTAATGTGGGTGTAAAAAGAGGCACTTAATGGAAACAGTAGAACAAATCAGTATACCACTTGCAAGAGTATTCAACTTGTCATTAAAAGAGGGAGTTGTTCCGTTCGAATGGAAAGAAGCAAACATCATACCTTTATTTAAAAAGGGTTCAAGAAATGTCAGAGAATTACAGACCAGTGAGTTTAACGTCAGTGATTTGTAAATTATTAGAAAGGTTAATTAAAGACCATATGGTGGACTTCCTCGTTAAGCATAAATTATTAAATTCATCTCAACATGGATTCCTTAAAGCGAGGTCATGCTTAACAAATATGTTGTTTTTTGGAAGAAATCACTAAGTGGATAGACGTGGGATCGCCAGTAGATATTATCTACTTAGATTTTCAGAAAGCTTTTGACAAAGTGCCACATCAAAGATTACTACTTAAATTAAAAGCCCATGGTATCGGGGACAGCATAACTGACTGGATAGAACAATGGCTGACTGACAGAAGACAACGAGTTGTAGTAGATGGAGAAGTTTCAAATTGGAAATCGGTTTTGAGTGGGGTACCTCAAGGATCAGTATTAGGACCTATATTATTCTTAATTTATATCAATGACTTGGACGACAGTATAACAAGTAACGTACTGAAATTTGCGGATGACACAAAACTGTTTAGAAAGGTTAATACTGATGGTGATAAACAACATTTACAAAACGATCTAGACAGATTAGTGAAATGGTCTGAGAAATGGCAGATGTTGTTCAATTTTGGGAAATGTAAATGCCTACATACAGGACATAGGAACTTGAATGTAAACTATAAAATGGGAGATACTGTTCTGGGTACTACTATAAAAGAAAAGGACTTAGGAGTTACAGTAAGCGCTGATATGAAAGTTTCAGAGCAGTGTGGTATTGCAGCTTCAAAGGGTAATCAAATTCTTGGATTAATTAGAAGAAACATAACATACAAGGGAAAAAAGTTAATTATACCTCTTTATAAAGCAATAGTTAGACCTCATTTAGAATACTGTATACAAGCATGGAGACCATATCGTAAGAAAGATATAGATATGCTTGAACGCATACAAAGGAGAGCAACTAAAATGATTCCAGAACTGAGAGACCTTAGTTATGAAGAACGCCTGAAAGAATGTGGTTTAACAACTCTAGAGACAAGGAGGTTAAGAGGAGATCAGATTGAAGTTTTTAAGATATTGAATGGGTATGAAAATATTGATAGAAATATGTTTTTCTCACTCAAGAAGGATAGCAGAACTAGAGGACATGAGGTAAAATTAGTAAAGGATCAATGTAGATTGGACATCAGGAAGCACTCGTTCTCACAGAGGACAATAAATGAATGGAACAAATTGTCTACAGATTGTGTAACTGCTAGCAGCGTGAATATGTTTAAAAACAAGGTTGACACATATCTCAGGAGGGCGGGTTATAAGTAGATGAACATTGTTGGACTCTCGATAAGCCAATGGCTTCCTTGTCCACTTGCCATCTGGGCCTTTGGCTTGGATGGCAAATCTTGTTAAATAAAGATTGCAAATATGTTCCAAAAAATGTTGTCTGAATTTCCTGTCCCCCTGACTGTCCCTCTGATGAGGGGACACCTGCGATGTAGGGACACTATTGCTTGTCCCCACCAGTGTCCCTACAAGGCAGGTACTACTGTAGGACATTTAAAAAATTCATATCATCTGACATAAGTGCCTTTGAGCAGGGGCATTGCCAAGTTTGCTGGTAGAACCTGTTGACAGTGTAACTGGATTTTTAGATGATTTTAATAGGCGGAAGAATTTTTTTTAATTATTTCGCCACAAGTGCCTAGTAATTCATGCAGAAATTGGTAAACACTGACGGGTATGACACGTTCAGCCATTTTAAGAGTTAGAAATATGTGATTTTGACAAAACTTGACAAGCATGTCAATGAGATGATGATAACGGCAGGTAAGAAGTTTCAGAATGTTTTATGGTCCCGTTTTCTTATAATTATGCAAAACGTTAACATGATCACCAATGGGAAATGTAACTGTAGGCTGATCCCAAGTAAGCAGACGTCGTGGTCACAGCACGGTTATAAAATTTTTATACGCTTATGTTTCAGTCGTTGTTGTTAGCTTAATTGTGGATATTGCAGGTAATTTGGATGAAATTATTAGTTTGTTATAACACATTTCTTATAATTTTTATAATTTGCAATTCCGATAATATGAGGAGTCATATTTTCGTAAATAAATAAAACCAGCTGCTAACCTGCCCAACGTTGTGTGTGTTTGACTTAGAAAATTATCAGTGTCATGCTAGTTAATATTATATTATTATATATATTTTATTGATTTCATCTAGTCAACAAGATCATTATTTATTAAGCACCGCTATTATTTAAGTTTTAACCGTTTCCTTTAGGAGGTGTCCTATAACTGATCCACTATGTAGCAAAAATGTCAAATAAATATACATTCTAATGTTGTGCTATAACGTTTGATGTGCATCAGCTGATATGTTATGCAATTTGATGATTAATAAGACATTTAATTGTTAAAAAACAAAATTTGTTTTCATTTTCAATGTGTTAAAATTTACAAGAGAACCTATGATATGCTAAACACTTAAGATAAGCACCTTTTGTATAGAAAATAATAATTGCATTTCATGTCTATTCACCACGCCTTGGTATGCATTTCATGTTGTGTGCAGTTCTTTTTAAGTGCCTGGGCACAAGGAAATGAAGGTGTGCAACCCAAAAAGTAGCTAACTCTGTCTCTAGCTATAGCCCCATCTCTAGCTAACCCCATTCCTAGTTAACCCTAAACCTGAAGTGGTTTACAGAAGATATAACCATACCCATAGGCGCAGGTTGATAAGAAAAGTGAACAGTTTGCTTGGAAAAGGCAGAGAGCAGTAACAGTCACGAATAGCATGGTATAGAGCGGATGCCAAAATGGAAATTTGGTAAAAATTAGGGGGTATGGCCCCAGTTTATGAGGGAGCAGGTAGCCATTTTGTACAAGCACAGTCATTTAGCAAACAGGTTTAGCAAAGTAGCAACTGTGTCCTCCACTCCTCTGCCAGGCCGACACACAAATTGTAGGGGTCTAGAAGATGGACTGTACGGTTCATGATCATGGTTTTGACAATTTTTTCAAAACTCTTCATTATGTCAACGCTACTGGACAAAAATCATTTGGGCTGGCAGTGTGAAGTTTTTGGGGAGAGGAATGACAGTTGACGCTTTCCACAAGGTAGGGATTTTCTGTAAGCTGAGAGCGACCTGGGAGATGAAGTGGAAGATACCAGACAACTGAGTGGCACAATTCTTCAAAACCTGACCGGAAATGCCATAAGGACCGGGACTTTTCTTAATGCGTGTACACTGGAATACTCTCAACACATCTTCTTCAATTACTAATTCACCACCAGACTTTGTTGATCTCCTAATATTGTCAATGACAGAACGAAAATCGTGTATGTCGAAACGAGAGCAGAAAGAATTCATATCCTTTGCAAAGACCCTGTCATCTCTACCCCCCAATGGTGATAAGTGACTGGAATTCTGTCTATTTTACTGCATGTCACTCTTCGTCTTAATGCCTTCCCAGTCTGTTCTCATATCACCTGTTTTAAACTTCAGTTCTATTTTGTTTTTGTAACTCTCCCCTGTTTTCATAATTTCTGATCTGACAGTTCTTTGAACTTTCCTTCGCTCAGCTAAATCTGCCTGAAAGCAAGCCTTTTTCTTCTCATTCAATACCTTTTTTAGTTGTTTATAAACCCAAGGTTTGTTGTTTGGGTACACTTTGCACTTCTGCATGGGTATAACAGTGTCAACGCAGAAAGAAACATAACTGGTCACAACATCGGTAAGTTCATCCAGGCTATCACAGGAATGCCGAAAAACATCCCAGTTAGTACAGTCAAAACAACCCTGCAGTCTAGCTACACTGTCTTCATTCCAGTTAGTACAGTCAAAACAACCCTGCAGTCTGGCTACACTGTCTTCATTCCAGTTAGTACAGTCAAAACAACCCTGCAGTCTAGCTACACTGTCTTCATCCCAGTTAGTACAGTCAAAACAACCCTGCAGTCTAGCTACACTGTCTTCATCCCAGTTAGTACAGTCAAAACAACCCTGCAGTCTAGCTACACTGTCTTCATCCCAGTTAGTACAGTCAAAACAACCCTGCAGTCTAGCTACACTGTCTTCATCCCAGTTAGTACAGTCAAAACAACCCTGCAGTCTAGCTACACTGTCTTCATCCCAGTTAGTACAGTCAAAACAACCCTGCAGTCTAGCTACACTGTCTTCATCCCAGTTAGTACAGTCAAAACAACCCTGCAGTCTAGCTACACTGTCTTCATCCCAGTTAGTACAGTCAAAACAACCCTGCAGTCTAGCTACACTGTCTTCATCCCAGTTAGTACAGTCAAAACAACCCTGCAGTCTAGCTACACTGTCTTCATCCCAGTTAGTACAGTCAAAACAACCCTGCAGTCTAGCTACACTGTCTTCATCCCAGTTAGTACAGTCAAAACAACCCTGCAGTCTGGCTACACTGTCTTCATCCCAGTTAGTACAGTCAAAACAACCCTGCAGTCTGGCTACACTGTCTTCATCCCAGTTAGTACAGTCAAAACAACCCTGCAGTCTAGCTACACTGTCTTCATCCCAGTTAGTACAGTCAAAACAACCCTGCAGTCTGGCTATACTGTCTTCATCCCAGTTAGTACAGTCAAAACAACCCTGCAGTCTAGCTACACTGTCTTCATCCCAGTTAGTACAGTCAAAACAACCATGCAGTCTAGCTACACTGTCTTCATCCCAGTTAGTACAGTCAAAACAACCCTGCAGTCTAGCTACACTGTCTTCATCCCAGTTAGTACAGTCAAAACAACCCTGCAGTCTAGCTACACTGTCTTCATCCCAGTTAGTACAGTCAAAACAACCCTGCAGTCTAGCTACACTGTCTTCATCCCAGTTAGTACAGTCAAAACAACCCTGCAGTCTAGCTACACTGTCTTCATCCCAGTTAATACAGTCAAAACAACCCTGCAGTCTAGCTACACTGTCTTCATCCCAGTTAGTACAGTCAAAACAACCCTGCAGTCTAGCTACACTGTCTTCATCCCAGTTAGTACAGTCAAAACAACCCTGCAGTCTAGCTACACTGTCTTCATCCCAGTTAGTACAGTCAAAACAACCCTGCAGTCTAGCTACACTGTCTTCATCCCAGTTAGTACAGTCAAAACAACCCTGCAGTCTAGCTACACTGTCTTCATTCCAGTTAGTACAGTCAAAACAACCCTGCAGTCTAGCTACACTGTCTTCATCCCAGTTAGTAGTCAAAACAACCCTGCAGTCTAGCTACACTGTCTTCATCCCAGTTAGTACAGTCAAAACAACCCTGCAGTCTAGCTACACTGTCTTCATCCCAGTTAGTACAGTCAAAACAACCCTGCAGTCTAGCTACACTGTCTTCATCCCAGTTAGTACAGTCAAAACAACCCTGCAGTCTAGCTACACTGTCTTCATCCCAGTTAGTACAGTCAAAACAACCCTGCAGTCTAGCTACACTGTCTTCATCCCAGTTAGTACAGTCAAAACAACCCTGCAGTCTAGCTACACTGTCTTCATCCCAGTTAGTACAGTCAAAACAACCCTGCAGTCTAGCTACACTGTCTTCATCCCAGTTAGTACAGTCAAAACAACCCTGCAGTCTAGCTACACTGTCTTCATCCCAGTTAGTACAGTCAAAACAACCCTGCAGTCTGGCTACACTGTCTTCATCCCAGTTAGTACAGTCAAAACAACCCTGCAGTCTGGCTACACTGTCTTCATCCCAGTTAGTACAGTCAAAACAACCCTGCAGTCTGGCTACACTGTCTTCATCCCAGTTAGTACAGTCAAAACAACCCTGCAGTCTGGCTACACTGTCTTCATCCCAGTTAGTACAGTCAAAACAACCCTGCAGTCTAGCTACACTGTCTTCATCCCAGTTAGTACAGTCAAAACAACCCTGCAGTCTAGCTACACTGTCTTCATCCCAGTTAGTACAGTCAAAACAACCCTGCAGTCTAGCTACACTGTCTTCATCCCAGTTAGTACAGTCAAAACAACCCTGCAGTCTAGCTACACTGTCTTCATCCCAGTTAGTACAGTCAAAACAACCCTGCAGTCTAGCTACACTGTCTTCATCCCAGTTAGTACAGTCAAAACAACCCTGCAGTCTAGCTACACTGTCTTCATCCCAGTTAGTACAGTCAAAACAACCCTGCAGTCTAGCTACACTGTCTTCATCCCAGTTAGTACAGTCAAAACAACCCTGCAGTCTAGCTACACTGTCTTCATCCCAGTTAGTACAGTCAAAACAACCCTGCAGTCTAGCTACACTGTCTTCATCCCAGTTAGTACAGTCAAAACAACCCTGCAGTCTAGCTACACTGTCTTCATCCCAGTTAGTACAGTCAAAACAACCCTGCAGTCTAGCTACACTGTCTTCATCCCAGTTAGTACAGTCAAAACAACCCTGCAGTCTAGCTACACTGTCTTCATCCCAGTTAGTACAGTCAAAACAACCCTGCAGTCTAGCTACACTGTCTTCATCCCAGTTAGTACAGTCAAAACAACCCTGCAGTCTAGCTACACTGTCTTCATCCCAGTTAGTACAGTCAAAACAACCCTGCAGTCTAGCTACACTGTCTTCATCCCAGTTAGTACAGTCAAAACAACCCTGCAGTCTAGCTACACTGTCTTCATCCCAGTTAGTACAGTCAAAACAACCCTGCAGTCTAGCTACACTGTCTTCATTCCACACCTTCACCTGTCGTCCAACACATTTTGCACGCTTCAGAAGGCATCTATAAATAGTAACCAGGTGAACAGTGTTGTGATTGGCGTCGCCGATCGGTGGCTCGGCTATGGACCTATACGCAGGCACTGAACCGTAGCACAGGTCAATAGTCCGGTTCATGCGGGTTGGGCACGTGATGTACTGGTGGTCGGAAGGCAGACTTTGCTTAAGGCTGCACTGATTGAAATCACCCAGTATAAGTCAAGTTTCTGTGTCACATCACAAATATGCTGAGCGACTCTATCCATGTTGGCTCTGGGGTGTGTGTAAACAACTGTCACAAACAATTGAGGAAATTCACGATGTAGATACAGTGGCCGTAGTGAAACAGTCAACAGTTCAATGTTGGGGCGGGGGGGGGGGTGGGGGTGCAGAGCCGATCACGCACAATCAATCACAGCTAATAGCTTCTACAAACAAACCTGTCAATACTCCTGCTCAATGACACTCATGTCACATAATATGAATTTATTAAGTTCACATTTCACTATTTCATACACCCTACATTCGTGTGAAACAGTAAACAAGAAAGTCAACTGTGGTCTTACCCCAAATAAAAATGGTAATTGTGGAATTTTTTTTTTATTTATCCTGATAGTAAAGGTAAATGAATATCATGCAATCATGCCAAAAATGATGTCCTACCTAGTTGTTGGGGTTGTTTACATACACAAGGAACCACCAGTGCATGTGTTCTGTAATCATCTTCTATATAGCCAGTTATTCCATACTGAAAATTGTAATAACGTCTTTACCTGGTGCTACAACACACCTGTGTAAACAGATTAAAATATCATATTCAAGTGTGAATTACTGAAAAGCCAGACGTCTCAACTTGTTGAATTGCATAACATTACATAACCTACTTAGTGGAGTCCTCAGAAATAACTCACCTTCTCTGTGGACCAGTTACTTTAGCTCACTAGGCCATATCAGGTAACAGCTGGGCCTGTGCAGCATTTTCTCAACTCCCAATAGATGCATGCTCCTCGAATCCGGGACATTTAGCCAATGAAATGTCCCCCCCTGCAAATGATGGCTAAATGGCCGTTGGCTAAGTGTCCATTGGCGAAATGTCCATTGGCTAAGTGTATGTTGGCTAAATGTCCATTGGCTAAATGTCCAGATACCATCTGGAACTTGTTGTTTGGGATGGCAATCTTGTTAAATCCCAGCTGAGTTATATGAATGTTTTCTATTATAGGACCATTAAAAACACTTTTATTATGTCAATTCTATTGCAATAACCATGATATTAATTGCAATGTAACAGCCCCTGATTTGTAATAATTATTGTTACATTTAGTAGATGTGGTTTTACTTGGTATTGTTGAGTTTTCACAAATTTACACAGTGAATCACTTATCTGCACATTGAATGCACTGAAGCCACAAAGGCTTCGCTTCAAGAGGCAGCACCTTTTGATTCTTTTCCCAATCAGAAACCCCTAGTTCATATCCATAGTTGTACTAGTTACCAGTCCAGGCCATAATCCTTGTATTTATTTAATTAAGCCAGGAAGTCCAGTAAGCCCACAATGTAAGTTTGGTGACTCAAGTCAGACAGCCTGCACTACTATTGTTTGGTGCCAATTTGTAGTGTGGTTAAAGTACAAAGGGAATATTGAGCCCTGGACATTGTCAGGTGCTAACCCACCCTCTCAGCAAACACTAGTTGTGGACTTGTGGTCACTGCCAGCCACAACATGCCTAACAGTGTTCACTGATTCATATATGTTTAATGGTTATATTTCTTTTCTCTTGTTATGTTGCGCTATAAAATGTATTTTGAAAAGTATTTTCAATTGAAATACATTTTACCCCATATTTGAATGCGAATCACACCTTTGAATGGAATGCAACCCCCAGTTTGGTTCCAAACATAGTTTTTTTTACAGTTTTCCTCATAAAAAAGTGGGATCAACTGCCGTTGCATTGTCAACTCTTCCTGAATTATATAAATGGTACAAATCATACAAGATGTACCGGTACTCGTACTCGTGGAAATGTATTTGTACTCAGCTTTGAGCAATGTACTTGTACTCGTTCTCAGACATCACTCATACTTTACTCATGAAAATGTACTCAGCCCCAGGTCGGGTAATCACGTAGAATCTTTCTCAGCTTGCTACTGCTATCATGTCAATATACCTAATTTAAATCTTTTTCTACCATGCTGTGGTTGGATTTTCATAATCCTACAAATCACTAATTAGGAAAACTATGAACATGCACTATATTTGGTATTGTTCCAGAAATAATTATATGACAATGTTACTAGTCTTGAAATGTGGAATAACACTACAGTACTTGTTGTACAGCTACCTGATGTGACCGAGTCAACAATAACACTACAGTACTTGTTGTACAGCTACCTGATGTGACCGAGTCAACAATAACACTACAGTACTTCTTGTACAGCTGCCTGATGTGACCGAGTCAACAATAACACTACAGTACTTCTTGTACAGCTACCTGATGTGACCGAGTCAACAATAACACTACAGTACTTCTTGTACAGCTACCTGATGTGACCGAGTCAACAATAACACTACAGTACTTCTTGTACAGCTGCCTGATGTGACCGAGTCAACAATAACACTACAGTACTTCTTGTACAGCTACCTGATGTGACCGAGTCAACAATAACACTAGAGTACTTGTTATACAGCTACCTGATGTGACAGAGTCAACAATAACACTACAGTACTTCTTGTACAGCTGCCTGATGTGACAGAGTCAACAATAACACTACAGTACTTGTTGTACAGCTACCTGATGTGACCGAGTCAACAATAACACTACAGTACTTGTTGTACAGCTACCTGATGTGACAGAGTCAACAATAACACTACAGTACTTGTTGTACAGCTGCCTGATGTGACCGAGTCAACAATAACACTACAGTACTTCTTGTACAGCTGCCTGATGTGACCGAGTCAACAATAACACTACAGTACTTCTTGTACAGCTGCCTGATGTGACAGAGTCAACAATAACACTACAGTACTTCTTGTACAGCTGCCTGATGTGACCGAGTCAACAATAACACTACAGTACTTCTTGTACAGCTACCTGATGTGACAGAGTCAACAATAACACTACAGTACTTCTTGTACAGCTGCCTGATGTGACAGAGTCAACAATAACACTACAGTACTTCTTGTACAGCTGCCTGATGTGACAGAGTCAACAATAACACTACAGTACTTCTTGTACAGCTGCCTGATGTGACAGAGTCAACAATAACACTACAGTACTTCTTGTACAGCTACCTGATGTGACCGAGTCAACAATAACACTACAGTACTTCTTGTACAGCTGCCTGATGTGACAGAGTCAACAATAACACTACAGTACTTCTTGTACAGCTGCCTGATGTGACCGAGTCAACAATAACACTACAGTACTTCTTGTACAGCTACCTGATGTGACAGAGTCAACAATAACACTACAGTACTTCTTGTACAGCTGCCTGATGTGACCGAGTCAACAATAACACTACAGTACTTCTTGTACAGCTGCCTGATGTGACCGAGTCAACAATAACACTACAGTACTTCTTGTACAGCTGCCTGATGTGACCGAGTCAACAATAACACTACAGTACTTCTTGTACAGCTACCTGATGTGACCGAGTCAACAATAACACTACAGTACTTCTTGTACAGCTACCTGATGTGACCGAGTCAACAATAACACTACAGTACTTCTTGTACAGCTGCCTGATGTGACCGAGTCAACAATAACACTACAGTACTTCTTGTACAGCTACCTGATGTGACAGAGTCAACAATAACACTACAGTACTTCTTGTACAGCTGCCTGATGTGACCAACTCAACAATAACACTACAGTACTTCTTGTAGAGCTACCTGATGTGACCGAGTCAACAATAACACTACAGTACTTCTTGTACAGCTGCCTGATGTGACCGAGTCAACAATAACACTACAGTACTTCTTGTACAGCTGCCTCATGTGACCGAATCAACAATAACACTACAGTACTTCTTGTACAGCTGCCTGATGTGACCGAGTCAACAATAACACTACAGTACTTCTTGTACAGCTGCCTGATGTGACCGAGTCAACAATAACACTACAGTACTTCTTGTACAGCTGCCTGATGTGACCGAGTCAACAATCTCAGACTACCTGAAGCTGTTTGACCAGAAGCTGGGGTCGAAATCACAGGACATGTATTATGGCAACTTGCTCAAGTTGATAAGGCACTCGCACAAAGGCGAAGAAACATTCATCCAAGGACGTGTGAGTGCCGAGATGATTAAACAGTGTGTTTACAAAGTTGACGTGAAACTGGACTGCAACGGCCGGGGTTGAGTCAGTGTACTGTGGATGTGGGCCCAGATGTACACTGCAAGCATGTAACGCTAGTGCTGTTTGCCCTCACTAGGGCCAGGGATGGTATCAAGACTGTGGGTGTGGGCCCAAATGCACACTGCAAGCATGTAACGCTAGTGCTGTTTGCCCTCACTAGGGCCAGGGATGGTATCAAGACTGTGGGTGTGGGCCCAGATGTACACTGCAAGCATGTAACGCTAGTGCTGTTTGCCCTCACTAGGGCCAGGGATGGTATCAAGACTGTGGGTGTGGGCCCAGATGTACACTGCAAGCATGTCATGCTAGTGCTGTTTGCCCTCACTAGGGCCAGGGATGGTATCAAGACTGTGGGTGTGGGCCCAGATGTACACTGCAAGCATGTAACGCTAGTGCTGTTTGCCCTCACTAGGGCCAGGGATGGTATCGAGACTGCCGAGACCTGCACGCAACAGTTGCAGATATTCCATCAGGCGAAGAAGTACAAGGGTCACCGGTGAAGATGGAGGATTTGAAGTTGAGGAGAGACGTCCTGTGGAATACAGGAACCTGTCTGAATATCCACAGCAGATTCGGAATGTGTGGATAAACTCCAGAACCCTGGACATTACTATCCGACAGCTATGCGAACTGACTGATATATGAGCTGTCCACCACGATCACGACTACCTGAAGGAAACATCAGAGGAGTGTTTCCTCCGTGACATGAACATCACAACTATGACAGAGGAACAGCAGGACCAGCTGGAATTCAGGTGACAGTGACAGGAGACCAGTATATTGGGGGGGACATATTCACACTAGTGCAGCCTCCATCTGATAAGTTACATCAAAGCAGTGCAAGTCACATTATAAAATAATTACTTAGCAATCAACTTTTGTTTATTTTAGTTAATTAGACACAGTCACCTTTCCTCAAATCCATGTGAGGAGCATGGTATCCGGACATTTAGCCAATGGACATTTCGCCAACGGCCATCATTTGCAGGGGGGGACATTTCGCCAACATTCAAAAAATTATATCTTACATTTTGGATATCTTTATTGTTTTTGATAATGTCCATGATAAGCAAATCTTGATGAATGATTAAACTTGCATTTTCACTCACCTTTTTATTCATTATTTTCCCAAAAGGAAAAAAGTTTATTTGGTAAATCACATGATGGAAAATATGAAGTTTAAGATTGATATATTTTAATTATTTATAAAGTGTTATATTTTCCTTTGAAAATGACCTTTCAATAATTACCATCATGATTTAATGCCGAGACCAACTGCTATTCATTATTTCCCCACCCTTTGGCTTAATTGGAGACAATCCCAGATATATGTGGCTTCATGTCAAGCTAGAATGAACTCTTTGTAAGTGATCAGCTTATCCATCTGGGCTTCAATCTTGATTAGAATAGGTGATCCTCCATCACAATTGGCCCAATTTAATTTCATTCACCTGGAACACATGGTTTCCATGGGCTAATGGGATAAAAGGACTACCCAATATCAGAAATTAAATCTTACACAAGTTCAACCATGGAGATTATAACTACTAGCCGAGGGAAGCAGAAAGTTTGTCTGGAAGGTTTTATGTATACCAAGCAGATAACTTCCAAAAACCAGATTAGATGGCAGTGTGTTAAACGCAACAACCACTGCAAGGGTGTCATATCTACAACTCTTGACCTTAGTCAGGTACTCAATACCAAACCTCACAACCATGATGCAAGTCCAATGGAAGTTGCAGTTGCCAAGACCAAAGTCGATATGAAACATTTAGCAGCCAACACCAGAGAACGACCAGCAACAATAGTGTCTGCCAAACTTGCTGAACTTCCTGCTGCTGCCAGGCAGTTAGCTAGTGAGGAAGATGCCATGAAGAAGATGATACGACGCGTACGAAAAGGCCAAGCCCCTCCAGTTCCAGCTTCACTCAGTGAACTTACCATTGAAGGCGAATGGACCCAAACATCAGGCCCTACACCAGAACCATTCCTGATCTACAACGGCCAAAACTCAGATTCCAGGATAGTTGTTTTTGCATCCCCACCTGCCCTGCGTACGCTCTCTACAGCTGACACATGGTTCATGGATGGCAACTTCGCTATGGCACCACCTGGATTCCTTCAACTATATGTTATCCGGGTCCCCCTTGGATCCAGGACTGTTGGTATAGCATATGTCCTGCTACTACGCAAGACCCAGGACACATATGAGGAACTCCTCCGTGCCTTGTTGGATAAGTGCAGCTCTATGGAACTGTATCCGGATCCCAGAACCATTATGGTTGATTTTGAGCAGGCTGTTATCAGTGCCATTGGAGCAACCCTGGACAATGATGTCCAAGTCAGGGGCTGCTTCTACCAGGCAACCTGGCGAAAGATACAAGAGCTGGGGCTAGTGCCTCAATACAGGGATGACGAGGACTTCAAGTTGTTCTGCGGACAATTAGATGCCCTAGCCTTCCTGCCCACCGAAGATATCCGAGGGAATCATGTACCTCCGTGGTAATACCCCTCCTGATGCAGAACCTCTGGTGGATTACTTCGACCAGACTTACGTCACTGGCACTTACCGTCGTGCTGGAGTTCCACGAGATGGTCCACATGGAGCAGCCATTGTTCGTATGAGGAGAGTTCCTCCTCGGTACCCACCTGCCTTGTGGAATGTTCACCAGGCCACTCTGGATGATGAACCAAGAACTAACAACCAGTGTGAAGGCTGGAACAATCGCTTCACTCATTTGGTTGGCTACCAGCATCCCTCCGTGTGGACCATGATAGATGCCTTGAAGAAAGAAGATGCAGTGGCTTGCACTCACATCGCCAAAGATCTAAACGGTCAACCTCCCAAGAAGAGGGTTAGGCGTGAATACAAGGACATGCAGATCCGTCTGCGTACACTGTGTGAAGATCGTGCAGCAGGCAGGAAGACCATCCCTGAACTACTACGTGGAGTGGGTCATAACATACGCTGGAAGCCTGTCAACCGTGAGAATGAAGATTGATTATAAACAGCTGTGGACTCAATATATGCAATGTTCGTGTTTGCAAGTTTTAGACTATGAGACATTACTTTGTGATCGTTACATTCGTACAATGAATTAAATAAAATACAATTACTTACACTTGTATTGCATTTATTGAAACAACTATATTCATGGTGAAAGCACACAGAAACATAATATAATTTTTTGAATGTTGGCGAAATGTCCCCCCTGCAAATGATGGCTAAATGGCCATTGGCTAAGTGTCCATTGGCTAAGTGTCTGTTGGCTAAGTGTCTGTTGGCTAAATGTCCCGGATTCATTCCAGATGGCAAGTGGACAAGGAAGCCATTGGCTCATTGAGAGGCCAACAATTTTCTCATCTATGTGTAGCTCGCCCTTATCAAATATCTGTCAATTCTATTTTTAAACATATTCACACTACTAGCATTAACACAATCATTTGGCAGTTTGTTCCATTCATTTATCACCCTCTGTGAGAAAGAGTACTTTCTCATGTTCAACCTACACTGCTTTGTGTCCTCTGGTTCTACTGCCTTCTTTAAGTATGAAGAACATATTCCTATCAACATCCTCATAACCGTTCACTATTTGAAACACTTCTATTTGGTCTCCTCTTAGTCTCCTGGTCTCTAGTGTTGTCAAACCACATTGTAATAAGCGACTTTCGCAACTAAGGTCTCTCAATTCTGGAATCATTTTAGTTGCTCTTCATTGTATTCTTTCTAGCTTGTCTATGTCCTTTTTACAATACGGCCTCCATGCTTGAATACAATATTCCAAATGTGGTCTAACTATTGCTTTGTACAGGGGTACAATTAGCTGTTTCTCCTTATACATGATAGTTCTCCTAAGTAGCCCTGGAATTTGATTTCTTGTCGAATCGGCAATCGCACATTGCTCTGAAAGCATCCCCCATTTTATATTCTTCATCCAAGTTTCCATGTCCTATGTGTATACATTTACACTTGCCAAAATTACATTTGCCATTTTTCTGACCATTTAACTAATTTATCTAGATCATCCTGTAAACTTTGTTTATCTGTATCATTAGTAACCTTTCTGAATACTTTTGTGTCATCTGCAAATTTGAGTACTTTGCTAGATATGTCATCTTCCAAATCATTTATATATATTAAAAACAGTATAGGGCCTAATACTGATCCCTGTGGTACCCCACTCAAAACATATTTCCAGTTTGAAATCTCACCATCTACTATTACTCTCTATCTTCTGTGTGTAAGCCACTTTTCTATCCAGTTGATTACATCATTACCTATACCATGGGCTTTTAGTTTAAGTAACAATCTTTGATGTGGCACTTTATCAAAAGCTTTCTGAAAATCAACATCCACTGGTGACCCGTCATCTACCCACTTTGTAATTTCTTCCAAAAAAACCATAAGAGATTGGTTAGACATGACTTTGCTTTTAGGAACCCATGTTGAGATGTATTTATTAATTTGTTTCACAAGGAATTCCACCATGTGGTCTCTAATTAATGTTTCGAGTAATTTACATACAACTGATGTTAAACTCACTGGTCTGTAATTCTCTGGCTTGTTCCTCGATCCCTTCTTAAATAGCGGCGTAATATTTGCTTCTTTCCATTCTGAAGGAACTATTCCTTCTTCTAGTGACAAGTTAAACAAGTTTGCAAGTTGTGTACTAATTTGCTCAACAATTTCCTTAAGCGGTTTTGGTGGTATCCCATCAACTCCAGATGATTTATTAATAGATGCATGCAAGAACATACAAATTTGTGTTAATTTGATTCATATGCAGGTAATACAATTTGCTACGATACTCTTTGAAATTATTGTTGTAGTTGTTAATGATTTGATAAGAAATTAAATAATTTTCACACTATCATATTAAAAAAGTACTCGGATGTACTCGTAAAATCTGAGTACATTGAACATAAGTACGAGTATATGACCATAATTACTCGAGTACAATAAGTGCACAATAAACAACACTGATTACAAACTGTGTTTACCTGGGAATTAGTATTGATGTCTCTGTTTACCTGGGAATTAGTATTGATGTCTCTGTTTACCTGGGAATTAGTATTGATGTCTCTGTTCACCTGGGAATTAGTATTGATGTCTCTGTTTACCTGGGAATTAGTATTGATGTCTCTGTTTACCTGGGAATTAGTATTGATGTCTCTGTTTACCTGGGAATTAGTATTGATGTCTCTGTTTACCTGGGAATTAGTATTGATGTCTCTGTTTACCTGGTAATTAGTATTGCTGTCTCTGTTTACCTGGGAATTAGTACTGATGTCTCTGTTTACCTGGGAATTAGTATTGATGTCTCTGTTTACCTGGGAATTAGTATTGATGTCTCTGTTTACCTGGGAATTAGTATTGATGTCTCTGTTTACCTGGTAATTAGTATTGTTGTCTCTGTTTACCTGGGAATTAGTATTGATGTCTCTGTTTACCTGGGAATTAGTATTGATGTCTCTGTTTACCTGGGAATTAGTATTGATGTCTCTGTTTACCTGGGAATTAGTATTGATGTCTCTGTTTACCTGGGAATTAGTATTGTTGTCTCTGTTTACCTGGGAATTAGTATTGATGTCTCTGTTTACCTGGGAATTAGTATTGATGTCTCTGTTTACCTGGTAATTAGTATTGATGTCTCTGTTTACCTGGGAATTAGTATTGTTGTCTCTGTTTACCTGGGAATTAGTATTGATGTCTCTGTTTACCTGGGAATTAGTATTGCTCTCTGTTTACCTGGTAATTAGTATTGATGTCTCTGTTTACCTGGGAATTAGTATTGATGTCTCTGTACGTTGTCATGTTAGACAAGATCATGTTGAAGTCATCCTGCTGCACATCACTGTGCCCAAAGTTGACATTCCTATCATAAGCTTCAGGTCTGCAAAAAACAAAGTTAAATATTACTTAGATTTATTTTACTCTTTGGACTGTGGTAATAGACAACACATGTCACTGACACTGGTAAAACAACTATAATGAAACATGCCATTTGCACCATACTCCTACGTTAGCCCCAGAAGACCTGCAGTATGCCTGCCAAAGACAAATATGAGTTTAACAAGCTCTTGCCAAACAAATCCTGCAATATAAATTTGGTCATAAATGTTTATGTATATCCAATCTTGAGAAGTAATTAAACCATGCAAACCCGTACAAAACTTTACATCAGAAAGTAAATTATAATGGCACTGTCACGGCGTCAGTCACCAACAATGGAACCATATCGCCCATTCACATACCTTTCGACAAGTTCCCTTTTTCTTTAACAAGATTTGCCATCCAAGCCAAAGGCCCAGATGGCAAATGGACAAGGAAGCCATTGGCTTATCGAGTCCAACAATGTTCATCTACGCGTAACCCGCCCTTCTGAGATATGTGTCAACCTTGTTTTTAAACATATTCACGCTGCTAGCAGTTATACAATCTGTAGACAATTTGTTCCATTCATTTATTGTCCTCTGTGAGAACGAGTACTTCCTGATATCCAATCTACACTGATTCTTTACTAATTTTACCCCATGTCCTCTAGTTCTGCTATCCTTCTTGAGTGAGAAAAACATATTTCTATCAATGTTTTCATACCCATTCAATGTCTTAACAAATTCAATCTGATCTCGTCTTAACCTCATTGTCTCTAGAGGTATTAAACCACCTTCTTCATAACTAAGGTCTCTCAGTTCTGGAATAATTTTAGTTGCTGTCCTCTGTATGCGTTCAAGTGTATCGATATCCTTCTTACGATATGGTCTCCACGCTTGTATACAGTATTCTAAACGATATAGTTACCGGTGTAGTTTTCAACCCATCGAAATCTTGCTTGATATCATGTTACAGAGTTGCTGTGTCTGTTTACGACAATAATGACACATAATCTTGTTTCAACAAAATATATTTTTATATATAACACGGAACACTGTTGATATACATACCTTGATAAAAAAAATGACTTTACATGCTTACCAGACATTATTATTGAACGTCTGCTGACGCGTGTCTCGTTCTTGGCCATGTGACAATAATCGCCCTTTTTGTGGTAGATGTATGGCAAGCCAGTCTTGTCATAAAAGTAGGAATAATTAAAATGTGTTAAATATGTGAGAAAAAATTTACATTAACGTTATACATTCAATACAAGTAAATGTGTATGTGTTTTATAAAGCACTATAACAAGCCTGATTGCTATAAAAAGTTTAAATAATTGGAACAAAGTAGTAAAACGAAAAAAGTGTGTCTGTACGGCTTGCCATAAATATAGGTTGAAATCCGCGGTTTCTTCATCTAGCACGACATGGTTCAGACATTCAATATTCGTAAGTTTTTCACTCAAAACAACTGTTTTAATAATTTGCTTGCAGTGTATAGATGAAGTAGCTGTTAGTGATTTAATAAATCGATCTCTTGCACAAAATGGTTCTTCAGATATTTTTAAAACGGCATATTCTATTAAGTAGGTTGAAAACTACACCGACCAGTACATGACTCTTATGAGTTTAATTAACAATCAGCTCTTGCCAAACAAACTTCCTGCATTTATCGCCCATTCACATACCTTTCGACAAGTTCCCTTTTTCTTCCAGATACTTTTGCGTGACATTTCCTGAGTTCATCTCTCATATGTGTTAGAGACATTCCTCTATATTGTGGCATGCTGATGACAAGTTTACAATAACCAAATGGGGAAAAACTAATCTTTTGTACTTAGTGTTCAACAACTTTTGTTTACCGCGAATTGTACTGATTGGCCCAGTGCACATAGCGCCACCTGTCGAATTGTACTGATTGGCCCGGTAACACATAGCGCCACCTGTCGAATAGCCAGAGCTACTCCACACTAGGCCTAGGGGTGGTCTGATGAAAGGCGCCCTCGTGGGATTGTCACAGCGCTCGTTAGGCATCCAGGATGTACGTAAGTAGTCGTAGTCCGAAAGTCTGGGGTGGGCGCAGTCATGCAATAGAGACTAGTCTTTATGACACACATACACACACAATTTTTATAAGTGTTATTTTCCATTTCTGTGCACCCAGTATACCCATTGTCCTATCATTCAGATAATCTACACTAATATGTCTACATATTCAGCAAATTTCAGATATGTAGCTTGTAAACTTCTCAAGTTAGAAGCACCTGAAAACAGAAAAAGAAATAAAGGGTGCATTTTTTGGCGCTTACCCCGTTTACATCATAGGGCGTTGCAGACACAATTTGTATGCAAACCATTAGTTTTTTTGGAAGAGTGATCAGGTGTAGCTACTTATTCATTGGTTAAAATTTCAGCAAATTATGGATATCAGCTTTTTGACCATTAGTTGATTTGACACGCATTAAGGAAATAGAACAGATAGTCTTCATGAAATCGTAGCCAAGTATAAATCTTTCTATGTGCTGAGCAACAGCATCAGCCTTGTTTGGACATGGAACATCTGCTGACAGGTGGGTGGGGCTTGTGGCAGCGGTACTTCCTTCCTCTGTGTGTTCTTTGATGTGCACTGCTGGTCATGATGTCATCCATAGTCTGAAATCATAGTAGTGTCCATTACTAAACGTTTTTCACACCGAGTTGATCACACCACATTGAAAATTGTTGTTGCAATACTTGAACTAACGTATGAATCATATCGGTGTGCGTGTACATGATAACACCTACGGTAAGAGGCCTCTGTGATCTCGTGAACACCATAGTGTTGGTCCTTTTTCCACTTAGGGTGGTGCATGGCGTACATAGCCTCACCATCCTGTCGCTTAGTTTGTGGTCGCCCTGAACTCTCATTATAGTGCATGGTACTGTATTTTTTTCATTATTTGGCTATAAGTAGATATTTTTTTTATTATTTTATGTAACAATATCTATTTGTCATGATATAGTTCCTTTAATTAACAAACATGCCGAATTGGACCCACAGCTTGCGCAAAATGTCTCTCATTATGACCCAACTTGTCGTAGCCAGAGCTACTCCACACTAGGCCTAGGGCTGGTCTGATGAAAGGCGTCCTCGTGGGAATGTCACAGCGCTCATTAGGCGTCCAGGATGTACGTAAGTAGCCGTAGTCCGAAAGTCTGGGGTCTCAAGTCTCAAGTAGTTATACTCCAAACAGCCCAATATTGAGCTAACGCAGGAGTTTGGACCAACGGCTTTTAGTGTCTCTTCCGAAAGACACGGGCAAAGTGGGGTGAACGAAATTGCCCAAGCTTCGAAACGGCGGAGGTGGAATCGAACCACCGTCCTCTCGACCGACAGGCGGGTGCTCTAACCATTAGACCACCGCTCCCCCGGGGTGGGCGCAGTCATGCAATAGAGACTAGTCTTTATGACATACACACAATTTTTTAAGTGTTATTTTCCATTTCTGTGCACCCAGTATACCCATTGTCCTACAATACACTAATATGTCTACATATTCAGCAAATTTCAGATATGTGGCTTGTAAACTTCTTAAGTTAGAAGCACCTGAAAACAGAAAAAGAAATAAAGGGTGCGTTTTTTGGCGCTTACCCCGTTTACATCATAGGGCGTTGCAGACACAATTTGTATGCAAACCCTTAGTTTTTTTTGAAGAGTGCTCAGGTGTAGCTACTTATTCATTGGTTAAAATTTTAGCAAATTATGGACATCAGCTTTTTGACCATTAGTTGATTTGACACGGAATGATCCATTAAGGAAATAGAAGTCTTGTTTTCGTTCACATTTGTGAATACTTCATGTGATAGAAGTTTACACATAAACCTGACATGTTTCACTGAAACCACATTTGAGAGGACTTCAGTGGGAATTTACACAGAAGCCTGCCATGTTTAGGTAAAACCATGTTGCAGTGAAACAACATTTGTGAAGACTTGATTCGATGTTTACACAGAAGACTGACATGGTTCAGCGAAAACAACTTGGTGAGAATTTCACTGGACGGCAAAACCGATTATAAAGACATGTTACCTGATACAAACCATCTAATATATGCTATATTAATCAATAAATACATATACCTTCAACGGTTTCATCTGTAGGCGTCAGCACATCCTCATCCACATCTCCAGCTGCCTCTTCTTCAGAGACCATCTCTGAAATTAAATGTGGTTAGAATTGTTACAACAGATGACATGTTCATAGTAATTCATACATATTTTTAATAAAAAAATGTAACGCATACTTTATAAAAAAAAATCCAATATGGCACAGCTCATTGGAAAGGCATCATCCTGGTAGTTCCCGTCACCGTTGGTTACCTTATCCATAAAGATGACTGTGGGATATTTGGTAAAATGTCAAGTCAATCTAAGACCGAAGTGCGTGTGGCTTGGTTGAGTTGATATGGAATGACCCCATATCAACTCAACCAAGCCACACGCACTTCGGTCTTAGATTGACTTGACATTTTACCAAATATCCCACAGTCATCTTTATGGACAAATCTGAAGTTTGGGCTCTATATTCCAAGTAGTTTTTGAGTAAATGCCATTTTACTAAATCTGGTAGGTGTCGAATTTTGCTCAAAATCACGGCCGTCATTTTCATGCTACATTTCAAGTCCCATTATCTCAGGAAATAATGTACATAGAGGCGTGAAATTTTCTGTGGTAACTAAGAAGGTCTTAAAGGTCTGATATACAGCAGCGTAGCAGTTTTCAGCAGTCGCACTGAACGATCAGAGGCAGTTGAAAAGTCCAACAATTGCAATTTTACCTTACGAGCAGCCATGTTTGAGACTCTGAAACATAGTCTTACATTCATTACATCTATTTAACTTTTTGTCTCCAAGAAGTCCACCCCAATTGCTGTAACACTACTGAATATTACAATGCAGTACTTATTAATTATGGAGCAACGCCCTTGTGAAATCAGGAAAAAGTCAATTTGGGGACATTTTCAATGGTGCAAAACCCAATATGGACATATTAGCAAAATCTTAAAACTGGTCTCATTTTAAAGGTAATAGTGTGTAGCTTATGTGTGCCAAATTTCATGATCCATTCGAAAGTCCTTCATGGTGAATTATTTTTTCAATGCTGCACTTTTTAGCACTCGTGAAGCATTCACGAGTGCATAAGCAAGTGCTGTACCACAATGTTAATATATTTCCTGATTCTTTAAAATGGTGTCATTTTGATCCTATTGATATATATAGGCTACAGGTGCTAAATTTAATCTTTATTAGGACATTTCTTCATGGCGAACATTATTCTTCAATAATGCACCGTTTTAGCACAAGTTAGTGAATGCATTCATGGGTGCTGTTTATGTGGATATTAAAATGGTGCCATTTTGAAGCAATGTATATTTTGTTTCTTCTGAATTCAAGTGTACCATCCTTATGCAACATCTTCAATGGTCACAAGTATATTTATGCTACTAACCTGTTGGCTGGTGTGCCTATAGTTCATGCCAGGTTTATTATATAGGCGTCCTTTTTATCCAAATAATACTGTCGCCCATTTGTTGTGTTTGGAGCATCTACCAGACATAGGACACATTGAAGTGGTACATAGCAGATGTCCTCTCTTTCCAGCCAATGACCTTGCTGGACCATGAGGGTGCATGAATGATATGTGCACATCTTCACTTTCCTTGGATATGTCCCTTATGTGGCGAACCCACTATTTCCTATCATAGCGACAGCCTACATATCTTACAATTTCACACTGTTTCCAGCTAATGGATGGTGTTGTGGTTGAGAGTCCAGGACCAATTGGTGTGCATCCAGCAGTTGGATCTCCTTCATTTGGAGCTGTGAGAAGCGCTGTCTCAAATGAAGGTTCATCTCCTGACAACCTTCGCACCACCATTGTTTGTTCTGTAGGGTTGGGAACAAAGCAGTGATAGCTCTGTGTGCCTGGCACAGTCTTCACATTGGACAATCTGTTTGTTCTGTAGGGTTGGGAACAAAGCAGTGATAGCTCTGTGTGCCTGGCACAGTCTTCGCATTGGACAATCTGTTTGTTCTGTAGGGTTGGGAACAAAGCAGTGGTAGCTCTGTGTGCCTGGCACAGTCTTCACATTGGACAATCTGTTTGTTCTGTAGGGTTGGGAACAAAGCAGTGATAGCTCTGTGTGCCTGGCACAGTCTTCACATTGGACAATCTGTTTGTTCTGTAGGGTTGGGAACAAAGCAGTGATAGCTCTGTGTGCCTGGCACAGTCTTCACATTGGACAATCTGTTTGTTCTGTAGGGTTGGGAACAAAGCAGTGATGGCTCTGTGTGCCTGGCACAGTCTTCACATTGGACAATCTGTTTGTTCTGTAGGGTTGGGAACAAAGCAGTGATAGCTCTGTGTGCCTGGCACAGTCTTCACATTGGACAATCTGTTTGTTCTGTAGGGTTGGGAACAAAGCAGTGATAGCTCTGTGTGCCTGGCACAGTCTTCGCATTGGACAATCTGTTTGTTCTGTAGGGTTGGGAACAAAGCAGTGATGGCTCTGTGTGCCTGGCACAGTCTTCACATTGGACAATCTGTTTGTTCTGTAGGGTTGGGAACAAAGCAGTGATAGCTCTGTGTGCCTGGCACAGTCTTCACATTGGACAATCTGTTTGTTCTGTAGGGTTGGGAACAAAGCAGTGATGGCTCTGTGTGCCTGGCACAGTCTTCACATTGGACAATCTGTTTGTTCTGTAGGGTTGGGAACAAAGCAGTGATAGCTCTGTGTGCCTGGCACAGTCTTCGCATTGGACAATCTGTTTGTTCTGTAGGGTTGGGAACAAAGCAGTGATAGCTCTGTGTGCCTGGCACAGTCTTCGCATTGGACAATCTGTTTGTTCTGTAGGGTTGGGAACAAAGCAGTGATAGCTCTGTGTGCCTGGCACAGTCTTCGCATTGGACAATCTGTTTGTTCTGTAGGGTTGGGAACAAAGCAGTGATAGCTCTGTGTGCCTGGCGCAGTCTTCGCATTGGAAAATCCGATGAAGAATAATGTTATATTAAGCAAGTGTCCTGCTCCCGTTTCACAATTCCACCGACCGACGCCATCACATGCTTTCAAGGCAAGTCCTTAGCACATTAGCTCCGGGACATCTAAAGCACCTGTGGATCATACAAAGGTTTGAGTCCACAGAACAGACAAGCTTCGCCATCAAGTCATGGTATGTCAGTGAAGAGTCCATTGGCAAAGTACTGATCATTTGTTTTACATTTTGGTGAATTGTACATACACATACTGAATGTGTCCCTCTACAGCCAACAGTTATGCAGTGTTGTGGTCGAAGAGAACATGATTTGGACAGTCCTATCTTGTCTGGGTATTTAGCCTTATAATTTATATAGAGTTCATTGAGATTTAAAAGAAGAAGTCATTTTTGCTCGTGCACTCGCTTGCCACCAGACCCCTTCACGGACTTGAAATCTTTTGCTCCAGGGAGCAGCCGTGAATGTTCATCCTCCTCATAACAGGCTGTCACCCTCCCTTCTACATCCTTAGAGAGTGGCTTTCCGAATTTTTCCTTAACTACTGCAAGTATACCCTTTTCGCTCTTGAGTTTCCTTGCCTGCTTAGCTGAAAATTATAGTTGTGTTGTCCAGAATGCAGCTCACGGATATCACTGGGACAACAGTCAAAGAAGGATGGACAAACACAGCATACAAGTATGTGTGTAGTGAGCGATTGCTTACGCCACAACACTATAACAGTGCACAGATTCTTGTACGACATTTTGAGCCACATGAAGCAGCTCTGTCCAGGTATCAAGAAAATATACCGTAAATTTCCATGTATAATATGCATTTTTCCTCTTAAATTTTTACTTGAAAGTCCGGGTGCGTATCATACATGGTGACACTGATATGGCTAAATAAAATTTTCTCCGACCGGATATGGATAACACTACTGGAACACTAGTACTATGACGTCAATGAGCGGGAAGCGTACGTGACCGGGAGCGTCACCGACCAGGAATAACGCAGAAATGTGTGGACGGTGTCGGATTAATACGCTCAAATATGTTTTGCTCCCTGAGCGCCAAAGCACCGTGATTGGCGATCTTGAATCACATGAACGACCTGAACAGTCAAGGTCAGCCAGTGTGACTCCATGTTTAAAGTTGTGAATACAAATAAAGATGATTGTACCATATGTATGTTTCGCAGTTGAAAGTGTGCGTGTAACATATCAGAATAGAGCTTGGTATTAATTTAAAATTGAGAGCAGAATGACGCAAAGTAAGTTCAAACAAGCACAAATTTAATCAGTTGCGCAATGGTCAAGCTAAAATGCAAGTTACGTAGGGCTTACACTACTGACGAGGCGATATATCGTCGCGTGCAAAGAGCCGCCGGCAATGCCGTAACTTGCATAACATGTTTACGATTCTGAGATGGATTCAAGGATCATCACACAAACGAACTTTGATAAAATGACAGTGGCCAACCGTGAGTCGCGCTTCAAGCAAACTATCAGAAGCGGGAAAATCAGGGGTCAATGTCAAAAGTTGGGGTGCGTATTATACATGGTAATATAGAAATTCTATCAGAATTTAGCAAAAGTGAGGGTGCATATTATACACGGAAACTGCTTTTTAGATGGAGCTGCTTTGCAATACAAAAACTTTAAAAATTTGTGCAACCTTCTGCACCGTCAAGATGACTTTGGATTGTATGCCAAATGGCATTTCTTTGCCACCAATCATGGCAAGAAGCCTCAAAGGTTAGCCTTCAAGCTACTGTAGTGGGTCATATTTTAACAGCAAAGAACTTGTATGACTGGGGTGCAGGACACTTGCTTAATATAAAATTATTCTTCATCAGTAAGGAGGAAGTGAGTGCTCATGTAAACCAACAGGAAAACAGATTGTCCAATGCGAAGACTGTGCCAGGCACACAGAGCTATCACTGCTTTGTTCCCAACCCTACAGAACAAACAATGGTGGTGCGAAGATTGTCAGGAGATGAACCTTCATTTGAGACAGCGCTTCTCACAGCTCCAAATGAAGGAGATCCAACTGCTGGATGCACACCAATTGGTCATGGACTCCCAATCGCAACACCATCCATTAGCTGGAAACAGTGTGAAATTGTAATATATGTAGGCAGTCGCTATGATGGGAAATAGTGGGTTCGCCACATAAGGGACATATCCAAGGAAAGTGAAGATGTGCACATATCATTCATGCACCCTCATGGTCCAGCAAGGTCATTGGCTGGAAAGAGAGGACATCTGCTATGTACCACTTCAATGTGTCCTATGTCTGGTAGATGCTCCAAACACAACAAATGGGCGACAGTATTATTTGGATAAAAAGGACAACGCCTATATAATAAACCTGGCATGAACTATAGGCACACAAGCCAACAGGTTAGTAGCATAAATATACTTGTGAACATTGAAGATGTTGCATAAGGATGGTACACTTGAATTCAGAAGAAACAAAATATACATTGCTTCAAAATGGCACCATTTTAATATCCACATAAACAGCACCTATGAATGCATTCGCTAACTTGTGCTAAAACGGTGCATTATTGAAGAATACTGTTCGCCATGAAGAAATGTCCTAATAAAGATTAAATTTAGCACCCACAGCCTATATATATATACTATACTTGACTTCCAGCAGCGACTTTAAATTGGTGTAGAGAATTTACAGAAAAAAGTGGAATATCGAATAGAATAAGTATTACTATTGCATATATATATTATATATAAACGTATTGTAGACATATATTAGAAAACAGTTTTTGTTAATTATTAGTCAGAGGCAGAATTTTAGAGTAAGTTAGTTCCGGACTCCGACAGGGACGTCAGTGAGCATTAATAGGGTTGTTTACCAATAGAAAATTTAGATAGCATAGTGAATAGTCAGGAACAGTGGAATATTGGTTAGAATAAATATTACTATTACACATATACTATATACACAAACTTCTTATAGACATATATTAAGAAACTGTTTTGTTAAGAGGCAGTATTTTTCCCTAACTTAAATTCAACGAGCGATATATATCGTATACATTGTTAAATATATATTAGATAAAGTGATACATTTACATAAATTACATACACATGTAATATCTGACATTGTTGTAGTAAACGATTTTGGTAAAAAGGAATTAACAGCAGGATTTTAGCGGTTGCGGTTTAGCGGTTGGTTTACACTGACTTTGTTGTTTTGTCTACACAGTGTTCTCCATATTCGCTGGTGACAGGCTTTTTCTTTGCTCGTGCGAGCTTAGTAGAAAAGACATAGTTAGCAAGTATATTAGCCTAAAGTGTTCTTTTGAACACAAAAACAGCCTTATTCAAGGCTAATGTAGCAATCAGATTAAGTCTAAATTTTGTGATGGCGCCGTGCAAACGGCAGGTAAAGGCCACCAGGCATTTAATATGCAGTAGTTGTAGCAACTGGGTGGACTTCGTCAAGTCCGGGTGTGAGAAGTCCTGGGCTGAGGTTCAGGCGGATAGTTTTAGTTTTGAGTGTAGGGGATGTACGAGGATGAAGGAACTTGAGGTGGAGTTAGAACAGTTGAGGCTGCTCGTTGTGGCAGTGGTGGGAAGGGAGCAGGTGGGTTGTGCCAGTGGTTCTGGTGGGGGGACATTAGATGATAAAGTGGGGGAAGACGACGAGAGAGATGCTAGGGAGAGCTCACCTCAGCCTGGGAGGAGGATGAGAGGAGGTAAGGTGACAGGACGTAAGGAGACGGGACGTAGGGAGACAGGATGAAAGGAGACGAGAAGGAAAGAAATGGGAGGGAAGACAAATGGATCGAAGGAAAGGGGAGTGGGGAAGGTGTCAGGAGGGAAGGCGACGGGAGCGCAAGTTAGCCAGGAGACAGGAGGGAAAGGTGACAGGTCGATGAGTGAGAGAGAACCTGATAACAGTCTGCCACCAAGTGACAAGGCTGCAGGACAGAATGTGATGGAGGGGATCCATCGGAAGAGCTATTCTGAGGCAGTGATAGAGGGGGTGAGAAACAGAGCGAGGGTGTTTGTGGGGAACTCAATAGTTAGGAAGACCGACAGAGTTTTAAACAAGGGAGATGACGTGGTAGTTTGCTTGCCTGGGGCCAAAATAGAGGCTATAACCGAGAGGGTAGAAAATATCGTAGGTTCGGGCAAGGGTGGATCTGTTTTAGTACACGTAGGGACAAATAACGTAGAGAGGGAGGGTACAACTGCCATAGTTAGGAAATACAGGAATTTGGTCAGAACACTAAAGCAGATGCGGGTTGAGCAGGTAATACTGTCAGGGATTTTACCAGTAATAGGAAGGAGGGGTCATAGATATCAAAATTGCAGGGGGGTGGCAATTAACATGCTAGTAGAGAAAATATGTAGGGAAGAGGAAGTTGGTTTTGTGGATTTGTGGAGAAGTTTTGTTGGAAGGGCTGATACGTACATAAAGGACGGGCTTCATCTAAGTGGAAAGGGGGCAGCAGTATTTGCAGATGGACTCACAGCAGCTGCAGACAGTGGCATGGGTAGCATAACTAATATTTTTGGTAGTAAACACTATTTATACTAGAAGCGCAGGGGGTTACTTAGAGATGCCTCAAGCAGGACAAGATGCCACTAGAACAGATAAACTAATAACAAAATGTCCGAAAAACATGTCTGAAGCAGGTTATAGATGCGTGTGTTTAAATGCTAGGAGTATAGTAAATAAGAAAAACTAATTAAACATTATGGTAGAAGATAATGACCCTCACATAATTGGTATTACCAAATCATGGGCCAACACAGACATAATGACACAAAAGTATTCAGAAAGGTTACTAATGATACAAATAAACAAAGTTTACAGGATGATCTAGATAAATTAGTTAAATGGTCAGAAAAATGGCAAATGTTATTTAATTTTGGCAAGTGTAAAT
This sequence comes from Lamellibrachia columna, assembly GCA_963662155.1. NCBI lineage: Eukaryota > Metazoa > Annelida > Polychaeta > Sabellida > Siboglinidae > Lamellibrachia > Lamellibrachia columna. Next base: position 60,802,169 of record OY759264.1, on the reverse strand, counting down.
GTATACACATAGGACATGGAAACATGGACGAAGAATATAAAATGGGGGATGCTGTACTAGGTAGAACCACACAAGAAAAGGACTTAGGAGTAACATTTAGTGCTGACATGAAAGTTTCAGAGCAATGTGGGATTGCCGCTTCGAAAGGAAATCAAATTCTAGGGCTACTTAGGAGAACTATCATGTATAAGGAGAAACAGCTAATTGTACCCCTGTACAAAGCAATAGTTAGACCACATTTAGAATATTGTATTCAAGCATGGAGGCCGTATCGTAAAAAGGACATAGACAAGCTAGAAAGAATACAACGAAAAGCAACTAAAATGATTCCAGAAATAAGAGACCTTAATTACGAAAGTCGCTTATTACAATGTGGTTTGACAACACTAGAGACCAGGAGACTAAGAGGAGACCAAATAGAAGTGTTTAAAATAGTGAGCGGTTATGAAGATGTTGATAGGAATATGTTCTTCAAACTTAAAGAAGGCAGTAGAACCAGAGGACACAAAACAGCATTAATTAAGGAGTAGTGTAGGTTGGACACGAGAAAGTACTCTTTCTCACAGAGGGTGATAAATGAATGGAACAAACTGCCAAATGATTGTGTTAATGCTAGTAGTGTGAATATGTTTAAAAATAGAATTGACAGATATTTGATAAGGGCGGGCTACACATAGATGAGAAAATTGTTGGACTCTCGATAAGCCAATGGCTTCCTTGTCCACTTGCCATCTAGAACTTGTTGTTTGGGATGGCAATCTTGTTAAATCTTGTTAAACCGAGTGCTGAAGATACGGCTCACGTATGAAATTACACGCATAAGCTCAATGACTGCCGTACTTCTAAAAATACGGCTCACGTAACCGGAAATCCAAAGGTATGCGCATGCGCAGAATGACTGCCGTACTTTTAGACTCGAAGTCTAAAGATACGGCTCAAGTACGCTTAGCCACGGCCTATTATATATGCAATGCCATGCAATAGCAATGCCAGTGGTGTTGTGTCATCAAAATCTGCAACCATTCTCAAACGTTTTGAACATTTAATATATAGACACAATGCTATGCCCCAAAATCTGATCAAACTACCAAATAAAAAAAATAACTGCGTCATCAACTACTGTAGTCTATACTGTAGTGACTAGTGTAGATCATAAAATAACACACCACACATTTTTGGGTAATCGTTTACTTAACTGGCCTAAATTATTACGGCTTTATGCCGACATGCATTTTGCATTTTTGTATCTGAATGCGTTCCTTACATCATTCCGCATATGTTCCAGTAAAAAAGTTCATATATTCTTAAAAAATATTGTGTTTTAGGCCACTTTTAATCAGTTGTACACACCAAAACAGCGGAACCGATTGCATGATAAACATGGCCCATGTGCGATTTGTGCATTAGTCACGCCTCGGTGCCATCAGAACTGCGAAGGCGGTGTTTGTGTGTACTGGGCATACAATTACGCAACGTAAAAAATGAAGACAAACAAAATTAAGAAAATAGGCTCCAAAAATTTTTCAAACGAAGAAATTCTTTAAAAAAAATTAAAACATTCTCCACAGTTTTCATATTAAACACATTTGTAGAGCACAGTCACTTCTAACGTAATATTTCATATTTTATTTAATGAAATATTTTATGTACTCTCTTTACATTAACATGTTCATTTAAATAATTTACAAATAATAATTAAATTATATGCATATTCATATTTTTTGGGAAACACCAAATACATGTTTAGTTTTTTTAATAACTCTAAACTGGTGAGTAACCAAACCACATATGTATTGCTTTTCACGTATATGCTGTGTCTATGTGCAGTAGTAGTATCACCGGATTTGTCTGAATACACATTTCTTGATCAAATGACTGATAACACATTCACAGCTCACATCCAGCGGATACACAATCCTGTGCATTCAATGTGTATTCGACGGTTATGCGCCTGTCACAGCAGTTCATGCAAATGCTACACAATTTCTTTTGTGCCGAGGCCCTCGGTGTGCGGAAGAAAGCCACACGATGTAAATACTTACTAAATAGTGTTATTATTTAGGCTTGGACAAGGATTTCCTACAGCAATTTACCTTATTTCTGCATGTGCCTACATAGGGGTATATATACGAAGCGTTAATCGGAACAACAATAACAGGAAAATTGTATAAAGCCTGTGCCGGATTAGGCATGGTACAGGTGGTGTACTCGTACTCAGCACTCACCCCCCCCATAATAAAGATACAAGATTACAATGCAAATAAAGGTTATTACATATACCGCATGTTGTATTTTTGTGTAGTTAAGTGAGGAGGTTTTTAGTCCTAGTTTCCACTTAGGTGGGGGCATTATATCCGGAGTAAATGTGTCTGTATACCTACATTACCATCTCCGGACAAAAGAAATGTATGTTTTGATGTGATGTGATGTTCCAGACCAGGGGTAGGCTTACTGTCTTTAACATCTGTATCAATAAACCTGCCAAGCAGCAGTATGAGTTACACCAGCAGACAGCTTTAAAACACCATTGTTACTTTGCGACCTTTTCATTCAAATAAATATAATAAACTTTTACAATAGTTGGTTCATGGATTTCTTAACATATAACTGGCCATTGATCGTAATGGTAATGAAACTGACAATGATGGCTTGAAATGATAATGAAAAAGTTATGTAGTCCAATAATGATAATAATACATTTCTGTTTTTACGTAATTGTTGTGGCACAGATACTGAATACTCTATGATGACTCCATCCCTTTAAGAAAGCTAAATAACTGTAACCTGTTGTGTTTTATGTATTACACGTCAAAATCACACTAGCAGTTACAATAGTGTAGCACGTCGATTAATTAATTATTAATATGTTAATTAATGTTATATATTTTGTTGAATGTGTGTATGCGCAATGAAAGGATGCTTTTAATTCACATGTATTATGAGAAAGTAATTAGTTATTTAATATGAAAAATAAAAATTGTTTCTGAGCTATATCACATGTAATATGAGAAAGCAATTAATGTTATTTAATATGAACAATAAAAATTGTTTCTGAACTATATCTTCTTCTTCCCATTAATCACTGGCAATGCGGTACTACATCACGATTTCTCCGCAGGATATTGCTGCGAAAACGGACAACACAGAATCCCACCCACCCACCCACCAAATACAAATAATATTTGCAACATAAAATATTTCATTAAATAAAATATGAAATATTACGTTAGAAGTGACTGTATGTGCTCTACAAATGTTGCGTTTAATATGAAAACTGTGGAGAATGTTTTAATTTTTTTTTTATAATTTCTTCGTTTGAAATATTTTTGGAGCCTATTTTCTTAATTTTTTTTACGTTGCGTAATTGTATGCCCAGTACACACAAACATCGCCTTCGCGGTTCTGATGGCACCGAGGCGTGACTAATGCGCAAGTCGCACACGCGCCATGTTTATCATGCAATCGGTTCCGCTGTTTTGATGTGTAAAACTGATTAAAAGTGGCCTAAAACACAATATTTTTAAAGAATATATGAACTTTTTTTACTGGAACATATGCGGAATGATGTAAGGAACGCATTCAAGTACAAAAATGCTGTAAAAACCGTCGGCATAAAGCCATAATTTAGGCCAGTTAAGTAAACGATTACCCATTTTTGTTTTTGTCGTAGCGCAGAAGAGATCGTTAAAACATGTTCACCAGGGACGCAATATACGGCGCCATAAACAAAATTCTTCCCGTTTATGTATATCACAAATAATATCAATGCCTAGACATAGGCATTTCGATCGTTTTGGTAAACTAAAATATACATTTATTTACAACTAAATTACTAATTCTACATCACACATTTAACTCCATTAACAATGGTCCTGCTGGCAAGAGTTACGTTAAATCTAGTCACTTTAACACGCAATGTTCAATAAAACATGGTATAAATCAAATGCTTATTCCATTAAGTAATGCTAAGTTGTTGAAATCGAATAATTGCACAATACTTACGCGGTAAAATCACTCAATTCACGTTCGCGTTGCCGCCTTTCCACAGTGCTATTTCAAGATGGCCGATCTTTAATCTGATTGGTTCTTGGGGTGGCGGGATGCAAGGATTTATTTGATATTGGTTGAAAATGGTCAGTGGCCGTCACACACTTTCAAGTTGTTCCGTTCGAATTTTCCATGCGGCGGCACCAGTCCTTGGCAAAGTGTAAAATATCACGCATTCCTACCGAAATGAGGACTAAGTAGAAACTTCGTAATATATATCAGGGTGGTATTTTGAATGCATTTAAGGAATAATATTGCCACGACCAGTGTCTAAGTCCTCACAACACAAGGTCGATAAGTCCTCGTAGGTTTGGTGTGTAGTCTAAGTCAAGTGCTTGGCGCAGTGCAGAAAAATAATTTGCAAACCTGCACCACTACTATCTTCCCGCAATTTTTTTCCACGGGCCGATAAACATTGGGATGCTTTGAACACCTCCCGACCAGCCTAATTAAGCGCTATGCCAATTTCCAGGAAGAGTGGGTTAACAGGTTGTATTGAAATAGCCCCCTAGCTAGCCGCTAGGTGCTTTCTGCACCTGCACACCAAAAGCACGTTTCAGTCTAAAGACCAAACATGTATTTCTTGTGTCTAAGCAGTTCCATTACCCATGAATCCCCGGTGTATTTGGTTAATAACGGGGACGTGCACAACGTTCTAAGTTTGTGTGGAAAAACACAACTCCTACGCAGGTTGAAAATGGGTAATTCTTCCAATTTATTTGGAGGTCGTATTTTAACGTAATTACCACTGTGCACACCGCATTAAATTAAAGTGCCTCCAGCATAGGGTGCACAGTCAGAAATAAATAGTCTGGATAACTACATCAGTATAGAAGACAAACTGGTACATGTTAGCAATAAAAGTGAGACTAAAAACCATTATTGATGTTATAATGTTCCAGCATAACAATTTACAAGGAAAAGATGCTTAATTAAGACTGCACAAGCACAGCCAGCTAGACTATTTAAAATTCATTAAACACGAAAGTGGGGTATTAGTAATCCCCCAGGCCCTATCTGCTTGCGGGTTGGGACCCCACCCCTGCTAAAGGGCTGCACGCCTAGCTACCCACCCTCCGCCGACAGAGAGATAAGTCGCCTCACAACCCTCCCCCCCCCCACCTGCCAACAGAAGGAAAGTTGCCTTGCTACCTTTCCTCCGCCGACAGAGGGATAAGTCGCCTCTGGACCATCCCTCTATCAACGGTTTTGGTCGTCCTACTATGCTGTGCCGAATTTCAAGTTGCTGCCTCTGAGGGAGCGAATGGATGTCAAGACAAGTTGCGATCGTCACTGACACGTTGTTGCACTCGTCAATACCGGGTCACGTTCATCACTGCTGCGTCATGTTCATCATTACCGGGCCACATTGTCGCGATTATCACTGCACGTCACGTTCATTACTGGCAAGTCAAGTTGTTGTACTCATCATTGCACGTCCCGTAGTTGTGCTCATCACTGCACGTCCCGTAGTTGTGCTCAACACTGCACGTCCCGTAGTTGTGCTCAACACTGCACGTCCCGTAGCTGTGCTCAACACTGCACGTCCCGTAGTTGTGCTCATCACTGCACGTCCCGTAGTTGTGCTCAACACTGCACGTCCCGTAGTTGTGCTCAACACTGCACGTCCCGTAGTTGTGCTCATCACTGCACGTCCCGTAGTTGTGCTCATCACTGCACGTCCCGTGGTTGTGCTCATCATAGCACGTCAAGTTGTTGTCCCCCGTCACGCTGCGATCACCACGTTGTTGCGGTCGTCCCGTTGTGGCCCTTTGATGGAGCGATCATCACTGCGGGCGTCGATATGAAACAGAAGCAGTCGGGGCAGTATCTGTGTGTAACCGGGTGTAGCCGGTGGCTATATGTGGATATTTTGCTAGAGATTGCTTCCACTCGTATATATTTCTGGTAGGAGTCAGAATGCCATCGTTCCATGGCTTTACTTTGTTCGGAAGACAAACTTGACTATGCTGCCAATGTGGCTGCCCCTATTCTAAAACAATGCGGGGACGTTTTCTTGTCTGCTAAGTCGGTGCGAGCAACGACTGCCTTTAAGAACTTAGCAAATGCATTTTTTGAACTGGCATCTTATTAGCATAGCGAAAAAGAGGGGCCTGCTCATGTCCGCTGAGCTTGATATAGTCTACCATCGTACGGTATGGGCAAGCTGTTTTTCTTGTGGGGAGGACGTCCAAGCTGAAAGGACGGCCAGAACTGTGTTTGTATGAATTGAACACCAGCCGTAATTTAGAGCGTCTTATGCGACACTGGGACACTGAAAAGCTATCGGGGCTAGCTGTTACCTCACCTATCCTTAGAAAACCAAATAACATCAAACTGTACATTGCTCGGAACAAAAGAACAGTGTAGGAAGAACATTTAGACAAAGGAACGGATTTAATGACGAGGGACAGATAAGCCGCTTTGTTTTATTTAACTGTCAAGTGATATATTCACTTATTAAGCCAAGGCATTGATGGATACGAATAACAAGTGCAATAGTAGTAATACGAATGCCTTAATATGCATATATACGGAAACATCCAATTTCAGAACAACAACTATCCATATATGTTCCTTGTTTATTGTGGCACATCATATTCCACGATCACCACTGTCCATAATATAATGCCGTCAGTTACATGTTTCAAATACAACCGTTACAAAGGTTTACTACTAAAATGTTACTGCAAAACAATTATAATTTTACATAAAGGACAATAGTGTTCATCCATCAAAGAAAAGGACTAACAAATATATGTAACAATTAGCGCTGTCATGGCAGATTACGAACAGTGTGGATTACATATTAACAAATCGGGCGAACGATCACTAAAAAAGCAATTGTTAAGCCCTACTTAGAATAGCACATGGAAGCCTGGAGGAAATATAAGAAGCAGGACATGGAAGAGCTGGAAATGGAAATACTGCAAAGAACAACAACCAGGCTGATTCCAGCAGTGAGAGAGCTTAGCTCATGTTATACACATCATGTTTATATGCGGTGACGTTTCTATTTTCACAAAGTAATCAAGGGCAGTGGCCGATAAAATAATAGTTTAGATTGATAATAATACGACAATATGGGGAAATATGTCCCTAAGTCAGTTTCTCAAGAACAACTGGAATCGTGCACGTGTCCTTGCTGCATAATAGCGTCACCACTTTCCGTCGATGCATGTGTCCTTGCTGCATAATAGCGTCACCACTTTCCGTCGATGCGCGTGTCCTTGCTGCATAATAGCGTCACCACTTTCCGTCGATGCGCGTGTCCTTGCTGCATAATAGCGTCACCACTTTCCGTCGATGCGCGTGTCCTTGCTGCATAATAGCGTCACCACTTTCCGTCGATGCGCGTGTCCTTGCTGCATAATAGCGTCACCACTTTCCGCCGATGCGTGTGATTAAGGAATTACACACTGTTTGTTGATGTCACGAGAGTGTTTCCAACCAGATGACACGAGTGTCGGAGGCTTGAGTGATGTTATCTGGTTGGTGACACTCGAGTTACATCAACAAATAGTTTGTTATTCCCGCTGTATAACGGCAAATAAACATTGGAGCGTATTTTTGTCCTTCCTACATTTGTAAATATGCTGCTGGGCCGGTTTCACGAAGCATTCGTACCGTACGAAGGAACTGATGCGGACATTTGACGCAGATTACGTAAATCACAATAACCACCAAAAAAACATGCAGATAGTTCGAACAATCGCCGTCGTTTCGCCTCAAGTTTATTTGTTTCTGTATTCACCCTGCTACTACCCTCTCTACGAACAATCGAGTTACTCTATTTAGTTATTACGTACAACTGTTCACAAAGCTACGCGAATAATTCCGTACAATTGTTGACAACGTCATGAATGCGTCAGTACTACGTCGAAATGTCGAGAGACATAACCGGGTAGCACCAATTACCAGGGCATAGATGGATATGTATGTGATAATTAAAAAAAATATATTTCGTAAACACGAACTACAAAGTTATCCCACGCGAAATCGTAAGTGTTTCCACACTGCAGACAGGCGCCGACACTGTCCGTGGACCAACATGCGTGGCCCTACGGGCGCATGGTTTGAGTTCCAAATTGTGCAAAGTGAAGTTGTTTACGTAGACAAGACATGTTGTGGAAAGACACATGTTTTGCGTCGTAATTCAGCCATCATTGTTCGCCTCCACGTTTCAAAGGCGGATACATTTTTGGAATTTCTGTCTGCGTAGGAACGTAAATAGCAGTGTCGGTCAACAATGCATCCCTAAGATTCGTCTCCGCTGCCCAGCGATAGCGCACGTTGTTGATGCGTACGGTGAAGAGTGGACGAGCCAAACGTACAATAACAAACACATCACGCATTCGTTGCAAGGTGGGGAATGTTCGTTGCAAGGTGGGGAATGTTCGTTTCAAGGTGGGGAATGTTCGTTGCAAGGTGGGGAATGTTCGTTGCAAGGTGGGGATTGTTCGTTGCAAGGTGGGGAATTAGAGCAACAGCTATCCTCATATGTAATGTTACTATCGGCGTAGTCGTGGATGATACGAACTAGTGATGTTGATGGTGACGCTGCTATGTTGTCAGTAGAAAATTCAAATGTGATTACTCATGACGACGTTGTATTAAACACAATTTTTTTTACATGGAACCAGTCTTTTTTCTTTAACAGCAACTATAATTCTTAAATTCGCATTTGTTTGGCCCAACAGGGGTGGGGTTGTGACCCTGTCCATCACCACTCCTAAGCAGGAGGTTGGAGGTTAGCTTTAAATAAGGAAATGAGAAAAGGTTCCCAAAGCCGGTGTGATATTGGATGGGAGATTCAGACATATATCACCCCCTGTTGTGTGGTAGAAACCGCAATGACAGGCCACCATCGGATATATCAACAGCATCCCTGAAGAACTTGGAAGAGCTAGTTGTGTATTTGTTGGTGATGATAATGAGTAAGACGATTACTCAGGTTTGCTGATCTTGCCTCTATTCTGATGTGACATGAAAACAATGACACCGTATCGTTCATATTCGGGCTTTACCAATCATGACGCATCTTTGTTGATTGATTTTCTGAGCCAATAGAAATATGATCATTCCTAATCTGGTGTTTGCACCATGTTTTAGTCAACACTATCCCAACTCCTTGACATCTGATCCTCCCTGAACTATGGCACGTATCTAACTGAGAAGTGGTCAAAGTGTGTGTAGTAGTGTCGTTAGCACCCAGTGGCAACATGACGGTGCTTGGTCCACGAACCATGAAATAAGATTGTTTGTTTGTTCCCACCAACATTCATCATCGGTGGAGTTGTTTGTTCCCACCAACATTCATCATCGGTGGAGTTGTTTGTTCTCACCAACATTCATCATCGGTGGAGTTGTTTGTTCCCACCAACATTCATCATCGGTGGAGTTGTTTGTTCCCACCAACATTCATCATCGGTGGAGTTGTTTGTTCCCACCAACATTCATCATCGGTGGAGTTGTTTGTTCTCATCAACATTCATCATCAGTGGAGTTGTTTGTTCCCACCAACATTCATCATCGGTGGAGTTGTTTGTTCTCATCAACATTCATCATCAGTGGAGTTGTTTGTTCCCATCAACATTCATCATCAGTGGAGTTGTTTGTTCCCACCAACATTCATCATCGGTGGAGTTGTTTGTTCCCACCAACATTCATCATCGGTGGAGTTGTTTGTTCTCATCAACATTCATCATCAGTGGAGTTGTTTGTTCCCACCAACATTCATCATCGGTGGAGTTGTTTGTTCTCATCAACATTCATCATCAGTGGAGTTGTTTGTTCCCACCAACATTCATCATCGGTGGAGTTGTTTGTTCCCTCAACATTCATCATCGGTGGAGTTGTTTGTTCCCATCAACATTCATCATCGGTGGAGTTGTTTGTTCCCATCAACATTCATCATCGGTGGAGTTGTTTGTTCCCACCAACATTCATCATCAGTGGAGTTGTTTGTTCCCACCAACATTCATCATCGGTGGAGTTGTTTGTTCCCACCAACATTCATCATCGGTGGAGTTGTTTGTTCCCATCAACATTCATCATCGGTGGAGTTGTTTGTTCCCACCAACATTCATCATCGGTGGAGTTGTTTGTTCCCACCAACATTCATCATCGGTGGAGTTGTTTGTTCCCACTAACATTCATCATCGGTGGAGTTGTTTGTTCCCATCAACATTCATCATCAGTGGAGTTGTTTGTTCCCACCAACATTCATCATCAGTGGAGTTGTTTGTTCCCACCAACATTCATCATCGGTGGAGTTGTTTGTTCCCACCAACATTCATCATCGGTGGAGTTGTTTGTTCCCATCAACATTCATCATCAGTGGAGTTGTTTGTTCCCACCAACATTCATCATCAGTGGAGTTGTTTGTTCCCACCAACACTCATCATCGGTGGAGTTGTTTGTTCCCACCAACATTCATCATCGGTGGAGTTGTTTGTTCCCACCAACATTCAGTTAAAGTCAAGTATTCAATTATAAAAAATAACGATGCAAAACATGCGTCATACGTATTTTAATGTTCTACTTGAAGTTCACATTGTATAGTCCACTCATGGGTCCGAGCGACCACACCCGTGTGAGAGCGCTGTAGTTTGCTTCCACGGACATTACCGGCGTTTTTCTGCAGCATGGGGGAAAACGTACGACTCCTTGTTGAGACACTCAAATTGTCGTATAATGTTCAATGTAAACAATTACGTGGGTTGATATCAGTTTGACGTTGCGGCTCCGACTCTCTACACGACGCTCGTGTTGCCTGTGCTACCCTGAAACACTTGGAGTCTGACTCGGAGTTGGACCGGCTTGACTCATAACACCGCCACCACTAGCGTCAGATTGGCCACATAGGACGAGCGTGAGCCTTTAATCGTTGGTGTCAGTGCCAGCAGATCAGCATGTTGGTCCGCAGAGCTCAGTCGCCACTCTTCGGTCGCCACGTTTGGGGCCCCAGACGTGCAGTGTGCACGACCCACGGATGCGTGGACATGGTCTGCCGGTGTCACTAACCCATGTCCCCAGCTATGGGCAACTAGCAACCCGTTGCCGTGCTTGCAGGCTTTTAGCCAAAGACTGCAACCCACCTGTTGCTGGACGTATCAGCCATGCTTTTCCTCCAGAGCACATCAGAGTCGGTCGAGAGAAGCGTCTTGGCTGTAAATCTCATGCCTTCGAGTCATAAGGGCAAACCAGGAACACTGTCATGCTGTCATGGCATTAGCTCCATCATCTTTTGACGGAGAGGACACTCTGCTTGTCCATGATTTACAGGACAAAAAACAACAACATGGGAGATGGTAGATACCGGTTCTAAGTCAACCGTTCGATTGGCGTAGAGCATGACGCCAGGGACCACCTCCGACAGTGGGAGAGACGTTTGTCAGTATCCGCCCGCTCCAAACTGGGCAGCCCCCGGTCAATCGGGATCTGACCCGCCACAGTCTGTAGGTCTGCCTGGGTGTGCAGATCTATTATCAGACTGCAATCCACACACTTACTGCAAAGATTCAACGAAAACTGTGCCTTGGCACGTGGAATGCACGGACTATGACCCCTGGCATGTCCCCGGACTATGATTTAATTAACGATTCCAGAAAAAGTGCTGTCATCGACCGTGAACTGGCCAAAAGGTCAGTTGATATTGCCGCACTCCAAGAAACAAGACTACTCGTGAAATTCCCCATCAGAGAACTTGTGTACACAATATACTGGTCAGAGAAACAAGTTGGCTCCAAACGTCAACACGTCGTTGGACTTGATGTGAAGAACACCTTATGCAGAACGCTAGAGGGGACACATGCAATCTCTCTGGAGAAAGGTGAGGCCACGATTATGTGTATACGCGCCAACGTTGATAGCTCAACCAGAAGTCAAAGGTCTCTTCTATGCAGCACTTGCACAAGTAGTTGAGTCTGTGCTCAAATCAGAAAAGTTAATCCTACTTGGGGACTCCAATGTTCGCGTGGGCAATGACAACGAATCCTGGCCCGACACTATAGGTGCTTTCGGCATTGGGAAAATAAATGACAACGGACAGCGTCTCCTAGAGTTGAGTGCTAAGTTGAAACTCTGTGTCGCGAACACCTACAAACAATGCAAAGAACATCACAAGGTCTCCTGGATGCATCCCAGTTCCTAGACATGGCATCAACTAGATCTTGTTCTGATTACGCATCGCCATCTGAACGATGTTACCACAGCTAGATCATACCACAATACAAATTACGACACAAATCAAAGTCTTGTTATCTCAAACATGACATTGTCGCCTAAACCCCACCACAGAGAAAGCAACATGGGCAAACCAGAGTTCATATATCCAACACCTGTATTCGACAACTGCGAACTACAACACAAGACTGAGAGACCGAGTTGGTCAATTAGAAGAAGACGGGAATGCAAATGAGAACTGGCAGCTTCTCTAACAAATGAGAACTGGCAGCTTCTCTAACAAATGAGAACTGGCAGCTTCTCAAACAAATGAGAACTGGCAGCTTCTCTAACAAATGAGAACTGGCAGCTTCTCTAACAAATGAGAACTGGCAGCTTCTCTAACAAATGAGAACTGGCAGCTTCTCTAACAAATGAGAACTGGCAGCTTCTCTAACAAATGAGAACTGGCAGCTTCTCAAACAAATGAGTACTGGCAGCTTCTCTAACAAATGAGAACTGGCAGCTTCTCTGACAAATGAGAACTGGCAGCTTCTCTAACAAATGAGAACTGGCAGCTTCTCTAACAAATGAGTACTGGCAGCTTCTCTAACAAATGAGAACTGGCAGCTTCTCTAACAAATGAGAACTGGCAGCTTCTCTAACAAATGAGAACTGGCAGCTTCTCTAACAAATGAGAACTGGCAGCTTCTCTAACAAATGAGTACTGGCAGCTTCTCATACAAATGAGAACTGGCAGCTTCTCTAACAAATGAGTACTGGCAGCTTCTCTAACAAATGAGTACTGGCAGCTTCTCATACAAATGAGAACTGGCAGCTTCTCTAACAAATGAGTACTGGCAGCTTCTCTAACAAATGAGCACTGGCAGCTTCTCATACAAATGAGAACTGGCAGCTTCTCTAACAAATGAGTACTGGCAGCTTCTCATACAAATGAGAACTGGCAGCTTCTCTAACAAATGAGTACTGGCAGCTTCTCAAACAAATGAGAACTGGCAGCTTCTCAAACAAATGAGTACTGGCAGCTTCTCTAACAAATGAGTACTGGCAGCTTCTCTAACAAATGAGAACTGGCAGCTTCTCTGACAAATGAGAACTGGCAGCTTCTCTAACAAATGAGAACTGGCAGCTTCTCTAACAAATGAGTACTGGCAGCTTCTCTAACAAATGAGAACTGGCAGCTTCTCTAACAAATGAGAACTGGCAGCTTCTCTAACAAATGAGAACTGGCAGCTTCTCTGACAAATGAGAACTGGCAGCTTCTCTGACAAATGAGAACTGGCAGCTTCTCTAACAAATGAGAACTGGCAGCTTCTCAAACAAATGAGAACTGGCAGCTTCTCTAACAAATGAGAACTGGCAGCTTCTCTAACAAATGAGAACTGGCAGCTTCTCTAACAAATGAGTACTGGCAGCTTCTCTAACAAATGAGAACTGGCAGCTTCTCTAACAAATGAGAACTGGCAGCTTCTCAAACAAATGAGTACTGGCAGCTTCTCTAACAAATGAGTACTGGCAGCTTCTCAAACAAATGAGAACTGGCAGCTTCTCTAACAAATGAGTACTGGCAGCTTCTCATACAAATGAGAACTGGCAGCTTCTCTAACAAATGAGTACTGGCAGCTTCTCTAACAAATGAGTACTGGCAGCTTCTCATACAAATGAGAACTGGCAGCTTCTCTAACAAATGAGTACTGGCAGCTTCTCATACAAATGAGAACTGGCAGCTTCTCTAACAAATGAGTACTGGCAGCTTCTCAAACAAATGAGAACTGGCAGCTTCTCTAACAAATGAGTACTGGCAGCTTCTCATACAAATGAGAACTGGCAGCTTCTCTAACAAATGAGTACTGGCAGCTTCTCATACAAATGAGAACTGGCAGCTTCTCTAACAAATGAGTACTGGCAGCTTCTCAAACAAATGAGAACTGGCAGCTTCTCTAACAAATGAGTACTGGCAGCTTCTCATACAAATGAGAACTGGCAGCTTCTCTAACAAATGAGTACTGGCAGCTTCTCATACAAATGAGAACTGGCAGCTTCTCTAACAAATGAGTACTGGCAGCTTCTCAAACAAATGAGTACTGGCAGCTTCTCTAACAAATGAGTACTGGCAGCTTCTCTAACAAATGAGAACTGGCAGCTTCTCTGACAAATGAGAACTGGCAGCTTCTCTAACAAATGAGAACTGGCAGCTTCTCTAACAAATGAGTACTGGCAGCTTCTCTAACAAATGAGAACTGGCAGCTTCTCTAACAAATGAGAACTGGCAGCTTCTCTAACAAATGAGAACTGGCAGCTTCTCTGACAAATGAGAACTGGCAGCTTCTCTAACAAATGAGAACTGGCAGCTTCTCTAACAAATGAGAACTGGCAGCTTCTCAAACAAATGAGAACTGGCAGCTTCTCTAACAAATGAGAACTGGCAGCTTCTCTAACAAATGAGAACTGGCAGCTTCTCTAACAAATGAGTACTGGCAGCTTCTCTAACAAATGAGAACTGGCAGCTTCTCTAACAAATGAGAACTGGCAGCTTCTCAAACAAATGAGTACTGGCAGCTTCTCTAACAAATGAGTACTGGCAGCTTCTCAAACAAATGAGAACTGGCAGCTTCTCTAACAAATGAGTACTGGCAGCTTCTCATACAAATGAGAACTGGCAGCTTCTCTAACAAATGAGTACTGGCAGCTTCTCTAACAAATGAGTACTGGCAGCTTCTCATACAAATGAGAACTGGCAGCTTCTCTAACAAATGAGTACTGGCAGCTTCTCATACAAATGAGAACTGGCAGCTTCTCTAACAAATGAGTACTGGCAGCTTCTCAAACAAATGAGAACTGGCAGCTTCTCTAACAAATGAGTACTGGCAGCTTCTCATACAAATGAGAACTGGCAGCTTCTCTAACAAATGAGTACTGGCAGCTTCTCATACAAATGAGAACTGGCAGCTTCTCTAACAAATGAGTACTGGCAGCTTCTCAAACAAATGAGAACTGGCAGCTTCTCTAACAAATGAGTACTGGCAGCTTCTCATACAAATGAGAACTGGCAGCTTCTCTAACAAATGAGTACTGGCAGCTTCTCATACAAATGAGAACTGGCAGCTTCTCTAACAAATGAGTACTGGCAGCTTCTCTAACAAATGAGTACTGGCAGCTTCTCAAACAAATGAGAACTGGCAGCTTCTCTAACAAATGAGTACTGGCAGCTTCTCAAACAAATGAGAACTGGCAGCTTCTCTAACACATGAGAACTGGCAGCTTCTCTAACAAATGAGAACTGGCAGCTTCTCTAACAAATGAGAACTGGCAGCTTCTCTAACAAATGAGTACTGGCAGCTTCTCATACAAATGAGAACTGGCAGCTTCTCTAACAAATGAGTACTGGCAGCTTCTCTAACAAATGAGTACTGGCAGCTTCTCTAACAAATGAGAACTGGCAGCTTCTCTAACAAATGAGTACTGGCAGCTTCTCTAACAAATGAGCACTGGCAGCTTCTCTAACAATCAGCATTGGACACTTTTGGCGTAAGCTTTCACCACAACCCAGACTGGTTTGTAGCCAGTCTTGACACAATGAAACCGGCGACTGAAGCAAAACATAAGGTGCTTTTGGAATTCAAAAGCAGGCCAAATGAGACAACCAGTGCTCGCTACAGAGTCTCAAAGTCCAGCTCAAAGAACTGCAAGAAAAACACTTAATTTATACTATGTTGGCCTAAGTGAGGATATCGAGACAACGGCAAAAACTGGGAACTTGAAAAGTATGTATACAGGCATAAAAAACAGCTATAGGCCCCACACAAAAAACAGCGCTTCGATCTCAGATCAAACGATGGCGTAACACTAACAAAAAGAACCGACCAAATGAATCGATGGATTGAACACTTCTCCGATTTTTACGGCACAGAAAGACCCTACACTGCGTCTGCAATTGACAAAGTGCCATCAATGGAGATTATGGAAGAACTTGACGATGAACCACAGTTCACAGAGATGAAGGCTCTTATCGCCAGACTGTCAAATAACAAAGCCTCAGGCATAGACGCGATTCCTGCAGACCTGATCAAGGCTGGCAGACAAGTGTTGTTATCACCACTCTACAGTCTACTCTTAAAGTGCTGGCGAAAACGCACAGTCCCACTGGAAATGAGGGACTCAAATATAATCACCCTGTACAAAAACAAGGGCGACAGGGATGACTGCAATAACAAGGGCGACAGGGGTAACTACAAAAACAAGGGCGACAGAGGTGACTGCAATAACTACAGAGGAACATCTCTGCTAAGTGTTGTAGGGAGAATATTTGCAAGTATTATTCTTACACGTCTACAAACGCCGGCCGAACGGGTCTACCCTGACTCACAGGGTGGCTTCCGCTCAGGAAGAGGTACTGTAGATATGATTTTATGTGTAAGCCAACTACAAGAAAAAGTAAGGGAGCAACAGATGCCACTCCACGGGCTTTTGTGGACCTCGCTAAAGCTTTTGACTACGTGAATCGAGAAGCACTCTTCACTACTTTCAAGAAAGTTGGATGTCCTCCAATCTTACTTGATCTTACCAAATCATTCCACGAAAACTTGCAAGGCACTGCCCAAGTATATGGAATGATATCAGATCATAACCCTTTCCCATTGTAAATGGTATGAAGCAGGGCTGTGTTCTGGCCCCAACTCTTCTCGGGATATACTTCTCTGTATTATTGAGAAAAGCAAAACAAAATGCTAACCTTGCTAACTCTGGACTGGGCGTGAGAACCAGATTTGATGCCAATGTATTATCTACATCACGCCTGAAGGCTAAGATCAAAACAAAAACATTACATGTGCGCGAGGCCCTCTGTGCAGATGACGCTGCCTTCTGCTCTCATTCCGACGAACACCTGCAGTCTATCGTAAACAGTTTTTCCAACACTCGCTCAGTGTTTGGTCTCAAAATCAGTGTCAAAAAGACTGGCATAACCCCTTATACTATAATAGTAGACGGCATAACCCCTTATACTATAATAGTAGACGGCATAACCCCTTATACTATATAGTAGACATGTTTCAATTTTTATTCACGAAACATAAAACTTTTAGGTGGTTAAAATGCCATTTTTTTCTACACCTCGTTAAGTTTGTATTCTTTACCCTTTTTTATTCTTCACTTTATTCTTTGCCGATGGACAGTGTGTCCGCTAGTGGACTTCACTCCTAGTGTTTGGACATTGTGTCTGCTGGTGGACTTCACTCCCAGTGATTGGACAGTGTGTCCGCTGGTGGATTTCACTCCCAGTGTTTGGACAGTGTGTCTGCTAGTGGACTTCACTCCCAGTGTTTGGACAGTGTGTCCGCTAGTGGACTTCACTCCCAGTGTTTGGACAATGTGTCTGCTGGTGGACTTCACTCCCAGTGTTTGGACAGTGTGTCCGCTAGTGGACTTCACTCCCAGTGTTTGGACAGTGTGTCTGCTGGTGGACTTCACTCCCAGTGTTTGGACAGTGTGTCCGCTAGTGGACTTCACTCCCAGTGTTTGGACAGTGTGTCTGCTGGTGGACTTCACTCCCAGTGTTTGGACAGTGTGTCTGCTGGTGGACTTCACTCCCAGTGTTTGGACAGTGTGTCTGCTGGTGGACTTCAATCCCAGTGTTTGGACAGTGTGTCTGCTGGTGGACTTCACTCCCAGTGTTTGGACAGTGTGTCCGCTAGTGGACTTCACTCCCAGTGTTTGGACAGTGTGTCTGCTGGTGGACTTCACTCCCAGTGTTTGGACAGTGTGTCCGCTAGTGGACTTCACTCCTAGTGTTTGGACAGTGTGTCCGCTAGTGGACTTCACTCCTAGTGTTTGGACAGTGTGTCCGCTAGTGGACTTCACTCCCAGTGTTTGGACAGTGTGTCCGTTAGTGGACTTCACTCCCAGTGTTTGGACAGTGTGTCCGTTAGTGGACTTCACTCCCAGTGTTTGGACAGTGTGTCCGCTAGTGGACTTCACTCCCAGTGTTTGGACAGTGTGTCCGCTAGTGGACTTCACTCCCAGTGTTTGGACAGTGTGTCCGTTAGTGGACTTCACTCCTAGTGTTTGGACAGTGTGTCTGCTGGTGGACTTCACTCCCAGTGTTTGGACAGTGTGTCCGTTAGTGGACTTCACTCCCAGTGTTTGGACAGTGTGTCTGCTGGTGTACTTCACTCCCAGTGTTTGGACAGTGTGTCCGCTAGTGGACTTCACTCCCAGTGTTTGGACAGTGTGTCCGTTAGTGGACTTCACTCCTAGTGTTTGGACAGTGTGTCTGCTGGTGGACTTCACTCCCAGTGTTTGGACAGTGTGTCCGTTAGTGGACTTCACTCCCAGTGTTTGGACAGTGTGTCTGCTGGTGTACTTCACTCCCAGTGTTTGGACAGTGTGTCCGCTAGTGGACTTCACTCCCAGTGTTTGGACAGTGTGTCTGCTGGTGGACTTCACTCCTAGTGTTTGGACAGTGTGTCCGCTAGTGGACTTCCAACCAACTACTGTCGATGGTAGCTCTATATGTGTGCCACAAAAAAAACGACTCTGTAACAACTCGCCCCTGTGTACAACTAGCCCCGGTCTCCCCTACATATACTTAAATGACACCATCACACGGTGACAATCTAGTGAATTTAACACAGTCGTGCGTGTGACTACAGGCTCCAGATACAGTAAGCTCACTTGTAGATAACTATAATGACAGTTTTCTGTCAGTCTACAACTACAGGCTATAGTTTGATATGTTACGTGGTTAGACTGGGAAGGAGGTTAGGGACGAACACAGAAAGACTACAGGCTATAGCTTGATATGTTACGTGGTTAGAATGGGAAGGAGGTTAGGGACGAACACAGAAAGACTACAGGCTATAGCTTGATATGTTACGTGGTTAGAATGGGAAGGGGGTTAGGGACGAACACAGAACGACTACAGGCTATAGCTTGATATGTTACGTGGTTAGAATGGGAAGGGGGTTAGGGACGAACACAGAACGACTACAGGCTATAGTTTGATATGTTACGTGGTTAGAATGGGAAGGAGGTTAGGGACGAACACAGAACGACTACAGGCTATAGTTTGATATGTTACGTGGTTAGAATGGGAAGGAGGTTAGGGACGAACACAGAACGACTACAGGCTATAGTTTGATATGTTACGTGGTTAGAATGGGAAGGGGGCTAGGGACGAACACAGAACGACTACAGGCTATAGTTTGATATGTTACGTGGTTAGAATGGGAAGGGGGTTAGGGACGAACACAGAACGACTACAGGCTATAGTTTGATATGTTACGTGGTTAGAACTGGAAGGAGGTTAGGGACGAACACAGAACGACTACAGGCTATAGTTTGATATGTTACGTGGTTAGAATGGGAAGGGGGCTAGGGACGAACACAGAACGACTACAGGCTATAGTTTGATATGTTACGTGGTTAGAATGGGATGGAGGTTAGGGACGAACACAGAAAGACTACAGGCTATAGTTTGATATGTTACGTGGTT